>OX392463.1:77669194-78032922 GCA_947623515.1 Neoascia interrupta | reverse complement strand
AAACTCGGGAAAGTACAAAAAAATATGATATCGAAGGGCATCATTTAGACGTTTGACAATCCAACGCAGCTATTCAGTTCTCACGCAAGTCTCGTAAAATTGGGGAAAATCTGTTTGACAGAAACGTTAAAAGAAACTAAAGATTGCTAAACATAAAGGAAAGTTTGAAAACTATGCCTTGAATTCCCGCAAGGGCACTTCACTTATGTGAGGTGACGGGTGTGGACGATCCCGTGGGCCCTAGTTTGTTTGTCGGGGTGCAGCTCCAAGCCCCGAAATCAGTCCCTTCCACCCATCCCTCTTAATCATTTACACCTCCCCCACCTAACCAACTGTTAGAGTACTCTAACCTACATGAGCAGTAGTAAAAATTCAAAAAATCATTAATGGATAGAGAACCCAATGGATGTTTCTACCCAGGTGGTACCGGCCATGGCCAAAAACCACCCACAGTCTTTACGACTACGGCCGGGGCATGGATTCTAGAGGCCCCAACATTCATTTTTGAACAACCAAGCCATTCTTGCAGTTCTGTATCCGGTTCGCTCGGTAATCTGAACATGAATGAGGCTGCCAACCACTGTACTGCTGCTGACGTGACGACTCGGGATATCCCTGTGGTTGAACGGGCTCCGGAAGAAGCGGGCTCTGAGGTGCGCCTGACTAAGGGGCTGCAGATGGGGAAAGGAAAGCAGCTGATCGAAGAGGCGCGCATAGAAGCTCCATGGGCTGAAGGCGAAGGCTCTCTGGTTGGCCTTTGGCGGTTCCCGTGATCGCCTCCTGTTCTGCTGAACCGAAAAGCAAGAAGAATCAAACCAAGCTCGTTAGAAGATTAACTTCTCCTTAAGCCAATGAGTCACCCGCGTACGGCTTCCAAGTGAAGCCAGTTCTACTCCTATCGAGAGTTGTACTGACAGATGGAAACCGGACGTCGTGGGCTCTCCCATCGGCATGAGTCCTCGAAGTGCGCCAGTTCATGGGGCTGCCCGTGCACTGGTGATGGATACTGGAGCTGTGACCAATATAGGGAGCAGTATCAGCGGACAAAACCTGGTCGCCGTGGTTGGCTCTGATGGTAAGTCTGCTTTTATTTCGTTTACACAAGTCAATCTACAGCACTGTAAAGCTGCAACTGCTCTATTGAGCAGAAGGCTTTTGGCCAGTAGAATTGAAAACCGCATAGCTTCCATTCAAGAACCATGGGATTGGAAAGGCGACATCTGTGGTCTCGGTGAATTAAAGACTTCTTACGACTTTCTTTACGATAAGCAGTCCGATAGACCTCGGACCTGTCTTATTGTGTCGATATCCTTCGAGGCAGTTAAAATCGAAAGGTTAGAGTTTCTGGGAAAGGTTGAGATCTGGTTTCTGCTTCTGTTCCTTGCCATGCAAACGGCGAATGGGAAACCTTAATTGTTGCATCGGCTTACTTCCCCTACAACTCTCTAAAATCTCCTCCACCAAAGGCAGTTGTTAAACTTGTAGAGTACTGTGAATCTAAAGGGTTAGGCCTCATCGATCACGGGCCTCATCATTAGCGATGCTAATGCTCAGAATACTGTTTGGGGCAGCAGCAAATGTAACGCAAGGGGAGGCCTTCTTTTGGAATTCATCCAATCGTCTGACATGCTTTTTTGAAGGCTTAGCGTACAATTATTGTTTAATTTGGATTTAAAATGTCGTTTAGTATATTTGCGACTTTGGTTTTCTTTTTTTAATGACGATTTCCGACTTAATGGCATTTTTTTAGGGCATCTCAAAAACTTAATTGTTCCACTTATATAATATTTATAGGATATTTCGAGTGCAATGTTAAGAAGATATATGCATAGGATCTGTACATACGAGTTATTAAATGCTGTCATTGCAGTGCAGTAAATAAAAGGAGATTTTTGCGTGTTTGCCCGGTATTCCTGTTTAAAACTCTTAAAATAGATATTTTTCCTTTAATTTTAGTCTAGGTACTGTTAATATTTGTTAACATGTCTACTGTGCTTATTTTAACCGAATCTTAAGTTTCGGTACTTAAATTTTTATTGAAACGCAGGGTGAACAAAACCTGGTAAGTCTGACTATAGCCTAGCCAAAAATTTAAGACCCATAAGTCTATCTTCCTTCCTGCTGAAAAGCTAGGAGAGGCTGGTTGAGCTGCGCGTACGCAAGGTTGCTCTGCGATTGCATCCTCTTTCTGAGATGCAACACGCTTATCAGCGTGGAAAATCCTGCGAAACTGCGCTTCAAAGCCTTGTTGGTTGGGTTGAATGTGCTCTTGACCAGAAGGAGCACTTGCTGGTCGTTTTCGTCGATATTGAGGGTGCTTTAGATAACGCAACGTTTGATAGCATGTGCAACTCAGCCAGACAACACGGTATAGATGAAACATTAGTTCAATGGATTAGGGCATTGCTAATGCCCAGGACGCTGATAACCGAGGCAGATTGTGGCAAGAGCGTCATAACTGGGGTAAACAGGGGCTGTCCGCAAGGTGGCGTTCTGTCTCCCCTTTTATGGTGCATGGTGGTAGACTCTCTCCTATCGGCTCTCAACATTCCTGGAACCTACACACAAGCCTACGCAGATGATGTCGCCATTCTTTCTGTCGGCTCAAACCTAGAGACTGTGTGCTCTCAGGCGCAGAGATTCCTAGACCTGATCGATGACTGGTGCATTAGGAAGGGAACCCTCTTAAAACTACGGTTGTTCTTTTGACGAGAAGGAGGAATGTCACTTGTCTGACTCAACTCGTGCTTAAAGGTGTCACTATCCCGATATCCGATCAAGTCGAATATTTGAGAGTAATCCTTGATAGAAAACTTCTTTGGTCCAACCATGTTAAATCCAAAACCGAAAAAGCACTGTCTACTTCCTGGCAGTGTAGAGGGGCTTTTGGCAAAACATGGGGCCTACCTCCGAAAAGGGTCCTCTGGATTTATACGGCCATGGTAAGACCACTCCTCTCACATGCATCGGTTGTTTGGTGGAACAGGCTTTCGCGGAAACGTGTTACTGCCTATTTTGTCAAACTCCAAAGAACGGCTTGTCTTGGCTGCACAGGAGCCTCCCTTAGTACGCCGGGCACTGCTCAACATGCTCTGATGAACCGCAATGATCCCGAAAATCCTTTTGCGACAAAACTACCAAGTCGACTTTCCTCAGGTAATGGAATGGCTTCGGCCAGACTCTGAGCCAGGGAAAGAATGCCATCGTATTTTCACGAAATGGCTCCAAAACCGGACAGTGGTCTGGTGCTGGAGTCTTTGTGGAAAGCGAGTACATTAGACTTCACTACCCCTTAGGTAAATATGCGTCTGTCTTTCAAGCGGAGATTTTCGCTACCCTAATCGCTCTAAATGCGTTGCTCAACCCTCTTACCTCATCCAAGATAAAGCTCAGCAACGTCAGAGTCAGAGTCTTTTCTTCTATCTCTTAGGAGAACCGATTGCAGACTTCTTGTAGGCGTCCTTACCGGTCACCAAGCTTTTGCTAGACACTTGAATGTGTAAGGCTTAAGCGAAACCACCACATGTCCTGCCTGTGAAGAGGACGACGAAACAGCGGAACATTTCCTATGTAGTAAGTCTGCCTTTGCTCGCATCAGGTGGCGGATCTTTGGTGCTGACGTGGTGAGTGCCGAACACCTAAGCTCTTCAATACTGAAGCTCCTTCTCGTTTTTCTTCGAAAGACGGGTAAACTAAATACATTAAAGTAAGGTGTCTGCGTGGTAGTACAATGGACCAGTAGCGGATCAAGGAACTGCTTTAAGATCTAAATTTTGCGCACTGCTATCTTCAATGAGTCAAGAAAGGTACGTGAAATACGCAAGGGATGCTCGGAGTTCGCAACACAGAACCTACTACTCGCAACTTAGATATGATCTACGAAATGAGACATACTTTTTAAACAGCAACACAACTGACAAAATAAGCATTTTACTGAGAGTTAGAGGCGAGCTGATCCCACTTAACTTCATTCCGCATCGGCCACACTTACCAATCCTTTGCGTACCTAGTTCTCTTAATTGCAAAATGTTCTATATACTTTTGTAAATATTCGAAGTTATAATTGAATTATATAAGTTATCGCATATTTTATGTAGGATCCCGAATCGTCAATCTGGTAGACGGTCAACAATGACCAAACTTAAATAGACTTGAAAACTATGTATATGTAAATTGTAAAAACTGACTAATTAACGAACTACATATTTGCTAGTAGCATCATTCTAGTCTGTCAACTACATGTTTTCAAGCACATCTAGAAAGCCATGAACTATTTCAAAACTGCTTCAGTTTTTTTTATTTCAAAAGATGGACTACATTCGGTATTTATTTCAAATTTTTGCCTCTTACCGTTTCGAAAATAGAGGGAAGAACATATATTTTCTTGGCGTTTTTTAACATTTTTAAAATTTAAAATCCATAAAACAGCAATTTTTTTTCTTCAAGTACCGTTGGGCTTTTTCTCAATTTACAAATTAGCTGCATTCCATTGGCCACTTTTCTTAAATTCTACGGACATGGATTTCTGAGAAAACGGTTATTTCGTTTGTTTAAATAGGTTTTGTTTGTCTAAGTTTGGAAACGGCAATTTTGAAATTTGTTAAATGCAGTAAATTTGCGTTGTAAACGCTTCATACTTCAGCCAAATTTAAATTAAATCGTGGTTACCGTTAAAAGACTAGCAACCTTTAAAAAATTTTTTTCGAAAATGTTTTTAAGCTTTTGAGTCAAATCGAAGTTTTTAAATACTCGAAGTTTGCTTTAGCTTTACATGAAAACTTAGAAGATTGACTATGTCCGTTATTTATTTTGAAACTATCCTTCATACCGTTTGGAAGCTAGAGGGGGAGACAAACCTTCTTTTGACCTTCTTTATAATTCTTAAAGTTTCAAATCCATAAAACATCTATGTAATTTGATTTTTTTTTTCAGTTCCCGTTAGACTTTTTCCAATAGCGCAACTGCCTGCGCTAACATTAGATGGTTTTTTCTAATTCAAACAATAATTAATTTTAATAAATTTAAACAATCTCCTTTTTTACTTCGTTTTTTAAACGGGCTTCGAAAACGTAGGTTAAAAACGGGAATTTAAATTCTTTTTATCGTAGCTTGCTTTCCTTTTGTACCCTTTGTACTTACAAAATCTGAACAAGACGCTTTTACCGTTGATACTAGAAGATTTAAAAAAATAGTTTTTGAAACTGCTTTTTTGTTTTCGAGTTGAATCTCAGAAGATTTTGAAACTTAAAAATTCGCTATAATTTTCCTTAAAATTTTGAATAATTTCTGATACGTATGATTTTTTTCATATGATTTGTCCAAACTTAACCAGAGAAAGGGGGGGCACCTTTTTTCATAAATGTTGGCGATTTTTTTTTTCGAAAATGCGTCAAAACGGCAGTATTAAAACTCTTTTGAAAAAATTTTACGTTCAAGTTCAAGCACTTGGTTAATTTTGAGTTGCTTAATACGTTTGTTCAATATTGTCTCTGTGCACTAAAGCCGCGTTTTCAAAAGCAACGTAAAACAGGAACAGAAACAGAATCCCATACGTTAGCAACTGTAACCTAAATTTGTTAAATGTCTTTTTGCGTTGCTAATGTATGAAATTCTGTTCCTGTACCTTGTGACAACGTGGCTTAAGCTGTTTAAAAGTTATGGCCTCAAACACTTTGAAAAACGTCAACCATTTTCAAATCTTAGTTTCTCAAAAACTTTTCAATATTTTGAAAAAATTATTTTTCATTTAAGTTTAGTATCTACCTAAGTTAAGTTCCGCTTTTCTTGTTCTTGCCTGCTTGTCTTCTTAAAAAAAAAGTATTGAAAAACATATAATCCATTTTCCCAGGAAATTTCAAACTGTAATTAGGCCGTTATTACTGCAAAATTTACCTCGTTGGATTCTCTATTTCCGCTGCTTAAAAGCACACCAAATTTTTGTCTTTCTACGACTTACCGTTCAGAAGTTATAACACGATTGGACGGACGGACAACGTAGCGATACCATTAGAGGTCCACTGCCATTTTTGGTCGGACCGCTAAATATACAACGCGATATATGTTGGACAAAAAAACAACACCGGCTTAACTGAGATTTTACTGAGATATAAGCATAGCAGACAGGAAATTTGTTTATTAAAAAAAAATCGGCTTTGTTGTCAAATAATAATAATACAGTAGTGTTCGCTTATAACGAAATCGAAGAGACCGGCCCAATTGGTGAAACGTTAGAAAAAATGGTCAACTCAAGGGCGTATAGTAAATTAATTCTACCACTGGTCTGATGCTTAGAAAAATATATTTATTTTCTAAGTCTTATTCTATTTTACAATTTTAAACTTTATAAATTTAGTACTGCTGCGGCTGAATGTCGGGAAAGAACTGAACTCCTCAGTCTGTTCTGGATATGTTGATCGTCTTGTGGGTGACGAATGGTTTCTTGGTTTGTGGGTGACAAATCATTTCTCGTCGCTGCACTGAGGTACGGACCTTTTATTCGATCTGCCTAAAAAAGATGATTTCGATTTCATTTGTTTAGTCTATTGTGTGGAATTTATTTGGGTTAGCCGTGGAATATTACTCAGATGAGTGTATCGGTCCCTGTTGTCTTAACTCTCCCCTCAGCCAGTAAAAGATTGTCCCAATCTTTCTTGGATAAGTCCTTGGGCTTTGGCTTCTGTTACATCTATCATTTCGATGATGTCATGTTGCACTCGTTTTGCTTGGAGAGTTTTGGAGTATTTATAAAATTTTATAAAGGAAAATACTGATACAATAATTATAAAATTTATAGACATTCCCCACAACATTGGGTGTTCTTTGAATGTTACATATGGTTCAATATGATCTATGTTCGTATATTTTAAATCTAAATCAAATGAGGTTAAATATTCAAGTATCTTTATTTTTGCAGGCTTGCTTAACTTTGAATGTTCAAATATTTTATTTTTACAATACTCATAATTCTTATTATCTATTGTTACATTTTTTTCAAACTGGATTAAATGGATACCTGAAAGTTCTTTTCCATTAACAGTATGAGTACCTGTTATTACAATATTACCATTAGTTATAGTTTCAATAGGAAAATTTCTTTCTTTAATTTTTTTGCAATCTGCTTCTAATTTATTCAGCAGTTCTGTTAAGCAGTTAGGAGTTTTAATAACTGTACAAAAATCGTTATTCAACTCTCTCTTACATTTGGTATTATAAAACCATTTGTTATATTTTATTATTTCTGTGGGTACAATAATTTGTCCACCATTAATATTATTGCTTCTAGTTTTGTAATGTTTACATAAAGCAATTACTTTAGGGAATTTTACATATAAAATAATTATTTCATTCCTCTGAACTATTGTAAACTCTGATGCATCTAATACGTCAGTAATAGATATTTTTACTTTCCTCTTTGACATAATTGTTTTTATTTCTTCTATATTTAGAATCAAAGTGTTTAAAATATTTGATTTGCTTAAATTTATGGTGTTAATTATTTCTCTTAGCTCTAATATGATATTCTTTACAATTTTAATATGTGTACTCTCTTTGGTACTTGTCTCTCTATGGAGCTTGGTTATAGCCTTAAATAATTGTACATTTATAGCCTCTTGCTTGCTCTTACTAACTCCTGTAATTTAGTTTCAATTTTTAAAGCATCATCGTGGTCTGGACTGCCAGAAATCCACTTCTATAATGTTCCTATTTCATTAATACCTCTGGGCTCTCTACTTCTAATCAATAATTGGCTTAACAATTTTCCTGCTATCTCTGATTCTATTTTTAATTCATCAGAGATTTTCTTCTCTAGTAGAATGTCTCCTAAAATAACGGTGTATGTTGTTTAATTAATAACATGGAAAAGGTCACCAGTCTCTTCATATACAGCTGCTGTTGCATCCTCTACTATTATGTATTCATCGTTCGTGTAGTCTGTAATCTGTTGTCCCGCTGCTGATGCAACTAACATCAAGATAAAAAGCATCATCTGTAAAATTAATTTCTAATATTATCTTTGTGGATTCTCCTGTTTTTTGTATCTATAACAATATTCCCTGAATCTACTTTAACTTTCCTTTTAACATATAAAGGTTTAATTTTACTCTTTCTCTGTCCTGTATTAACATATATTGTTTTCCTACTTTAAAGGACTTGTTCTTCCTATTTTTGTTGAAATACGTCAGCATTTTTTGTTGGTGTAACTGTATCTTTTCACAATTGTCCTTACTGTCATTGTACTTGTGAAATACGTCAGTCGGTTTCTTGTCCGTTACGGTATGTATTGTCTCATTGTATTTTTTTGTGACGAGAGGCATTAAGTCTTTAATGTCAGTAAGGTGAGTTGTCCCTTTGACTATTCTAATCAATTCTATTAAAGTCGAGTGTACTCGTTCTACTGGTCCGTTACTTTTTGAATGTGCGGGTGGTGTTTGTTTATGAACTATGTTCAATCGGTTAAACGAACACTGTGCTGAAGGTGTGCAAAATGTGCCTTCATTGTCAGTTGTTAAATACTTTACATTACCAAACAGTGGTAGTAACGCAATCATCCTATCTTTTGCCTCAATTTTCGAAGCGACATTGAGAGTTATTAAGTATTTTGAA
Organism: Neoascia interrupta; assembly: GCA_947623515.1. Lineage (NCBI taxonomy): Eukaryota > Metazoa > Arthropoda > Insecta > Diptera > Syrphidae > Neoascia > Neoascia interrupta. The sequence continues at coordinate 78,024,318 of OX392463.1, read as the reverse complement.
AATTTATCTGCCATTGTTAAAAATGCTTCATTATCACAATAAAAGATGTCTACGTGCACTAACTCTCCTCCCTCTTCAGGTATTGGAGCCTCTCCAAATGGTTGCAAAGCCGGATGTATATCATATTTGTTTGTTTTGCAGATATCACATGCACTATTATGTTCCAATAAATCTTTAAATGCATTTGGCCAGTAGTATTTATTGACTACATGTTTATAAACTTCTTTAGCTTGCCGTTGAGCTCTATTATGCTCCTCTGTAACAATCTTTAATTGTTCTTCTCTATCAGAGATATCCTCTACAATCTGATTACAGAATACAAATTTTACTGTCGGAAATTCGCTTAACAGTTTGCTTTTTATTTTGAAAAGCGTCTGTTCGGTACAATATATACCTACAGTGAGACCTTTCCTAATTAAGTGTTTAACTTTCCCTATAATATCTAGGTCTTTAAACAATATTGTATGACGCCAGTATTTCGGATGTATTTCCTTTGAAATAAAATTATTATTCAATGATTCTAAAATAACGAACTGCGTTTTAAAAGTGTTAATTCTTTGATTAACCCTTTTTATGTCAATCACTGGACTTGAATCAGCGCTATGGCATGTCCCATCATTTGATTCTTCTTTATTCATCATATTAAGTTGTTGTCGACTAAGGGCATCGGCAACAACATTTTCCTTTCCAGCTTTATAAATAATTTCCGGTGAATACTCTTCTATGAAAGCTCTCCATCTTTTAATTTTGGTATTAGGGTTTTTGTCGCTGATTGCGAAGGTTAGGGGTTGGTGATCCGTATATATGCGGATTCCACTTACACCTTATAGGTAATTCCTTAAATTCTTTAAAGCCCAAACTATCGCAAGTAATTCCTTCTCATTAGTTGCATAGTTTTCTTCTGTCTTACTTAGAGTTCGACTAATAAAAATTATCGGCTTCTTTTCTTGGCTAAGCACTGCGCCTTTGGCTGAGTTGCTAGCGTCTGTTGTAAGATCTAATTTTTCTTCGTAATTTGGTTGATTCAATGTTACCTGCTCACAGAGTTTATCTTTTAATATATTGAATGCTTTTACCGCTTCTTTATCGAATTCAATAGCTATCTTTTTACTTTGATTTTGGCCAGTTCGACCATTTTCACCTCTTAAAAGTCTTGTAATGGGCTTGGAAATCATCGCATAGTTGCGTATGAACTTACGATAGTAACCAGCTAATCCTAAAAAGGATCTAAGCTGCCTTAGTGTTTTAGGTTTTTGCACTCTGTTTTTTTCGGATCCAACTTGATACAATTGTAGGATACTATCTTAGGAATTCTACCTCTAACATAAAGTACTTCGACTTTTCACAAGAGATACTCATATTTGCAGCGCTCAAGGCTTTAATTATGATCTCTATATGCTTCAGATGTTCCTCTTCTGAATGCGAGAAAATGATTACATCGTCAATGTAAACATGACAAAACTTCCCTATGTATTCTCGGAGTATGTCGTCCATAGTTCCTTGGAAGATCGAAGGTGCATTCTTCAACCCGAACGGCATTCGAAGGAATTCGTACTTTCCGTTGTTAATACTGAAAGCAGTTTTTTCTCTATCGCTTTCTTTCATGAGATTTTGATGGAAACCACTTTGAAGATCTAATGTGGTAAAAAACCTTACTTTCCCTAGATTGGCTAAGATAACTGAAGTTTCTGCCATTGGATATTTTACTGTTGAAGAGGCTGCATTTAATTTCTTGTAATCAATAACAAGCCTATGCTTTTTAGTACCATCTTCATTTATTCCTTTTTTGTCTACAACCCATACAGGAGAGTTATATGCACTTCTGCTAGGTTGGATAATGTCATTTGCAAGAAGGTCACTTACTTCTTTATTAACAAATGTTGCCCCTGACTGTGGGTATGGGTATAATTTAGTCCATATAGCAGAGTCGCTTGTAGTATTTATGCTACATTTTACGCTCGTATGGAAATTAGGGCAGGAAATTAGGGTTTTCGGTGAATACACCTTGGCATTTCTTAAGTATACCTTTTAATTTCCCTTTGTAACTATCCTCTGTTTCAATATTTATTTCTAATTTGTTAATGAGCTGATCATTAAATATTAAGGGTATTATGCCCTGGTCATATTCCAATGTCGAATCTCTAATATTGATATTACCCTTGACTTTACGCAATAGGTTGATGCCTATTTTAGCGTCATAGTCGTTGAGTTCTTTTAACTCAAAAAATCTTTCTTTAACCCCTAGTATGTTAATTTCTTGGAACGTATTTATTACAGTGGTTCCATGAACACTTTTCACCTTAGATGGCGAATCTTACCACCAGTGTGCCACGAATCTTGTGGCACCAGTGTCGATTAGAATGTTAATAATTTTACCCGACTTACAATCCGTCCTAGTAATATAAGGTAAGTCGTGCCTTAATCTAAAAAATTATCATTTTCGCTTAGATTGTTTAATCGTGGAGCTTTATTCAATGGCTCCTGGGCACTATTTTGACGATCTCTTTTAAATGGGTTACTATAATTATTCCCAGTTTGATTATTATTTTTATTATAATTCTTATTGTGGTTATTATTGTTCCAAATAGGTTTGTTAAAACTTTGCCGTGGAGGCACGAAATTTCCACTTCCTGTATCCATTCGGTTTGGATTACGGTAGTGGTAATTGTGATAATTGTTTGGTATGAACGGCTTTTTAGTGAATTGATCAGTGCTAACTTTGGCAACAGGTTGCCGTTGAATTACCATGAAAGTCTTTGTGCGACTTTCATCGACTAGAGCATTTGGGAGATCCCCTGGGTTGAGCGAAAATACCATATTACTTACAGGTTGGTTTAGACCTGTAAACCATATTACTTACAGGTTGGCTTAGACCTATAAACACTCTGAGTGCGTTCTGTCTAGCTTGAAAAAACACTCTGTTTCTGCCGTTCTAGGCCCATAAGTCATTATTGTTTTGTTAATGATTAACGTAAGAACTTGCGCCACCTCGTCGTAGAATGTTTGTAAGCTCTTCCTGTTCTGTCTCATGTTGTTCAGTTCACTCTCTAGCATATGAACAGGTATTTTGTCACTGTATGTTAAATCCAGTCTACCTATTATTGCGTCTTCATTTAACGGAGTGCCGTGACTCGTTAAAACGTCATTAGCTTTTCCTACAATTTTATTTCTAACAATATTTACTACTGAGTAGTACCTTGAGCTACCTCTACCTGGCTCGTATAGTTTCATGGCATGGCTTAAGGCAGTACGCCAAGAAACATAATTTTCTCCGTCGAACGTTGGTAAACATTTCGCTACTTCTAACCCCTCATTACATGATTTAGTCGGATCTATTTCTATATCTTTATATGGCTCAATAGTATCCCTAGGGCTTAGCAAAGCTAATTGCCCCGTTAAATTTTCAATTTGTGATCTTAATTCCACAGTGGACTCGGCCACTAACTTTGCCACTAGCGCAGTTAACTGATCTTGATTCATTATAATTTTTTTAAATTTTTTTTATATATACGTAAGTAATTTTAATTTTCTTAAATTTCCTATTTCAGGATTCACTTATATATTCACTTTAATTATGTGTAATAAAATATATATTTGCCTGTATATTATTTGTTAGCTTTTCGTTAGTTGAGTTTTCGGCTTCTGATGCACCTACTTCCTTTGATCTGTGACTTCGTCCTTGACGGTCTGTTGCCTTCCGTTGTTTTAATTACAGAGGTTTCGTTTAACATGTAACTTTATTTTTTCTGACGGGCTCGAAGCTGTTTGCTTCCAGTGATGAAAGGTTTATTTTCACTTAAACCTGTCACTACAGTCATTAACTTTTATGCACTTGTCATTTTTTATAACGGCACTAGTTACAGTGGTATCCTTGAACTTGTAACTTTTAATAACTGGTTAACCTTTTTTCAATACACGGTTACAGTGGTATACTTGAACTTGTAACTTTTTGCTATTTTTTTATAACACTAGTTAACTTATCACTGTCCTTTATTAAAGAGGTCTCTGCTCGGGCGCCAATTATTGATTATTATTTTTATTATAATTCTTATTGTGGTTATTATTGTTCCAAATAGGTTTGTTAAAACTTTGCCGTGGAGGCACGAAATTTCCACTTCCTGTATCCATTCGGTTTGGATTACGGTAGTGGTAATTGTGATAATTGTTTGGTATGAACGGCTTTTTAGTGAATTGATCAGTGCTAACTTTGGCAACAGGTTGCCGTTGAATTACCATGAAAGTCTTTGTGCGACTTTCATCGACTAGAGCATTTGGGAGATCCCCTGGGTTGAGCGAAAATACCATATTACTTACAGGTTGGTTTAGACCTGTAAACCATATTACTTACAGGTTGGCTTAGACCTATAAACACTCTGAGTGCGTTCTGTCTAGCTTGAAAAAACACTCTGTTTCTGCCGTTCTAGGCCCATAAGTCATTATTGTTTTGTTAATGATTAACGTAAGAACTTGCGCCACCTCGTCGTAGAATGTTTGTAAGCTCTTCCTGTCCTGTCTCATGTTGTTCAGTTCACTCTCTAGCATATGAACAGGTATTTTGTCACTGTATGTTAAATCCAGTCTACCTATTATTGCGTCTACATTTAACGGAGTGCCGTGACTCGTTAAAACGTCATTAGCTTTTCCTACAATTTTATTTCTAACAATATTTACTACTGAGTAGTACCTTGAGCTACCTCTACCTGGCTCGTATAGTTTCATGGCATGGCTTAAGGCAGTACGCCAAGAAACATAATTTTCTCCGTCGAACGTTGGTAAACATTTCGCTACTTCTAACCCCTCATCACATGATTTAGTCGGATCTATTTCTATATCTTTATATGGCTCAATAGTATCCCTAGGGCTTAGCAAAGCTAATTGCCCCGTTAAATTTTCAATTTGTGATCTCAATTCCACAGTGGACTCGGCCACTAACTTTGCCACTAGCGCAGTTAACTGATCTTGATTCATTATAATTTTTTTAAATTTTTTTTATTCACTTGATATATATACGTAAGTAATTTTAATTTTCTTAAATTTCCTATTTCAGGATTCACTTATATATTCACTTTAATTATGTGTAATAAAATATATATTTGCCTGTATATTATTTGTTAGCTTTTCGTTAGTTGAGTTTTCGGCTTCTGATGCACCTACTTCCTTTGATCTGTGACTTCGTCCTTGACGGTCTGTTGCCTTCCGTTGTTTTAATTACAGAGGTTTCGTTTAACATGTAACTTTATTTTTTCTGACGGGCTCGAAGCTGTTTGCTTACAGTGATGGTTAACCTTTTTTCAATACACGGTTACAGTGGTATACTTGAACTTGTAACTTTTTGCTATTTTTTTATAACACTAGTTAACTTATCACTGTCCTTTATTAAAGAGGTCTCTGCTCGGGCGCCAATTAATTCTACCACGGGTCTGATGCTTAAAAAAATATATTTATTTTTCTAATTTTTAACTTTATAAATTTAGTACTGCTGCGGCTGAATGTCGGGAAAGAACTGAACTCCTCAGTCTGTTCTGGATATATTGATTGTCTTGTGGGTGACGAATGGTTTCTTGGTTTGTGGGTGACAAATCATTTCTCGTCGCTGCACTGAGGTACGGACCTTGAATTCGATCTGCCTAAGAAAGATGATTTCGATTTCATTTGTTTAGTTTATTGTGTGGAATTTATTCGGGTTAGCCGTGGGATATTACTCAGATGAGTGTATCGGTCCCTGTTGTCTTAACTTAGTACCATCGCTGTAAGAAATCGCCCAGTAAGAAATTCAACTGATTTGAAATGCATTAGTTTATAAACATATACCCTGTTTATTCGAAGTTTTAATGCGCATTAACTCAAACTGATTTAGTACAAAACGGTAGCATAAACACTTTTTCAATTCGATTCAAACACTCCGATTCGAATTAACGAATTCGGTTTTCAAATCGGTATTTGAATTTTTGAATCGACTTGAACACTTGGATAAACGTTTTAACCGAATTAAATTTTTATTTTTTTTTTTTCAAATCGGTATTTGAATTTTTGAATCGACTTAAACACTTGGATAAACGTATTAACCGATTTAAATTTTTATTCTTTGAAGTATAATGTCAAAAGAAATCATTTCATTTTTTTTCTCAACAATTTTTGTTTCGGGTTCCGCGTGATGTACAGGATTTAAATGTTAAAAAGCCAGATCTTGAGAAGGATAATGCAAGCAAATATAAAAAGTTCAGGATGCTTTTTTTGCCATTTACAGTGAACAAATAAATTTGCTGTTTTACTTTGCAAAATATGGTTTTTTTTAAGCAGTGAAAAATTATAAATGTGCAGTTCGCGAACGGACGGACGCCTGTACCGTCCTCATCAGGATATACAAAATGTACTTAAGAAAGTATATAAAAGGTTTACATATGTACATATGCTGCTCTGGAAACAAAAACAACAAGGCAGAAGTTCTCTATAAGCAGAAGTAGTTTAAAAAGTGTTTAATTATATGGACGGCAAGGATTCTTGAATAAAACATTTTTTTGTTTGGTGTTAATATCCACGACAACTTTTTCTATGTTTTTAATGAAAATATACCTAAAATATGTACACATATGTATACCACAAATACTCGAATGTCAGTTAAATTTATGACAGTTCAAAATTCGCTCCTGAACCCGTTTTGACTAAAAACGATTCAGGGCTCATGCGTAGACACTGCTGTTCAACCGTTTGAATTCAAAGCGCTTTCAGTCCAAATCGATTTATTTCTTTGGATATACAAGATATAATAACGCGACTCAGGAAAGTACCGGAAAAGTATTGTCGAAGGGCAAAATTTTGACGTTTGACCATTTTATAATATAACGCAGCTATTCAGTTTTCGGGAAGCCAGCTGGTTCCTAAATATAATATATAATATAGCTAAATCAATATATTTATTATTAAAATTAAATGCAAGCTGGTACCACCCGCGACTTCGTTCGCGTAAAATTTGTGTGACCTAATTTATTTTAATTTGTGACATTTTTTAATGTCAAAATTAAATTTGTGTGACCTAATTTATTTTAATTTGTGACATTTTTTCCCATCATGAACAATTTGAAGATGGGGCGCATCCGCAGGGGAATCGCTAACCTACCAGATATGATAGATGAATGACTGAAATTATTCGGGGCAGGCGGAACAAAAAAGCTGGCAGCTATTTTCTAAGTTACGGGGGTGTACTTGATAAGACAGCTGTTTTAAATATTTTTCTAAGTCAGGATTACATTGCATTTATGCAGGATAACAAAGTTCAGAATTTTTTCATATTAATAAAACGGTCTATACAAATAAAAATGTAAATTTACGTTTGTTCCTTACCGCTAAAGTCCTAAGCCGATTGCATTCAAATTTTGAAACACCACAACATTTATTTATTTTTTTTTACAACATTTTTTTTTCGAACACTTGTGTGTTTATATTACAACATTTATTTATTTTGTTGTAACACTTGTGTGTTACAACAAAAGAAAACAGTCCGATATATGGTGAACATCAAAACAACCCTTGCTTTACTTATATTTTACTGAGATATGTACACATTAGCAAAGAGGAACTTTTATCAAAAACAAAATATTAATTCAGCTTTGTCGTCAAATAATAATAATACAGTAGTGTCCGCTTATAACGAACTCGAAGGAACCAACCAAGGCCGTTTTTCTTTTTTAGTTCAGAGAAGAGCACTGAACAGACCTCGAGCACTCCGAGCGTGCTCTATACCGAGTGCGCTCAGAGTACTCTGTTCTGATTTTGTAACGGACTTTAGCACATTTTTTGGTTATGTCAGAATGCAAAATGAAAGAAAAGAAAATTTGGAAAATTTCACCCCGATTACGCAAGTCGTAGACAAAAAAGTCACCTCGACTCGTACTCGTATCGTATCGTATTTGCTTTGCGATTATGCAAGTCGTAAGCGTTGAATACGACTCCATCCCAGATGCAGCCGGGCAGCAACGCGTTTCATCGCACTTCAAATGCACAAGTAGTGTGAAAATTTCAGATGTAAAAAACTAAAGCAAGCTTGAAAAGGTGCGGTGATTTATGTAAGATATCAAATTGAACAACGAAAAAGGAGAATCAATTCAATCGATCAATTTTTTGATGACCGCATTAATGTGGAGGAACCAACACAACGGTTGGCAAATATTCACAGAGCCACCAGAGATAGTTGAAAATACGACTAAATATGACTTGCATAATTACCGATGTGAACCGGATACCGCACGCGATGGTATGCGTTTTTCTTTTTGACATGAAACTCATAAGCGTACAGGTATGTTCGTTGTGACTCTCAGTTTCATTATAACGAAATACGAGCAAGCTCGTATGTGACTCTCGAATACGACTTGCGTAATTGGGGTGATTGGCTAAAATTTGTTGCCATACGAGCCGAAAATGATGCAAAATAAATATAATTTCACCGAACAATAAATTCATAAGCTCGAGCTCTGCTCTGAACGAAAAAAGAAAAACGCCCCAAATTGGTTCGCTTTAACCGAAGTTCGTTACAGGTAAGTGACACGTTAGAAAAAATCATCAACTTCTCAAGGGCTTCTTCGGACGATTTACGGTCCCGTCTGCATAGACGGAGAGTGGAGGAAGAGATATAACATCGAACTGTACGGGCTGTACAGCGATACCGACCTAGCCAAAAGAGTCAAAACACAACGGCTATGATTGCTGGGTCATCTAGAGCGGATGGACACCAACGCCCCGGCCCGGAAAATCTTCGAATCCACACCGCAGGGACGGCGCGGTGGAGGAGCACCGAGACTCAGGTGGCGCACGCAAGTGGAAGGGGACCTCAGCCAACTTCGCGTGCGAAACTGGAGACGCTTGTTGGCTGAGGCCCAGGTCCACCCCGGACTGTAGCGCCACCTTAAGTAAGTAAGTAAGTAAGTCTCAAGGGCTTCCTAGTAAGAAACTTTGTGCTACATTCGTTTATAAACATAACGCAACTCGGGAAAGTACCGAAAAATTAATGTCGAAGGGCAACATTTTGACGTTTGATAATTTTGTAATCAACGCAGCTATTCAATTCTTGGGGAAGTCCCGTAAAGTTGGGAATCTGTTTGACAGAAAAAGTGAGTCAACGAAAAATTTAAATTGAAGGACAAAGTTTTGGCGTTTGAGAAGTTTGGTACAATGCAGCTATGCAGTACTTGATGAAGTCCCAAAAAATATGAAAGTTTGAATAAAAATGTAAAAAAAATGACTTTTAGTTCGGACGTTTTCTATATTTCATGTGCAAAAGACGTTCGCCATATGCGAAAGCTCGCTTCATTCGGGTTCGCTTTAGACGGTTACTATTGTATATGTTAATGTGTAATTATATAATTAACTTACATAGATTTACCCCAAAAATGTGTCAACAAATCGCGATTGGAAATGAACAGGATAAGGAATGAGAAAAGTTAAAGGAAACCATATACCCCGTTTCTCCGACACTTCAAATCGCTTTGACCTTTATCGAATTCACGAAAACCGACAGCATATACACTTTTTGAAACCGATTTAAGTATTCGAGTCGCCTTACACAAAACCGATTTTCAAATCGTTCGGTTTGAATCGATTGACTTTTGAATTTTTGTCACAAATTGTTCGAGTTTGACGTGAAATAAAACTAATTTTCAAACCGGTAAATTTGAAACGACTTGATTAGTTTCAAATTAACCGGTCTAAACATAAAGGAAAATATATAATCTATGCTTAGAAGCACAATGGAAGCCGTTTGTAAATTAAAGTACAGATCAATTTAGAAATCGAACGCCTCCGCAGGTGGCATTTAGGGGAACGCTTACCAGATATTATGGTACCGAGGCGGAAATTACTCGGGCGGAGCATACAACACGGTAGCTATTTTCTAACGGGATGTAATTAATAAGACAGCTGTTTTTAATATTACTCCTTTACTCCGATTTACATTGGATATATGTCAACTCCCTTCGGAGGCAGGCTCTACGAATTCTGGGGAGAGCCTACTATATTGCTTTTATATAAATTCTTTTGAGAATAGAGCAAAACTCAATCGATCGCCAACACCTAGATCGAACATATCTGAGACAAGTGGTCCGCCGGTTAACCAGGACTTAGTGAAAATTAATAGCATGGGAAAGGAGAATAAGATCTGAAAATGGAAGCTGACTGTCTTCGAGCTCCAGGATACGACCTGATCACTGGAGGAAGCTTGAAAGAACTACCGGAAAAGGCACTAATCAAGCTACTTGATATCATAAATGCTTCTTCGACTCTTAAACGTTCCAAGACAATGAAAAGTTTCGGAATTCATTATGGTTCCAAAACCGGGGAAATGTCCAAATCACAAAAAATCTTATAGGCCCATATCGCTTCTCTCGATAATATTCAATTCAGTTCAATATATTTTTATAAGTGCCGTCTGCCGTCTTTTTTTTTAACATAAAAAGGAAAAAAAAGTTCAAACATATTTAGTTGGTTTTTAGAGTATTTCTAAGTAAGTAGTTAAAGGACTAAAGTAGTTAAAACAATTAAAATGTGTTGTAACCAAATCCAAATAATGGTTAAATAACTAAAGTCACTTGCAAACTTAAGTTGTGCTGTGAAATGCAAAAGTGTTTTGAAGGTTTTTGAAGTAGCATTTTCCTTCAAATTTAATCATAAGTATTTGATTTTTTCCCCTTTTTCTTAAATTGTCAGTTGTAAGGTTCGTATAACCAAATATCCGTAAATTTGGCAATAGTTAAAAATGTAAAAATTGTAAAAGATCGATGCTACAATAAATAAAGAGTCCGCCAAATAACTTTTTTTTTTGAAAATGCTATAAAAAAACTACTGAATATTTTCTGAAATTTCTTTTTTTATTTGTAAGTACGATCCTTCCGGTTAATAATGGAAAATGATTGCATTCAAATGGCTGCCTCGGCTGGCCATGCAGTAACCTACACGATCGGTCCAAATTTTAAGCACATTATCGATTGTGAGCAGCTGTATTTCACCAATGGCTTTACGAATATTGTTCTTTAAAGCTAGGATTGTCTCTGTCGGCTTTTCAATGTATTCGTGCGAGTTTTCTGTGCCTCAAATGCGACAATTTTGCCTGTTTACATACCCGCCAAGATCAAAATGAGCTTCATCTGAAAAGATGATTTTTTTTTGCAAAATCGGCATCTTCATTACGATGATTTTCAAAGTAATGTCGCAATATTTTCCAGCGTTGTTCAAGCGTTTACACGACCATATTCGTTCAACGGAAGGATAAAACTAATTATCTGTCAAATCAGACATGAGCTTAGTGTTACCATTCACGAAATAAGCACTAGTTGAAAAAAAAACGTTAGATGGCGGAATTTTTATATCTATCTACCTATGTATCAAAAGGGCTTTTAGTTTAGCTAAAACAAAAACAATTTAAAAAAAAAAAAATTAAAAGGAGGCATGACTTAGACAACTAAGCAATAATTGAAAATTCAGCTTGTTCCAAGGGGATCTGATTTTCATTCAGCTTGCTGCTGGTATATATTCCTAAATGTAATTGCTTCTCTCAAAAAGTGGATTCGCAAGTTCCAACCGTATCCGCCGTTTAATAAAGAAAGATATTCCCCGAGGGACAGAAAGCTTTTATCAAAAAATAATCTTTGGATCTCTTGAAGGATAGGACAAAGTGCTATGAGATGAAGGGTGTCTTCATTCTGACGGAGGTTGCATAGAATGCAAAGAGGGCTTAGGTCATTCCGGTGCGGTCTGAAGTTAAGTTCTAGCGTTTGTGTGCGCGCTTTGAATATTGAACTAATCTCATAAGCATTATAATATCGAAGGTATTTGAGAAACTTTTACGATATCAACCTATAATTGCAGAAAGACGCTTGATCCTGGATGATCAATTGGAATACGGAATAACGCAAGCAATTGAAAAAGCCTTAGAAGGTAAAAAGATATACTCTAGTGCTTCCCTCGACGTATCGCAAGCCTTCGACAAGGTATGGTACGAAGGCTTGAAGTATAAGCTACAGCAAAACTTGCCAGAAGATGTGTAAAGAATATTGAAAAAACTATCTTAAAAGCAGATTCTTTTTAGTTAGGTGTGGTACTGACTACTCGAATTTCAAGCAAATTCGAGCTGGTGTACCCCAGGGAAATGTCCTCGGCCAAACCTGTTTCTGCTCTACACAAGAGTCATACCTCAAGATGATCAAACAATTAAGCCAACGTTCGGGAACGACACGGCCATCCTGGCAACGGACGAATCAATCGAGTTATCAACGAGATGCCTCCAACGAGCATTCGGCAGAATTCGCGTCTGGACAAAGACTTGTGGAAACGTTCTTAACGGAGACAAGTCCACGCATGTCAATTTTACGTACAGAAGGGTTAACAATTCACCTGTTTATTTACATAAACTCTGCACAGATAACTATAATGCAAACCTAGCGAAATATCTACGAATGACCCTAAAAGCTAATCTTAAGTTGAAGCCACACGTTAAAAAGAAACGTGACGAGCTCGGAATCAGGCTTAGAGAAATGCCTTATATTGCCTTATAGCAAAATTTTCAAAATCCATATATATAAAAATGAATTCTTGTATGTTTGTTTGTCTTACACACGTGTCTATACCATTCATCAGATTGCAATGAAATTTTGGTGAGCTGTTGTTTGCATACTCGCCGTAATAGTTGTATCAAAAAAATAAAAAAATTGCGAAGGTTAATGCATCAAAAGAATTCTAAACGCTTTACGGATTGTTCGTTTTTGAAGATTTTGGGCTTGATCGATTCGTATTTGCCCAAGGAAGGACATTGGCCCATAGATAAAACTCCCAGAAAATTTTTAATGCAACTTGCGCACATTCACTCTGTTTAAAATATTTTAGTTTAATCAAATCAAAATATCCAAAATTAAATAAAATCTGTAAAAAAAATCGCTTCTCGGATTAAAAGGATTTCATCCCTTTTTATCGCGGGGCGTAGCCGATAAAGAGGTTTGTAAGGTTCTTATTAAAACTACTTATTTAAAGTAATTTTCATTCCAGTTCGAATTGAAAATTCAAAGCTTGGGCAGGATAACGTCTGTCGGGTCAGCTAGGGAGGTTGTCAGCTGTTTGGCAGGCGCCTGTGGCCATATACGGCTATGTGAAAGTTGCACTAATTTTACGTTTTTTTCTCTATAAATTCTAAGCTAATCGAGGCCGACAATTTTTAATGGCATACTAGCTGAGCCTACAGACGTTGTCCTGTGAGTATGCAAACAACAGCTCACCAACATTTAATTGCAATCTGATGAATGGTATAGAAATTTGTGAAAGGCAAACAAACATACAGGAATTCATTTTTAGGGCGGTTTTCACGAAGCAGTCATAAATCAATTTTAAGTTTAAGTAGCTCTTATTTTTAAATTTTTTATCCGTATTCACCAAACGCTAATTGGTTGCTGTCTATGATAAATTCGAATTGCTTGTTTGTTCTCAAACAATGTTAAAGAATGTAAACAGAATATTTTGGACTGTTTTCGTTGTTCTAATTTAGTTTTAAAAGGAATCTTCGTGGAAGCTATAAGGTTTGCTTAGTAATTATTGTTTTGTAGACAAGATGGCATTTGACATACATAATCTTTTATTTTCCAGACTGCTTAAAATCTCGATTATCATTATCGATAGACATCACTGTTTAAATCAATAAGGCACTTAAGAATTACACTCATTTTTAAGAGCACAAGGGCTTGAAATCGGGCACGATATTTAGGTAAAAGACTATGCAGGCAAGCAGGAACACCATGATGGACGCACTTCATTCAGTACTTCGTCCGTCGAGGCCTCTGATGAAAACGAAAGACCAACCTACCTTTTTGGAATAGACAAAATGTAAAATAAAAAAATATTCCACAAATAAATTTTGATTCTTTGTGTTTAAAAACGTTTTGTATCCTGGGAGTCGTGTAGTGAAACGAAATGAGAACTAAATTGAAATAATTGTGCCACAAGTAACAGTTGATTTCGAATTTTCGAACATAATACCGCTCTTAACTTAATAGTGGGTATGACTACTTGTAAGTTTTATGAGCTCTCATAAAGTGACGCTGAAAACCGTTGGTGCATAAACTTACGAAGCTCATAGTTTAAGATTGCTTCGTGAATACCGCCGTTATATATATAGAGATTCGGAATCGGGACACCCAATACCGAATAAAAAATCAAACGAATTCCACTCCGACCTACATTAAGCTTAGTGTCATAATAAATTTACTACTTTAACGATAAATTAAAAAAAATATACAAAATTATTTTGCTCCAAAAAAACAGTTCTCAAATATATTTGTTCTAAATAGTCGCTAAGTTCAAAAAGTAAAGTTTTTTTAAATAACTCAACTTTTTGGTCAATTTTCTTTATTTTTCTTTCTGTAAGAACCTTCCACAAAGTATAAGAAAACTTTTTGATGAAAGATGAATGAAATCGGTAAGGCCATTCTCAAGTTATAGCGGGACCAAGGGAAATATGGATTGATTTGATGTTGACCACCGAGACGAAAGCCGAGATCAGTGTTTCAATTTTGTTTGGATATCAAAAGGCATTTGTAATAATAAAAAATATCGCATTTGAAGTAGTTTTTATTCCAGTTCGAATAGAAAATTCAAAGCTTGGACAGGACAACGTCTGTCGGGTCAGCTAGTTATAACTAAAAGCGACGACTTTAGACAGCGTTATTTTTGAAATCAGGCAGGCGGTACAGCTACCACTTGAGGACATTCATTCCTTTGTTAGGCGTCGTTTATGCCTACAGACAAAGGCAAAGGAGATTATTGACGCGCGATACACTGCTGCCGAATCAATAGCTTTGGTTAAAGAACTTTAGACCTCGGTGTTGGCAGCTTTTAAAATGGGCCTTGCCGACACAGCATTGCGGCAATCAACGATAACGTCTGCAGAGCAAGATTTGACCAAGCTAGTAGACTTAGTTTTTCAAACTAGTCTGATAATTCTAGTCGAAAGAACTTGTAATTCATTCTCAGGAAATCGACAATGGTATTTACTTGGGTAATTCTATAGTTAAGGCAAACAATGATTTTGTACGAGTACCAATAATTAATGCACAACAAGCAATTACTGTCTTCCAAATAAGTTTTTACCAATTTATTCTGATTTTAAAGAGTACGACTTTTTAGGGGGAAAACAGGGTCAGAGAATTTTCAGTGTATCAACAAAAGACTAAAATAATAAGCGTGTCGAGTTGCTTTTGAATTCCCTTAAGTTAGGTTCAGCCTTAAACCCGGAACAAAAAAGGACTATCGAACAGCTTTGTGTTGAATATAGTGATGTCTTCATGGTTGAGGGAGATTCGCTCACATACACCCCAGTTTTAACCCATAGCATCACCATAAAGTCGGATTAGGGACCAACCAACACCAAGCAGTACAGAACTCCAGAGATACACAAGAAGGAAATTGACAAACATGTAAAAAACATGCTTAAACAAGATATAATTTCCGGAAGCAAGTCTCCCTGGAATTCTCCATTGCTCATTGTTCCCAAAAAGTCTGTGAAAAATGGTGGAGAGTTGGAGTGGATTTTAGGAAACTAAATGAGGTTACAATTAAAGAATCTTTCCCACTACCGAGAATTGAGGAAATTCTAGACCCGTTGGGTAACAGTCAGTACTTCACTACTCTGGACTTAGATAGCGGCTATCACCAGGTCATGATCGATCCTGGACCGACCAAAAACAGCATTCAGTACAAGCGAAGGACTTTACGAATTTAACAGAATGTCTTTTGGACTGACTGGTGCTCCGGCAACGTTCCAGAGAATAATGAACCACATCCTGACAGGGTTACACGGCATGGATTGTTTCGTTTATCTAGATGACATTGTTGTGTATGGTAAGAATCTAGAACAATACAATTAAAAGCTCTCAAAAGTTTTAGCGAGACTCAACGCAACCTCAAACTTAACACCGAAAAGTGTAATTTCCTATTTCGTGAGGTTACATACCTGGGACATATATGCTCGGAAGCCGGAGCCTTACCCGACCCAGCTAAAACCCAATGTGTCACAGTTTCCCGTGCCCAAAAATGTGAAGCAATTACAGTACTTCCTAGGACTTACTAACTACTATCGAAAGTTCATACCAAACTTTTCTGAAAGAGCCACACTAATAGTGAAGCTTCTAAAAAAAGACAGTCTCTTCGAATGGACTGGCGATTGTGAGAATTCATTCGAAAGTCTTAAAAAAGCAATTTCTTCACCACCATATTGATCCAAACAGACTTTACAATGGCATATATTTTGACCACCGCCAATGTAGCGTTGGGGCTGTTCTGTCTCAGGGTAAGGTTGGTGAAGATAAACCTATTGCGTATGCAAGCCGAACACTCAACATTGCAGAAAGGCGGTATTCGACTATTGAAAAGGAACTTCTCGCTATAGTTTGGGCATGTAAGCATTTTCGGACATACCTTCTAAGTCAATTTTTTACAGTTTACACAGACCATAGCCCTCTCGTCGGAGTGTTTAATGTTAAGGATCCAACAACGAGGCTCATTCGTTTTCATCGTCAGTTGTCTGAATATGATTATAAAATCATTTATAAGCCAGGAAAGATAAATTGTAATGCAGATGAATTAAGGAAAATACATAGGGAAAGCGAAGAAATCAAAATTGTTCAGACCAGAAGTAAGACTATTAAACCTAAAGAAGCAAAAGATTCATTAACAGTTACCCAACCAACAAGCGGAAACAACCTTAATAAAACCTTTCAGTTTTTTCGGTCAAACAAGTTTTTTTGAACAAACCAACAAGAAGTTTGTTCGGTATCGAATTCGAAATGCCAACAAATTTGAAGAGAACTCCTGCCCCTCTGTATAACGCTGAAGACTATCCGCAATTACTGAAATACCAGCTGCAAAGTCTCATGAACTTGCTCGAAATAACTTGAATAAGGCAAAGCAAATTTCAAAGCAGCAGTACGGTCAGCATACAAACCCTCACTTGTTTAAGGTTGGAGAAAAGGTTATGCTGAGGAACCCGGTTAGGAAAAATAAGTTCTCGCCTATTTGGTTGGGACCCTGCGAAGTGAAATCGGTAGACGAGCCAGTAAACACCCATATACAAGTAGGGAAGAAGACCAAAAGCCTACACAACAACCAACTCAAACTATTTGAAATACTACTATAGTGAAATACTGATAAGACACGCTGACGAGGATCGTTGTAACTCGGGCCGTACCGCAATATTTTTTTTTTAGTGCTGAATTTTTTTTTGCGTAATAATCAAAAATTACTCTTTAGAGATCCAGTCCAACTGCAACCAGATATTCTAGGAAGAGCATTTAAACATTCAACCATTTATTTTTGTACCTTTTTGTTTATTTACTTACTTACTTACTTAAGGTGGCGCTACAGTCCGGGGTGGACCTGGGCCTCAGCCAACAAGCTTCGCCAGCCAGCTCTGTCTCTAGCTAGCCGTCTCCAGTTTCGCACGCGAAGTTGGCTGAGGTCCCCTTCCACTTGCGTGCGCCATCTGAGTCTCGGTGCTCCTCTACCGCGTCGTCCCTGCGGTGTGGATTCGAAAATTTTCCGGGCCGGGGCGTTGGTGTCCATCCGCTCTAGATGACCCAGCCATCGTAGACGTTGTGTTTTGACTCTTTTGGCTAGGTCGGTATCGCTGTACAGCCCGTACAGTTCGATGTTATATCTCCTCCTCCACTCTCCGTCTATGCAGACGGGACCGTAAATCGTCCGAAAAATTTTCCTCTCGAAGCAGCCTAAAGTGTTTTCATCCGCCTTTGACAGGGTCCATGATTCTGCACCGTAAAGCAGGACTGGGATGATGAGGGTCTTATACATGGACACTTTAGTTGCTCGAGAGAGGGCTTTGCTACTCAATTGCCTTCTTAGCCCAAAGAAACAGCGATTGGCAAGAGTTATCCTTCGTTTGATTTCAGCGCTGGTGTTATTGTCTGAATTTTGTTTATTTGTGACACCCGAAATATTGTAAAAATTAATATGATACTCTTGCTTTGTTACACAATTGTTAGTTTAAGTCAAGCTATGGAACCGAAGTCGCAGCGATCTTAGCGATCGTGCAGTGTTTTTCAAGGATTCGTGGACAGTCTTCACGCAAATTACACCTACCGATTTCTCTGCAGTTCTTAATTTTACAGAGATGTGTGACCATCGAATAGATAAGCTTTGTTCAAGGATAAGATCAACGAATTTCGCAGAACAGTGTAAGCTGGTGACGAATGAAGTGCGTTAAATAGCAGCCAGCCTACACCAAAACAACAACCATTTGCAACACGTTTTTCAGCATAGCCATTATAGGAGAAAACGAGCGGTTGAAGCAGTTGGCAGCTTTACCAAATGGGCTTTCTCTACCCAGCTACAGGCAGAGATAAACGCTGCAGTGACTCTGGTCATATCAAAATTGCTAGAAGTTCAAAATCGCCAATCAATCGAGCTCTCCATTTTGAATGATTGTTTCCAACAAAAACTTCATCCCTTTCTTTTGGACACAACAAATTTGGCTGATATTTTTGATAAACTAATGAATACATCAAAGTCGAAAATGTATTTCCAGGACCTATCAATTTTACATCAAGCAGCTGAGGTATCAACTTATCCGGATGACAGCTCAATCATAGTCAAGATAACTATTCCATTCCCAGAAGCGACTACGTTTGCTGCTCATAAGGTGTAACCAATTCCTGCAAGTTTGAATACGAAATGGGATTTAGTTGTGAATATTGAGTCCAAGTACATCGCTGAAGCTGGCAACCAAGGTTTATTCTGATGTCCCCAGACGATTACAACCATTGTGTGGATGTGCGCTTCAACTCCAGTCTACCCGCAAAAGTGTGCAGATACAGTAAGCCAATCCACACCAGCGGCACATCAATCTGTGAAGTGGAGCTTCCGCAACACTCCCGTTCCTCGGTAAATAGTTGCAGCTACGTTGCCGTGCCTGCTCGACGAGGCATGCTTGTTAGGATGACCCCCAGCAATCAATGGTTGTTAAACGTCAAGGAATCTCTCACGTTAAATTTCAACTGCCACGGCGTCCATTTTGCTCCAGTTTTTGAACAGCTCGGAGTGCTGAGCATTTTGAGGCCCTGTGAAATTCGGACGAAGGAAATGCGTCTACCATTCGAGCAAGCTTGGGAGGCGACTTTCAAACTTCCAGGCGACAAAATTACTATGAGGAACTACTACACATTTTGCGAAGCAAGTTTGGCAGGCAGTCAGCTGAAGACCGAAAAGTTTTATTACCGTTAGATCTTAGGAATCACGCGGACCTTTTGGAATCACTATCGAAAGGTAAAGATCGGTTGAGGAATTGGAAATGGAGGCAAAGCTAATTGACTTCCACTAAAAGGGAGCAGCCCAGCAGGAGGAACTAGAAATCCATCGTTGCTCTCTGCTATCAGTCCCAAGCATTGTAGTTGTTGTAGTTGTTGTAGTTGTAATTTTTGTAAAATTTTGCCATAAAACACACCCTAACGATCCACATTGTGCAGTGAGCATCGCACCTACGTTTCATCTAGCTGCCGATGGCGAGAGATCACATTCTCCAGTCAAAACCATCGAAGGGAGGGAGATACCATCAAGGAAAATCCAGGAGAGTCCTTACATACGGCCGTGTGTAACATTAAGACATAATATGGTTCTTTACATTTTTTTGTACTTAATCGATTTTGATTTTCTTAATCGTAAACGAAGCAAGAAAAAAAAAATAATAATAATCATTACATCAATCAGTACTAATCTTAATAGTGTCTACATTATGCTTCTACATTTAATAGTTTTAATACTAGGCGCTATATTATAATTTAACATGTTAACTACATTTTAGTAAGACGTTAAAATATTGAGATTTTCAAACTTAAAATAGTCAAAATTTAAATAGTACTATATAATATTTCAATACTAATTTTAATGTATAGTTATAATTCGTTAATTAACATTTGTACATTTTCCAACGGCTCATGTCAGGTGTGGTCTTGGTGCGTTGAACTCTCAGCAGAAATCGACAGGTGAATATTCTGCAGTGAATGTAAATCGATCCGGCAGAAATGCTGCGATCGATATTTTTTTACGCTGAGTAGTTCAAACGAGCGAACGAAGTCCATTGGCCTTGACTCACCCGAACGCGAATGAGGTCCGTGGAAAGCCGAATGCTAGAATTCTGAGAGTCTGATTGCAACAAGCGAAACGTACGGTCTTTTATTTTATAACGATTTACATTATAACACATGTATAACAAACTTCTATTGTACAGACAGGTGCTCAAGCCGTCCTGGGCATACGGTATACAACTTTGGGGTTGTACCAAGCCGAGCAACATTTCCATGTTGCAGACTTTCCAAAATAAGACACTGAGAGCAAGTTTGAATGCTTTATGGTATATAAGGAATAGTGCTATTCATAGATATTAAAGAATAGGTACTGTGAACGAAGAAGTAAGAAACTTTGCTCGAAATCTTAATGCTCGTCTTCATGTTCATTGCAACAATGAAATGGTCCGTACTCTTAACGACACAAAAAACGAGCGATTATATACCTGCTATAGTGGTGCATATTGGTATCCTTCGAAGATTATGGGGTATTTGCCGTCCACCCTCCGTTCACCCCAGTACTTCAAATAAAAAAGTTTTGAAAATTTAGGTTAAAGGAAATACTTTAGCCGAATTTAAGTAAGATCGTCATTACCGTTAACGGACGATTAGCAACCTTTAAAAAATCTTTGTTCGAGACCCACTTAGTTAAAAATTATGATGCTTATAAAAATATTTTAAGAACTTTGAATTAGAATACATGCCAGCAGTAAAACCAAACACTTTTGGAAGAGCAAGTGGAGGTGAATTAAACAGCTATCGTAGGCGAATCGACGGCTTATCACTTAAATTTAAGAAAATAGAGGAATCTTACATAATCGAAGGGAAAATAAACAACGCCACATTGCACATAGTTCCAGCTTACCCTAATTGTAACCACTGGCAGCGAGATTTCGATAGACTTTCGGATCGATTTATTAGCTTAAGGTCATCCAATTTAATGCTAATAGGCGACTTTGATGCGAGAATAGGTCTTACACAAAACAGTTTCGTCTAAATCGAAGGATGATTGCTACAACAAGAGAGTAGTACGAGTTCTCGATCTATCCGAGCTTGGGGCTGTAATGTTTTAAATGGAAGCTGTGA
Source organism: Neoascia interrupta (assembly GCA_947623515.1). Lineage (NCBI taxonomy): Eukaryota > Metazoa > Arthropoda > Insecta > Diptera > Syrphidae > Neoascia > Neoascia interrupta. Next base: position 78,003,133 of record OX392463.1, on the reverse strand, counting down.
GGGAGATCTTACACATTCATGCGAGATACTGTAAGCACCGTCATCGACTTTTGCTTTGTCTTGGGAGAATTTCATGCTTACGTGGAAGAATTTCGAGTAGCGACAAAAACATATTCATGACTCCTCTGGCTAGATCGATGTCACTGTACAGCCCGTACAGTTCGATGTTATATCTCCTCCTCCACTCTCCGTCAGACGGGGCCGTAATTCGTCCGAAGAATTTTCCTTTCGAAGCAGCCTAAAGTATTTTCATCCGCCTTTGATAGGGTCCATGCTTTTGCACCGCAAAGGATGATGGGGGCCTTATGAATGGACATTTAGTTGCTCGAGAGAGGGCATTGCTACTCAATTGCCTCTTAGCCCAAAGAAACAGCGATTGGCAAGAGTTATCCTTCGTTTGATTTCAGCGCTGCTGTAGACAAAGTCCCTAGCTACCTCAAAGTTATAGCTGTCGATGGTGATTTTTTGTCCAACACGTCGGAGTTGGGTGTCTTTTCTTGATGACAGCATATACTTGGTTTTGCCCTTGTTGACTGCTAAACCCATATTCGCCGCTTCCGTCCCAATACTAATGAAGGCTTCACTGACATTACGCTTCGTTTTTCCGATTATGTCAACGTCTGCGTATGCGAGTAGTTCAACGGACTTTTGCAAGACTGTGCCTCAAATGTTGGCGCGGGAGTTCTGCACGATTCTCTCAAGTATGACGTTAAAGAAGTCACATGAAAGCGCGCCTAGTCTAAATCCTTTTTTGACATCAAACGGATCTTTGAGGTCTTTGCCGACCTTGACAGAACAGCGACAATTCTCCATCGTCATCCTCCACAGATTGACGAGTTTGGCAGAGATGCCAAAACTAGACATTGCGCTATATAGCTCGTCTCTATAAATGTTGTCATATGCGGTCTTGAAATCGATGAAAAGGTGTTATGTATCGGTTTGGAACTCCTGGATTTCTTACAAGTTCTGCCGCAGTGTGAATATTTGATCGATGGTGGACTTTTCTGGGCTTAAGCCACACTGATATGTGCCTATCAGATTATTGACAACCGGCTTCAGGCGTTCACACAGTATAGCAGAAGAGATCTTTTATGCGATGTTAAGAAAAATGAAGCCTCTGTAGATGGCACAACTCAGAGGGCCTCCTTTCTTAAGGATCGGGTAAACAATGCTGAGGTCCCATTCCTCGCTCCTTATAGGCCTGTGTACCGAATACGTCGTAGGAGCCCATATAATTTGTTCAAAAGAAATTAATATAGTCCGCGTATATAAGTATCTCGGAGTGTTGGTCACAGCAAATTTGAATATGTCCAAGCATTCAGAACGGAAGGCAACGGAAGCTTAACGGGTTACTTCTGCGGTATGGGGAAGCTTCTTGAACAGTAGGAACGTCGCACGTACAGCGCAGATGAAAATAATCAGGGCAACCGCAACTTCGATCCTTTTGTATGCAGCGCAAGTATGGGGCTATTGCTCCTTCGAAGCCATCGAAAAGTTTCTCCGGTTTTGTATTAGGCGATGTCATCTGGAGACTGGGTGGCTCCACTGTTGCTAGATACCCTCAAACTTCATCTAGATTACGTGGTAAAGTTCATGGAAATGAATCCAGAGAGGTTAACTCGAATAGTACTTGCCCATATGATACAGTACGGAGGCGAATAAGTGAAGGAATGGACTAATTTGGCAACAAAATGTTGATTTGCTTTAGTTGTCCAGCAAAGAATCCAACGGAAACCGTAAGGCAGGTATTCCACGCTCTAATGAAGAAGCTCGGCAACATGACTTATGATTCACTTGAAAACGAAGTCATATCCTCGCCGTACCGATCTTACTACCGTAAGCTGAATCATCAAATACAGAACTGCTTTTACTTTTCATCTTGCAATTCAACGGAAATGATAAGCACTATTTTCAAAATAAGAGGTGAGATGATCAAATAAAATTACATCCCTCATCGTCCTGAACTTCGAATTGTTTGTGAGCTATGTAACCTGGAGAAGCGCGAAGATGTATTTTACCTCCTCACTATACAGAGTGTTTCCAAATTCGATGCAAATATTTCGACACAAGATTCTTGGGTATATTTGAAGAAAAAAATTGTTCTGCAGTATGGGCCTATCTCAAATTTTGATACCACTTATTGGGAATTTAAGAAAACACCTACTTTGAGGTACCTTGACCCATACTAACACAAATATCTCCGCTAACACTTACAGCAGGTACTTTATTTAGGACTTAAATTTTAGAAGAAATAGTACTCCTTTTAACTGCATTAAAACAAAATTGATGACTTTTTTAACTTTCGAGATATTTGCTTTTAAGTCCGATCCTTTTTTCCTGCCCATGACATTTTTTTGACTTTCAAGACACATTTCTGCGAAAAATGGGTAATAAATACATCGGTAATTTTTTCTTTCTAGTGCACCTAACAATACTTAATAAAAATTGCTAAGACAAGTTACCCGAAAAACCCACAGATTTTATGATACTTGAGAAATTCCATAGCAGGTAAAATTATGAAAAACTCTTTTCACTAAGCCGCGACAGGTATAAGGTGGAAATATGATTTGTTAGCTACTTTTATAACCGCGATTGACAACAAGAACGATTTTTTGACTATGTATTAATAATTTACGTAGGTTTTAGAGCATGCATTTTTATTAGACTACCTGATAAACATGTAATTTCCCTATCATTTTTCTGTTAAATCCCAAAAAGGATTAAGTTTGAGGTTGGTCGCCTAGTTGGAAAATTTACCTAATGTAAATTGTATAAAAAGTTAGAAAACAAAATTAAATCCATCAAAGTCATTTTTGAAGCCGAGGTGACACAGCAGTTGTTAAGAAACCCTACTTGAAATGGCATCTTTTACAAACGAAGAATACGCCGATATTATCTACGTTTATGGGATGTGCAACGGAAGTCTTATTAGAACAGCTTTATCCTAACCGAAGAGTACCTAAACCCCGCGTATTTACAAATTCGTTTCGAAGACTTTGGGAAACGGGATCTGTTTCAACAAGACGACCTAACGCAGGAGCTTCACCAGGAAGAATTGCAGTTGATGAAAGAATACTGGAAGCGGTTGCAAATGATCCATCAATCAGCATCAGGCGCTTATCCTTGCGATTTAATGTTTCAACACATAAAATTGTTCGTCTCCTGCATACGGAAAACTTGTATCCATACCACCATACACCTGTGCAGAAACTGCTTCCGAGTGATTTGGAGCCGAGACTTGAGTTTTGCAACTGGTTGTTAGAGCGGAACTTGGATGACAACGGTTTTATAAGCAGAATCCTATGGACGGACGAATCTGAATTTACTAGAGATGGGATTACAAATTTTCGCAATCTACACACATGGGCTGCGGAAAACCCACACACAAGGAGAGAGTCATCATTTTAACACAGATTTAGCGTCAATTTGTGGGCAGGTGTTATTGGAAACAACTTAGTCGGTCCCTTCAAACTGCCTCCCACACTGAATTCTGCAAACTATCTGGAATTTTTGCGCAATGATTTAACAGATCGGTACGGCTGCGGATATCCCGACCAGCGCCAAGTAATGGAAATACTGTGAGGAAGTTTGACGTCGGCCGACTACAATCGCAAGAGATCGCCAGGTCCTTCTCCAACCGAGTCTCTCAAAACCTTCTACGAAGTCCTATGCAACCAGCATCAAGTATTGATAGCCAGTGGCAACATTGCCAAAATGCCATCAGAGACGCCGCCTCTGAAGTGCTGGGTTTCACACGGCGACCACAACGAAACCCCTGGTTTGACGATGAATGCCGGCAAGCACATGCAGCTAAACAGGAAGCATACAAAGCGGCGCTGCACAGAAGGACTAGAGCTGCTCGCGAGCTCTACGAGCAGAGGAGGAGAGAGGAGCACCGGCTTCTCCGAATGAAAAAGAGAGAGCACGAGAAGCGCGCGGTTGAAGAGATAGAGAGATGTTACAACAGGAATGAGGTTAGAAAGTTTTACCAAAGGATCAAAAGGTCCTGCCAAGGGTATAAACTTCGAACTGAAGCCTGTAAGGACCATCAAGGGAACATCGTTGTAGAATCGCAGTCGGTGCTGAGGATTTGGAAAGACCACTTCTGCAGACTGTATAACGGCGAGGAAGAACCAAATACCGCTGTCAGGCAGAATGAACCATTCAACCCGGGCGAAGACGTTACCGACGAAGCATACGAACGATACCGCCCACCCGACCTGGAGGAGGTGAAAGTAGCTGTGTCTAAGCTCAAGTGCAACAAAGCAGCCGGAGCAGACGGCCTAGCTGCCGAACTTTTTAAATCCGCTGGCGATGAGCTGGTTAGGAGCATGCACCAGCTCATCTGCAAGATATGGTCGGAAGAAAGCATGCCCGACGAATGGAACCTCAGCATTGTTTGCCCGATCCTGAAGAAAGGAGACCCTCTGAGTTGTGCCAACTACAGAGGCATAAGTCTTCTTAACATCGCATACAAGATCTTTTCTGCTGTACTGTGTGAACGCCTGAAGCCGTTTGTCAACAATCTGATAGGCACATATCAGTGTGGCTTTAGGCCAGGAAAGTCCACCATCGATCAAATATTCACACTGCGGCAGATCTTGGAGAAAACCCAGGAATTCCAAATCGATACACACCACCTCTTCATCGATTTCAAGGCCGCGTATGACAGCATCTATAGAGACGAACTATATAGCGCAATGTCTAGTTTTGGCATCCCTGCCAAACTCGTCAGTCTGTGCAGGATGACGATGGAAAACTCACGCTGTTCCGTCAAGGTCGGCAAAGACCTCACCGACCCCTTTGATGTCAAAAAAGGATTTAGACAAGGCGACGCGCTGTCATGCGACTTCTTTAACATCATACTTGAGAGAATTGTGCAGAACTCTCGCGCCAACACCAGAGGTACAATCTTTCAAAAGTCCGTTCAACTACTCGCATACGCAGACGACATTGACATAATCGGTAGAACAAAGCGTGATGTCAGTGAAGCCTTCGTGAGTATTGGGACGGAAGCGGCGAATATGGGTTTAGCAGTCAATGAGGGCAAAACCAAGTATATGCTGTCATCAAGAAAAGACACCCAACACCGACGTCTTGGACAAAACATCACCATCGACAGCTATAACTTTGAGGTAGTTAGGGACTTTGTCTACCTGGGTTCCGCTATCAATTCAGACAATGACACCAGCGCTGAAATCAAACGAAGGATAACTCTTGCCAATCGCTGTTTCTTTGGGCTAAGAAGGCAATTGAGTAGCAAAGCCCTCTCTCGAGCAACTAAAGTGTCCATGTATAAGACCCTCATCATCCCAGTCCTGCTGTACGGTGCAGAAGCATGGACCCTGTCAAAGGCGGATGAAAACACTTTAGGCTGCTTCGAGAGGAAAATTCTTCGGACGATTTACGGTCCCGTCTGCATAGACGGAGAGTGGAGGAGGAGATATAACATCGAACTGTACGGGCTGTACAGCGATACCGACCTAGCCAAAAGAGTCAAAACACAACGTCTACGATGGCTGGGTCATCTAGAGCGGATGGACACCAACGCCCCGGCCCGGAAAATCTTCGAATCCACACCGCAGGGACGACGCGGTAGAGGAGCACCGAGACTCAGGTGGCGCACGCAAGTGGAAGGGGACCTCAGCCAACTTCGCGTGCGAAACTGGAGACGGCTAGCTAGAGACAGAGCTGGCTGGCGAAGCTTGTTGGCTGAGGCCCAGGTCCACCCCGGACTGTAGCGCCACCTTAAGTAAGTAAGTAAGATTTAACAGATCTACTGGAGGATGTTCCGGTAACTCAACGAGCTTCGTCATATTTTCAACAGGATGGAGCCCAGCCCACTTTGGTCGCGAGGTTAAGAATTGGCTGGATGAAAAGTACGCTGGTCGTTGGATAGGAAGAAATGGACCAGTTCACTGGCCTGCAAGATCTCCAGACCTTACAATTATGGATTTTTTTTGTATGGGGGAGAATGAAAGAACTTGTTAATTCTACAAAAATATCAACTCTAAATGATTTAGAAGATCGCATTCTCCAAGCCTCGTCACAAGTGAGGCAGGAGTTATCCTCAATAAACGTTGACAGCGCAATCCAAAAACGGGCTCTAGCATGCATACAAAATGGAGGAGGACACTTTGAACACCTTATTTGATTGTAAAGTTAACTTAATGAAATAAAAAAAAACATAAACCAAACACAAGCATTTTTATTCAGAATAATAGGAATTGAACACTATGAATCGAGTTTTTCATAATTTTACCTGCTATGGAATTTCCCAAGTATCATAAAATCTGTGGGTTTTTCGGGTAACTTGTCTTAGCAATTTTTACTAAGTATTGTTAGGTGCACTAGAAAAAAAAAATACTGATATGTTTATTACGCATTTTTCGCAGAAATGTGTCTTGAAAGTCAAAAAAATGTCATGGACAGGGAAAAAGGATCCGACTTAAAAGCAAATATCTTGAAAGTTAAAAAAGTCATCAATTTTATTTTAACGCAGTTAAAAGGAGTACTATTTCTTCTAAAATTTAAGTCCTAAATGAAGTACCTGTTGTAAGTGCTAGCGGAGATATTTGTGTTAGTATGGGTCAAGGTACCTCAAAGTAGGTGTTTTCTTAAATTCCCAATAAGTGGTATCAAAATTTGAGATAGGCCCATACTGTAGAACAATTTTTTTCTTCAAATATACCCAAGAATCTTGTGTCAAAATATTTGCATCGAATTTGGAAACACCCTGTATGCCCAGTATAGTCTAGTTGGTATGGCCTTAGGCCAAACCAACTAGACTTAAGAACTTTAATTATTAACAATCGCCTTTTGATTAATGACCAACATCGAATAAAATAAAATAAATAAACAAAAGCAAAGTTTAAATTTTCCGTTTCAATTCGGAACTTGAATGCATTTCAAACCATCTTCGGTCCATCTTCAGCAACGCGCTGTTTTAATACAAGAAGAAAAATTTTCAATGTTAATGCAAACATAACAAAGAATGGGAATCAGAAACTAATTTGTATTAAATATAAGCATGTTAAATGAGTGAAAAGGAACAATAAAAGAATGTCGAACCGAAGGTTGCTTGCAATGCATCAAGTTCTGAATAAAAACGAAAAAACTAAACGTAGTTTTTATTTATTTTGTATATATATAATTCGTAATCGGTCATTAAGGTATTATTCTGTTTGAATTTGTCTTGAGATGTTTTGGAATTGGTGCAGATATAAGAAACATCCCGACCGTCGTTCCAGTGCATGCAACTGCTGGCGTGGTCCCCGAAAAAGTCGCTTGAAAAATCTTGGCTCTTGTCAGATTCTATCTCAAAGCAATTAGGCAAATACTTACCTAATATTTCGGCGACCCTCTCGAGATCATCATTCTTAACGGCATAGTACATGTCTTTGGGAGAGAATTCCGAATTAGGTCGCCTGCTCGTTGCTCGACCTACGACATTCATTACTGATTCTGGGATCAAAGTTTCGAGAAAAACAGACTTTCTAGAAGTAATATTATTATTACTTTTGTTGCTGAGGTTATTTGCTGTGACCGGTACGTGCACAATTGGTAGACCCATCATGGCTGGTTTCCTTAAAATAGAAAGGAATCTAAAGAGGTATTTAAAAAAAAAATGTTGAGAGTTACATCTTCACTTTTTGACTAGGTAAAAATACTGGCAAGGATTGGCATTTCATGGTTACAGTTGATGTTCGTTCGGGTGTGTCGATTCCACAATGCGGACATTTCAACACCAAAGTTGGACTAGTAAAATTCGCAGGCGTCATTGGGTCATAGGGACTGTTTAATATGAATTTCTGTGCACAATCTGGATGGAAAAAGTGCTGCTGTTTACAGAAACTAAATTCCCCCTGCGAAAAAATAAATTTTCTTATAGAGATTTTATTTATCTTTAGATCAAAATGTAACTTACCTGAGTACAAAAAAGGCCACAGCCAGCACAACAATTGTGAGCTCTAAAACGCTTTTTGTGATCATTACATAGAATCATGTAACCTACTCTTGAACTGGGTCGAAGAAGATTAAGTAAATCTCCTCCCAACTGATTGCAGCATCCAACCTTTTGTTCCTCAATGTGGTCAATAGCACAACAAAATGAAGTGTCTGGAGTTTTTCGCGTGTAGTATTGTGAAGGTTTGTGACACAGGCATATAAAGTCCTTAGAAGAATCTTTGTTGAACGGATTAAGAACAAGTGATGTATTGTGAATATTCGAAACCGTTTGACCTGTGGTCAATCCATTGTCACTTTCCACTGTTTTCGGCGATGCTTGAGATTTTTGACGAGAATTTTCAGTTGTCAAAAAAGCTCTTTTGGATGATGGGAGGCTATTTGTAGGAGGAGTGCTTTCTTTTAAACCACGTACTCTTAAAATGACATTTGTTTTGCCTACTTGAACGCGTTTAGAAGGCAAAAACTCTTCGTTTCCATCGGAAGAGTTCTCAGAACCAGATGTATCACCACTGTTTGTCCTTCGGAGGCCAAGTCGCTCCATATGTTTTTCTTTTTGCCTCATGAGCTTGTGTTGCTGCTTCTTGCTTAGTTTCTTGTCTTCTGGTGATTTGTTGTGATGCCATTTTGCGGCCTTTACTTCGTTGAGAAATATCTGCATATCTGGGCATGGTTTTTTATCCAATTTTGCTTTCCGCGTGGCTTCATCGGACCTAGAGAACAGTTTATTTTTTACGATATTAGAGATATGTTGAGGTTGGCTTTCACAGCTATTCTCCGATTTTATTTCCCGGTGTCTGCTGCTGCTACGCGATGAACAAGGCTTTACAGGTAAAGGCGGTATTGAATCGATTTCTTGACTAATGTAGGATGTGATACGTTCGATATTCTTTGTTTCAAACTCATAGCGTAGTTCATCGTTCTCAAGGATCTTGGGTGTAGGTTTAATTCGACGTTGAGAACGCTTTGGAATGACAACTGGAGCAGTTTCGTATTTTTCCTTGAATATTGGTTGCTTTTTTATAATTCCTTCAGTGGATCTAGGAGGTGTATCGGGTTTATTTCTGTGACCGCTGTCAGGGGTTTGCTTTTCGTTTAATTCAGTTTTAGCACGACGGCCACGCTTTTTTGTAGGAGTTTTTTCGTCCTCCAGCTTGCGCATATGGGCACTTGGTGAAGCAGTTATTATGCTACTGGATATGTTGACTTCTACAAGCGATGTAGTCTTTGAATGCGTTTGTGATTCATTTTTCAATTCATCATCAGACAGATGAGAACCCTATAAAGAAAGCATTTATTTGCTTATAGCTTAATTGTAAACAAATCAAAAACTTTAAAGCATTTCGATTACCAATACTTCATTTGAAAGTGAATAGTTTTTAAATAAAGTTATCTATTCATCTATATATCCTACTAGCTGACCTAACAGACGTTGTCCTGTCCAAGCTTTGACTTTTCTATTCGAAATGGAATGAAAACTATTTATTACAAAACTGTTTATTACAAGTGCTTTTTGATATCCAAACAAAATTGAAACACTGGTCTTGCCTTTCGCCTCGGTGGACAACATCAAACCAATCCATATTTCCCTTGGTCCCGCTATAACTTGAAAATGGTTTTACCTACCGATTTCATTCATCTTTCATCAGAAAATTTTCTTATACTTTGTGGAAGGACTTTTTCTTACGAAAAGAAAAATAAAGAAAATTGACCAAAAATGTGAGTAATTAAAAAAAAAAAACTTAACTTTTTGAACTTAACGACTATTTAAAACAAATAAGTTTGAGAACTGTTTTTTTTTTTGTAGAATAATAATTTTGTATATTTTTTTTATTTATCGTTTTAGTAGTAATTTATTATGGCACTAAGTTTACTGTAGGTTGGAGTGGAATATGTTGGATTTTTTATTCTAATACAAATATGGATTAGGGTGTCCCGATTCCGAATATGCCAATAAAAATTGTCGGTCTCGATTAGCTTAGAATTTATAGAGAAAAAAGGGAAAAAAAATGAAACTTTCACATATCCGTATATGGACACAGGCGCCTGCCAGACAGCTGACACCCGCCCTAGCTGACCCGGCAGACATTTTCGTGTTGAAGCTTTGAATTTTCAATTCGAACTGGAATAAAAATTACTTTAAATAAGTGGTTTTAATAAGAACCTTTCAACCCTCTTTATTGGCTAAGCCCCGCGATAAAGAGGGACGAAATCTTTTAAATCCTTTAAATTCAACCACCTTTGCCTCCGAAAAAAACAAATCGTTTTTACAGATTTTATTTAATTTTTCATATTTTGATTTCATTAAATTAAAATATCTTAAACAGAGTGAATGTGCGCAAGTTGCATTGGAAATCATCTGAGTTTTGTCTATAGGCTAATGTCCTTCTTTGTCCAATACGAATCGATCAAGCCCAAAATTGTCAAAAACGAACAATCCGTAAAGCGTTTACCATTCATTTGATGCATTAACCTTTGCATTTTTTTTTTCATTTTTTTAAAGCAACTATTACGGCGAGTATGCAAACAGCCGCTCACCAAAATTTCATTGCAATCTGATGAATGGTGTAGACAATTGTGTAAGACAAACAAACATGCAAGAATTCATTTTTATATATAACTATAAGATATATCACCGTATATATCTTTGTATATCCGAGCCGACTTTTTAAATGTTGCAATATAACGTCCCTTGGCTTCTTAGCTTTGTGAAATCGCAAACATTTTTTTAAATAAAACAAATTTTACTCTAATTTAACTTAGAAGTATAACTACTTCTTAGCAAAATTTTTACTAAAAATGTCTGTGTTGTATGCACATTATGAGGATACATACATTTTCCAATAGCTCGTGTCAGGTGGAATCCGTTCAAACGTGCAACGAATTCCGTTGACCTTGACTCAACTTAACTCGAATGAGGTTCATGGAAAGTTGAATGCGAGAATTCAGGGAGTCTGCTTCGAACCAACGAAAAGTACGGTCATTTTTAATATAACAAACTACTTCCGAAACCTTGGCTCACAGGTGAGATTGTACCTCTGTACAAACTCAGCGCTTGCTACAAAATATTCGCGTGTAGTCGCAACAAAAGACTTTTTTAGGCAGCAGAGAGTATTTTGGGAAAGTATCAAGGAAGCTTAAGGGCAAACAGGTTTTTTTTGAAGCACAATCTAGAATGCCACGTATTTAACGCACTGCCATACATAATTGTTGTAGACTTTAAACAAGCTTTAGATAGTATAAAAATGTAAAAAATCAATGAAGCACTTTGAGCCCCTGGAATTTGTCCCAAGATTGTAAGTCTAGACTGCCAGAAGTTTTAAATGTTAGCGGCGGTGTAAAACAAGGCGACTCTCTTTCAGTTACTTTTTTTAATCGGGTATTACACTACAGAACTACAGCAACTACAGAAAATAATTTCTAAAATAAAGGAATTATTATTGCCTACGCTACACAGATAATATTGCAATCATAAGTAGATCGAGGAAAAGTACGAAGCGCATTTTTGTGGAACTGAAACAGCGTGCAAGTGGTCAATGAAGTGAAAACACAGCACATGAAGGTAGGAAGAGATGAGCGAAAAAGGAAATGCGGCGGAGTTTAGCACTTCAAATAGGTATAAATATTAGAAGCCGCAACTAAGCCGACGACTGCATTCAAGAGCAAATGATAGCTACAAACAGATCTTTCTATGGGCATGCTAAGGTTTTCAAGTCAAGCATCGTATCCCGTAGATCGAAGTGCTATGCTATGGGATGGAAACATGGACTCTATCGTCGGCAGAAGAGCGTCGGCTTAGAAAAAATATTGCTTAAAATCTCTAGACCCATAGATTTGGCAGACAGAGAGCTAGGATGGCGTTCTAATGAAGAAATTCTGCTAACATTATGATGGCCAAGATGCCGTCAAATTCGCAAAGACACAGCGACTTAGATTGGCCGGACATGTCATCTGAATTGTTTGAAGGAAGACCTCAGAAAGCAAGTCTCAACTACACACCGAGCGTCAATAGAGCTACCGTGAAAGTTGCAAAAAGTTGCAAAAAGTTGCAATAAGAGAAACACGTGCTAGTTTGTTTACATTCTCTGGGGAAAAATATGAAGCAATTGGGAAACGCTTTTTTAACTATGAATGTGTGTAACTATGAAACCGTGTATTGGATTTTTATAATATTATACAATAATATGATAAATAAATAAATACATGATACAATTATTTAATATATTTAATAAACAATAATAAATAAATTTACAAATACAAAAAAAAAAATATGGACTGCAATGTCTCTCATTGGATTAGACTCTTTCCAAAAGCTTAAACTTATATCTAATAAAAATATTACTTTTATTCATAATGACAGTGCTCATTGAGTAACTGCCGAGTATAGAAGTGTTTTCAATCGTAGTAGTCAATTTATTGTTTAAATTCGGCTGTCAATATTTTTCTTTGCAATTTTTTTCCAACGAGGCTAATATCTCTATTGCTAACAACTTTCAAGCCGATAACATCGACTTGCTTATTTGGTGTTCAGTGCAAATCCAAACTTACATAGATAGTGTAAAACTCTGCAAAGATGGCCCACGGGCCACAAGTTCTTCACGGTAACCGGTTTCGTGATCTAGAAATAGATCCACCTGCCGAACCGAAAAACAATAAAAAAAGAAAACCAAATTACGTAAGCTTAGACCTTAATCCCTCATTACCAACATCCTCAATATATGCAAATCCAAAATTTATAGTGATTTCGCCAACAAACATTGCTAAGCCATTATCATTATTCAGTGTGTTTTTATTAAAAAAAGCTATTGATAGTATCAGCACTGGGTACGAATACATAACCCAACTCCGCGATGGTAATCTGCTTATCTTAGTCAAGTCACAAAAAATCGCTGACATCTTCCGCTCAAAAAAAATGTTATCTAACCTCTGTCCAATTAGCGTGTCTCTTCATACCAACCTCAATGCTTCTAAGGGAACTGTTTACGCCCCTTACCTTGCAAACGTTTCAGAGGAAGAAATTGTAAAAGAAATGAAAACACAGGGCGTTACAGAAGTCTACAAATTTAAGGAAAATATTGACGGAAAACCAACTCCAACTGGCCTCATTCTTTTCACGTTCGATCTTTTCCGTCCGCCAAGTATTGTTAATATTGGCTGGTACAACTGCAAAGTTTCGGAATATTTCCCAAACCCCATGCGCTGCCAAAAATGCCAGCTATTGGGCCATACTGCAAAGAGATGCAATAACACCGCCTCCTGCGTAAATTGTAGCCTTCCCTCACTAGACCCTCATACGTGTACTCGCACATTTTGTGCTAACTGCTCCGAAGAGCATCCCGCCTCTTCAAAATCCTGTAAAAGTTTCTTGAAAGCTAAAGAAATACTTAAAATTAAAACGACCAGAAAATGTACGATATCTGTAGCTAAACAAGTTTATAGAGAGCGAAATCCTGTACAAACTTTTACTCATACTCATACATATGCCACAGTCGCAAACAGCTCAATACAATTAAACCTTAACCCAGAAAACAAGCAATCAACCAAAATCCAGAAACTCACTTTGTCCAACCACCCTGATCCTCAAGCAGTCATCCAAACAGAAATTGAACAGCCAATATCAACAATAGCAAAAAACACACCGGAAAAAAGTAAAATTATTAAAGACAGCACCCAGCAAGTATGCGTACAAAAATCAAAATCTTCAAAACTCCCAAATACACTTTCCGTCACTAATACTCACATTCAACAGCACTTAAACCTAGATCAAAAGTTACCACCCGCAGCAAACTCACCAAATACTCCCCAACGAATCTTCAGCTTAAATTTATTCATACAAAATCCTTCTGATACCAACAATTTCCTTATTCACAACACCAAAAATGATGATGAATCAATATAAAAAACAAAATAATAACTCTACCCCCGACTCTGCTTACTTGAGGTTGAATCACCCAAGCTTCTCAGGTAGCCTCGGTGCTTCAACTTCGGGACAGCGGAGTTATACTACTTTCCACCCTCAAAAAATAATCAACAAAATTTCACAGCTGCAAAATGATTTTACAACTCTCCAATGGAATATACAAGGTTATATTCACAATTACGACGAGCTAAACCTTTTGATCAAAAATATTTCACCATGTGTAATATCTCTTCAAGAGACACATTGTGCGTTTCAATCCACACCAATCGTTCCTAAGGGCTACGTTGGTTTGTTTCATAATTTTCCTGAAAATCTCACTTCTAAACAAGGTATAGCCCTATTAATAAAAGACAATATTCCCCATACACCTATAAATATAACATCTAACATCTTAGTTAAGGCAATTCAAATTGATCTGGCAATTAAATTTACTGTTGTATGCATATACATATTGCCCAATCAAACATTCAGTTATTTAGACCTTGAAAATATCGTTAATCAAATACACACCCCAATACTTTTTTGTGGCGACGTTAACGCCTGGAACGTTCTTTGGGGATCTGCATTATCGAATCCCCGTGGTAATATTATTGAAAATTTTCTATTTAACTCTGACCTCATTATTTTAAACGACGGCTCACCGACACATTTTTCTACACACAACACCCTTACACATGTTGATATTACCTGCTGTTCTCCAATCCTCTACCCACTTACATCTTGGCAGATATTAGAAGATCTTTATAACAGTGACCATTTTCCCATTATTATTAGCATGCAAACAAGTACGAACAAATTTGAATTTACACATAACCCTAAATTTAAAACTGACCTAGCTGATTGGAGATCTTTTCAAACTAAAGTGAACGAATATTTATCTATTCAACCCCCAACATCAAATATTAATAAAGAAGCAGCTTTGTTACAAAAATCCATACGTTTTGCAGCCAACCACACAATTTCACAAAGCGCACCTTATTTTAAATCTAAAGTTGTTCCTTGGTGGAATTCAACCTTAAAAAAGTTGAGGGACCACAAAATAAAAGCTTGGAGGTGTTTTAAAAAACATCCGACACAAATTAATCTTATTGAATATAAAAGATCCAACGCTCTATTTCGTAGGGAAATGAAAATAAGTAAAAATAAAAGTCTAAAAGCTTTCACCTCTGACATTAATCCTAATTCTACGACAGCAAAAATCTGGAGTAATATACGTTCTCTCACTGGCAGGCATACTTCCCGCACAATAAAAATCATAGAAACCCCCAATGGTGCATTATATTCTGCACTTGATATCAGCAACTTTTTTGCAAATACCTGGTCAAATCTCTCGACAGACAATAACTTTTCTCTTTCCTTTAAAGAAGCTAAAACTAATAGCCTTCGCTGCTCCGCGCCCAATACTAGCTGCAGCAATGAAGCAAAACAAATAGAAAGCATATTTTCAAAAACAGAACTTGAAAGTTGTTTAGATCGATTGAAGGGAAAAACGCCAAGTAGAGACCGCATTTCGTATCCTATGATTAAAAATCTACCAGTCCATGTTAAATATAGACTTCTTAGATTATATAACCTTATATTCAATACCGGAACCATACCACAATATTGGAAAGCTGCAAACATTATTCCTATACCAAAACCCAAAAAACCCATAAATTCATTTGAAGGTTACCGCCCAATATCGCTCATTCCATGCATGTCAAAGGTTTTAGATAAAATAGTTGCTAAGCGTCTTCTTTGGTTTATGGAAACCAAGAAGTTAATAAGCATAAACCAAATCGCTTTTAAACCTAATAGAGGTTGTTCGGACGCATTACTCCACATTGATCATTATGTTTCCAAAGCCTTGTCTTCTCGTAACCACGTGACGATACTTTCACTTGATTTCGAAAAAGCATTCGACCGTATCGGCATACATTTAATTTTGAACAAGCTAAAACAATGGAGTATTGGGCCCAAAATGTACAATTATATAAAATCATTTTTGTCAAACAGGACAATATCCGCAAAAGTGAATAATGTTTTTTCTGCCAACCGTCCACTGGAAAATGGCATACCACAAGGTTCGCCTTTGTCGGTCGTTCTTTTCTTGATTGCCTTTAATGAGATCAGTACCATAATTGAAAAATACAATCTTCTAGATCACTGTATCTACGCGGATGATATCTTCATCATGTGTAAGAATAACGATTTAGAAAAAACCAAAAATATCCTAACAAATTTACTCAAACAAATATTAGAATGGTGCAAGTCTTCAGGTGCCAAATTATCACTAAGTAAATGTAAAATATTGCATGTATGCCGTAAAATTAATTGTTCCCAAATTAACTTATCTGTTAACGATATTGACATACCAAATGTAGATAACTTGGATATTTTAGGTTTGAAATTCAATAAAAAATATAATTGGAAAAATCATGTTATCAATCTTAAAAAGAGCATAGCTACAAGGTCAAACATAGTTAATTATTTGTCGAACAATAAATTAAATGTTCATGTTAATACTCTTTGCAATATCACTAAATCTCTTGTCTTAAGTAAAATAGATTATGGCTTATGTATTTATGGTAAATGCCCTAAAACAACTCTTAACCTCCTCAAGTCAACATGCCATCAAGCCGCCAGGAGAAGTATTAACGCTTATCGCACCACTAAAATCATCAATATCATGGCCGAGGCCGGCCTTCCTACGTTGGAGCAGCGACAATCCGAATCCATTTTGAAAATACTCGCCAAGCTTTTATTCTCGCATGAAACCATCATTTGCAAAGATATCGACTCTACAAATTTTTCAAGAAGAAACATGCGATTTCCATCCACCATCGCAAAAGCCCTTGCAACTGCCAAACAAATGGGTCTGCCTACGAAACGTGTCAAGCACAACTTAACTGTTCCACCTTGGAATATTAAAAATTCATGTTTTATTGTAACTCTAGCCAAATACAATAAAGAGAACACCGCCAACAATATCTACAAATCGATGTTTGCCTCAACGATGGACCCCTTAAAAACTAATGGCTGGAAGCCTGTGTTTACCGACGGTTCCCAATCCGAACATAGCTCTTCATTTGCTGTAACCGACGAGTATGGGACTTTGCTAAGAGCGGGTATCCTGAGCGAGTTTGCGTCAATTTTTACGTGCGAGTCGTTAGCCATTTTTGAAGCCGCCAAAATAATGCTCTACCATAAGACCAAAGCAGTCATCTGTTCTGATAGCTTATCGGCTATTAATGCCGTACGCAACCCAAACCACAACACCAAACTTATAAATAATATAAGAGATCTTATTATCAAAAACCCAAAAAAACTCAAATTGATGTGGATACCTGCTCATATCGGTATACCAGGGAACGAATTCGCAGATGAAGCGGCAAAACTCTGCAGCAAAAAACCAGTGTTCACTTTTGATTTTTTTTCGAAAACAGATCTTCTAAGAAAAATAAGTTCTATAATTAAAAGCAACATAATCACAAGTTGGACTAGCATCAACACCCACTACTCCAGAATCAACACATGCTGCAACGCCCCCATCTATCCATCTTCATTATCTAGAAAATGTACACTAGAGATGACCCATCTAGAAATGGGACACACCATCCTAACGCATCAACACATATTGAAAAAGGAAAATCCACCTTTATGCCCAACCTGCAACAACTCAATCGATTTATCTCATCTAGTCGGTCTATCTAACTGCATGGAATCAAAAAAAATTAACACCATCCTAAAAAGTAATCAACCAATTTACTCTTTTCTGAATACTATAAGCATTGAAAATATACTAAATATAAATAATTTTATTCTTAGTAACAATATAATTTTATAAGTTATCTATGTATTTCTTTCGAGCTGAAAGCCTCTGTAGCTAATGCTCTTTATTTTTAGTTTTAGCATTAAATTTATAATTTTATGTTAATAAATAGTAATAATAATAATAATAATATTCATAATGAAAAGAGGGTGTCAAATTGATTGAAATGAATTGAAAAATACAAGGAGATTTTTAAAGGGATGTCTCAGGAGTAAATGTCTGCTAGTGTAAAGGGTGGTTATATTTTTAAGGCCGATGTTGAATGTGAACCACACCTACACGTCAAGTTTTTTTGTGCATTTTATTTGACATTTCTCAATTTCAAACTAACTCATTTTTAACCATGGAAAGATGCACAATCGAACAACGCGTTAAAGTTAATCAGGCTTATCATGAAAATGGGAGTTCAAATTAAAATGCGTATCGTGCACTGTTCGAAGAAAATTACCTCAGTGGATTCGTCAGTAAGCAGAATTGCGGGATTTGGGCGAATGATAATCCAAGAGTGATTGTCGAAAAACCAATGCAGCCACAAAGAGTGACTGTTTGGTGCGGTTTATGGGCTGGCGGCATCATCGGGCCGTATTTTTTCCAAAATGAGGCCGGTCAGAGAGTTATTGTGAATGGTGTTCGCTATCGTGAAATGATAACGAACTTTTTATGGCCCAAATTGGAAAATATAAATGTGGATATGTGGTTTCAACAGACGATATGTGGTTTCAACATTTCCACTTGCCACACAGCTTACGAAACAATGGCTCTTTTGCGCGACAAATTCAATGGCCGTGTTATCTCAAGTGGCCGCCAAGATCATGTGATTTGACACCGTTGGATTTTTATACCCGACTGAGGGTATATTAATTTTAATTAATTAATAATAATAATCCCTTAAGACCTTTTAGAGATATGATTGAGACCGACAGGTGAATCGATTAAGCCATATCCATCCGTCCGTCTGTATGTGTGAAGGTTTTAGGTCTTCAAAATCAAGCTAGTAAGCTGAAACTTGGTACACGGCTTAGTTCTTTTGTTGCACAAACAAAGTGTGAAAATTGTCTCAATCCGTCAACGGCCACGCCCCCTACTGGCTTCAATGTGAGACAACCTCTATTTCGAAAAAAAAAATTAATAAATAATAAACAAATATTAAAGATATTACCATTTGCTAAGTCTGCTCCATACGAAATTTTGAGCTCCGCCCACTTTTAAGGGGCGTTTTTGGAAAAACTGTTTTTTCTGAAATAGTTTTTGCTTTTACCGTATTTTCTCATGATTCTAACGAAATTACAATTAATTGATTTAAATTTTGAGCCCATGCTCACTTTTGGGGCGTGGCCCATACAAATCATATATGAATTCGGGCCAAGAAACTCTAAGATTTGGTGTAACATGGTATATAGGGTCGGATACATAGAAGTTTGTCACAGACAAACTCTTGCACTTACTCACTTATTTTCTTTGGGGTTATTTGAAAGAAAAGGTGTACGTGGATAAGCCAGCAATAATTCAAGAGCTAAAGGATGAGATAATTCGACTTCAGCGTCATCAAACATTTGGACCATCGGATGGAGGTGTGCCGCCGAGGTCGCGGCGGCCTTTTGGCCGATATTTTGTTCCATAAATAATGGAACTATACCAATATTGCCATAATAAGAAGAAATGGCCATAATTTCCTAAATAGTTTGTGTTTTATTCAAAATCAACATCAGGCCTTTAAAATTAACAACCCTTTATAACCGCCGAGGAAAATACGATTTCATTTGGAAGATGAACTCCGGGTTGAATTAGAGAGGATGGAAAAATAAGGGGTTATTGTATCGGAGCATGAGCCAACGCCTTCGGTCAATTCCATTGCCTTGGTTAAGAAATCCAATGGAAAATTGAGATTGTGTCTTGACCCTATACATTTGAACAAGGCACTCATGCTTCCTCGTCACTCACTTCCAGATATTGATATTTTTGTGTATTAGACGCTAACAGTGTTTTTTGGACTATACAATTAGATATATTTAATTAAAATATGTTTTTGGAAGCGTCGATTTTTATACCCCATCCCATAGGATAGGAGGTATATTAAGTTTGTCACATAGTTTGTAACACGGTGAAATAATAATGGTAGACCACCAAGACCTTAAGGGCATATGATGAAGACCGAATTCTGAATCGAATAAGCCATGTCCGTCCGTCCGTCCGTCCGTCAGTCTGTATGTCACATATTTTTATGCCTTAAATTTTGAGCTAGGGTGCTGAAACTTCGTACGTCAGGTGCACGTCATGCGAAGCAGTACAAGTGAAAAAATTTTTTGAAATCCGCCCAAAGACACGCCCACAATCGGTCTAAATATGCAACTACCCTCCAGAGTTTTCAAAACTTTAAGACGTTCTAAAAGGCTGAAATTTGACATTTAGCATCTCTTGGTGAATATAAGACACAAAAAAGACAAATTTAATTGGTAAACCTCCTCTAGTGGGCGTGGCATTTATTTTAAGGGTAAATTTTCAAATGCAGTTTACTCAGTATTTTTGCTCGAAATTGAAAAAAATTTGCTTAATATTTTATGTAGAAAACGCTTTTGTTCATACAAGACTTCGGGCCCCGCCCACATTTGGAGGCAGAATTGAAGAAAAACCTAAAATTTTCCAGAAAAACTTAATTTCGACTGCCCTTGAGCCTAATTTAGGAAAGCATGAAACAAAAAAGTAGCTGGTTAGCTAAACAATACTTCCGTCCAGATTTCGTTCATATAAAGTTTTTAGCCACGCCCCCTTTTAGGGTTCGATTTTTCAAAAATATTGAATTTGAACCAAAACAATGCATTTTTACGTACAATTAGGTGTAACTTGGAAATATCTGTGGAAATATTTTATAATTAATAGTTTGTAATTAGGGGCGGTTGGACCACGCCCCTTTTCGAAGTTTGCATTACTTATAAAATGTCAAAAAATAACTATGCCATCAGCATTTTACAATGTGGGATAGGATGGGGTATTCAACGCTCCGTTTTACGGACTGTAACTTCTGCGTACACACTGTAGCACTTACTCACTGGTTAAGTTTTCCGTATGGTGCGATTTCGTCGGTAAGCGATTTCGCTCGCAAGAGTAATGTTATCATCTATATTAATGTTTTTCTGATTTATGCCGATACAAAAGAACAACATGATAAGTATATAGATATGGTACTACAGATAGCCCATGAGATAGGTCTTAAGTTAAATGATAGTTAATCGGTTATTTGTGTTGAGGAGATAAAATACATTGGTCACATATTCAATGGTTCAGGAATTCGCCCTGATGAAAGTAAAATTTAAGTCATTGATAAAATGCCGGGACCTAGTTGTGTCAGGGACCTTAACCCCTTTTTGGCTATGGTAAATTATACGGGATCTTTTATTAAAGGTTCGGCTGTTCAAAACGGAATCCTTCAACATTTAGTGCGTAAAGAAGGCGAGTAGCATTGGGATGAAAAGCACTAAAATGAAAGTTAAACAAAAAGACTTCTGAACATAAAGGAAAAAATAAAAACTATGCTTCGAAACACAATGGAAGCCGTTTGTAAGTTAAAAATAACCTTTAGATCAATTTAGAAATGGGAATGGGACGCTTCCGCAAGTGGCAGAAAGGGGAACGCTTACCAGACAGAAATTACTCGGGGCGGACCAAAAAAAAAATCATTTATTGCATTTACATTGTGTAGGATAAGAAAGTACAGAGTTTTTTACTCTTAATAAAAAGCAGGTACACACAAATTTAACGCGGACGAAGTCGCGGGTACCAGCTAGTTTTAATCAATTTCGATATTAACAAGCCAATAAATTTATCGGTAGATAAGAAATGCTTCTCAATAAGCTGTTAAAGCAGTATTACAGCATGATAGCAAACTGATTGATTATGCTTCAGCTACCGTAACACTTAGCCAAAGAAATAACGCGCAAATTTAGAAGGAACTCTTTGCTATTATTTTTGTTTTTCCCGCATCCATAAGTTTGTTTTTGGAAAGGAAGTTTTGGTCGAAGCAGACCAAAGACCAATGATACCACTTTTAAAAAGCATTTATATTAAGTTCCTATTCGACTTCAAAGGCAGACGTACAAATTGAAAGTGATTTACAAGCCAGGAAAAGAAATGATTGTTGCTGACGCTGTTTTTGATTAATCGAAGGACCCTTTAACACGATGTCAACGAAATCCCAAAAGCAAAAGACTGACAAAAAATTCTAACACCCAACAAGTGTATTCGATCACGATGAAAAAAACGATAAGAAGAACCGCAATCAAATTTACAGCAACGATTTATTTTGTGATGTTACCCATCTTGTGTCCGAGATCCAACTGGAAGAAACAAACAAATTTTTACATAATCTCGACCGATAAGCGGTAGTAATAAGCAATTGAGTTAAATTAGAAACGTTAACATAATTGAGTGCAATAATGATTTTTTACAAATAGGGTAAATTACGTATTGTTTGTACAATTTATAGGAAAACTTTTAATTAAACAATTTAATTAAAGAAAAACGAAAAATCAAAATATTTATGCAAAATATTTAAAGTAGTCGCACTTAATCCCAAACATACCGCCGACCCTGAACAACTGTTCAGCTTACAGGTAAAACTGAGAGTTTGTGGATTGGTCGCACGATGTTTCCTCTGGCCGTCTTGAGAGTGACTACGCGATAATGTCCATCTTTGCCCGGGTGAACTTCTACTACTCGCCCCATAGATGATGTCAAGTACTCGATCCTCCACCGTTTCCAGAAACCTTGAGCCTTTGGTTGTAGCAATTGCCAACAGGATAATCGGTTTGATTGTATGCGTTGGCTAGGCGCCGCACCGCAGCATAGGATTCACCTCCAATTCCTCTCAATCAGTCTTGTAGCCCTTTTCAACCCATAAGAACCCGTTTTTGATTTTTTATCTTACCACTATTAGAACCCGAGATATTAAGAAAATAGTGTTTCAAGGCTCCGGAAAATTGGTGAAAAGTCACATTTTCCCGCTTTTCCCGAGCAGCACAGGATTTTTTTTTACCGAATTTACTTTTTTAGCAACGTCTCATCCTACCAAACCCAGGTTCATTTTGCACTCTGAGTTACATCCATATTCACCTTTTTTTGGTTTATTTTCACGTCACTACTACGAGATTAGTTTCGTAATCACCATTAGGCACTTTAAGAAGAGTGCAAAAATTTATCGTAAATTTGCCAAAGAGTATATAAAAATGCAAGCATATAGCCCTTTTCAACCCATAAAAACCCGTTTTTGATTTTTTATCTTACCACTATTAGAACCCAAGATTTTAAGGAAATAGTGTTTCAAGGCTCCGGAAAATTGGTGAAAAGTCACATTTTCCCGCTTTTCCCGAGCAGCACAGGATTTTTTTTACCGAATTTACTTTTTTAGCAACGTCTCATCACACCAAACCCAGGTTAATTTTGCACTCTGAGTTACATCCATATTCACTTTTTTTGGTTTATTTTCACTTCACTACTACGAGATTAGTTTCGTAATCACCATTAGGTAGTTTATAGCGCGAGTAAATAACCGCGGCATATGCAGATGCGGATGCATCATAAAACCCGTGCAATTCAAACGAAGCGTTGGTAAAAACGATAGCTCAGGGTATTTGGATTCGCGTGAGAAGACAAAGTTCGGCCCGATACTTGGTCCATTGATCAGAAATTGCACGTGGAACCTCCTGATTCCAATCTAATTTCCGATTTCACAGTTCTTGATAGAAGATTTTTAGTTGTACGACCGATGGGGCAAGGAAACCAAGAGGGTCAAAAATGCGTGCAACATCTTTGAGTATTTGTTTTGTAATAGGTTTGTTTGGAGTGTATTCAAACGATAACTAAACACATCACTCTTGGAATGACCTAGTATTTTTACCCATTCGTCTGCCTCAGTATCTAATGGGACATTTTCCCGGGTAGTATTTTCCTCATTTTGTAACAGCTTATCGCAATTGCTCTGTCATTTGCTTAAAATCATGCCACACTTGGAAAGAAGTTCTATTAATGAATTTCGTTAAGAGAGGGCTTCCTGAACCGAGTTTGCACCAGACACAACGTCGTCGACATAAAAGTCATTGAGTATCATATCCGATGCCACTGGATACTCATTCTTATAAGCTTCCGCATGTTGTTGGAGTGTCCGAACCGACAAAAAGGGAACACTCGACGTACCGTAAGTCACAGTTTGCAAACGAAAATGTTGATTGTTTCCGATGGTGAATTCCTCCAAACGATTCGCTGAAACTCTGCGTCCTTCTCCGACACCCAGATCTGCCGAAACATCTTTACTATATCTGCATAAAAACAAATTGAAATCGTAGACTAACCGAAAAAGGTTTCTCTGAATGGGAGGGCCTATCATCAACGAATCGTTCAAAGATTTGCCGGTGGAATCCTTAAAAGATCCATCGAAGACCACCTGAAGCTTGGTCGTCGATGCACTGTCTGGCTTGAGAACAGCATCGTGTGGGAGGTAAAATACGTCGTCTTTTTCGATTTCTGATGGGGAAACTAACGACATGTGTCCTTATGCGAGATATTCCTCCATAAAGCGGGAATAACTTAGAAAAAGTTGGTGATCCTTAGAAAACTTCCTTCCTTCAACCGAGAAACTGCCCCTGTTAAGGTATTACCAAACTGCGGTGGTGTTTTGAAAGGAAGATCAACAATGTATCTACCATCCTTGCCACGATGATGTGTTTCAAGAAATTGCTGTTCGATTTTATCCTCAAGAGAAAACATGGATGCGGGGTCGACTTCCTCAATAGTCCAAAATGCTTGCAGAATTGAGTCAATATCAAGGTGGGTATGATGGCTAACGATTTTCGGTTCCGTGCAAGATAACAATTGTCTGGCTAAAACACAACCAAAGATAGTTTTCTATGCTATTGGGTATCCATTACTACTGCGAACGACACCTCCTTTTTAAAATGTCCCAAGCCTCATCAGCTCCTAATAGCAGGTCGATAGGACTTGATTTATGGAATGTGGGATCAGCTAAATCGAGTCCTTGTATATAGTCCCACTGGTTAATGGCAAATGAAGCTGTTGGTAAATTTGTTGTAACCCTGGATAGAATGTATGTATTCACACAAATACAATAAGTATCACAGCGTGACGAAATAACCAAAGAAATCAGGCCTCTGGATCTACCAGCACTGGCAGAATCAATACCGCTTATGGGTATACGCGCATTTCTTCGTTTGAATCCAAGACGTTGCGCACATGATTCAGTGACAAAAGAAACTTGGGAGCCAGTGTTGATTAAGATTCTCAGTTGGTTGTATTTGCCATTTATATCCCTAACCTGTCCTACGGCTATTGGCAGAAGAGTTGGTGGTACTCTATGTTCGATGTTAGAGGAATGGTTGGATACTAGTGCTGTTGCAGCTTTTGAAGTTGATGGAGAATTCGCCGAACTTAAATATTGGTTGTCGTCTGTACGAGAACCTTGAACGAGCGAGTTGTGGTTAGTGTACGCACTAACGAAAGGATTCAGGTTACTACCGGCGGATGTATCATGCACTAAGCTATGATGACGTTGGTTGCATGTTTTGCAGCGGAACTTGGACTGGCAACGAGCAGATGGATGGCCAATACGCAGGTAGTTAAAGCAGATTTGATTCGATTTAACATAATCCCTACGAGATTGAAGTGGCATTTCCAAAAATTGTGAACACTGAGAAAGCACGTGTGTAACATGACACTTTGGACAACTAACAGGCGACGATGATACATTCATGCTCCTGGTGACTGCCTTATTTAGTTTTTTACCTTGAAAATCAGGTTTACAGGTTTCTAGAGCCTCGCACCGCTGTTCTAAGAAATTAATTAGTTCCTCAGGGGTAGTCCTCAGAGACACTGCTTTCAGACCAGGCCCTTCGGGTTTCCGGGTCCAATTTGTTAACTAAAATGAATATTAACCAAGGATCCCTGTTTATCGAGTTGATTGAGTTTAATCCTCTAATAATTTCGTCGGCTCCATTCGAGATTTTACGAAGCTGACCAACATTTGAATTAGTTGCCGATGGAAGCTCCATGAATGCCTTTATGTAGCTGTTTATTACATATCGGGGCCAATCGTACCGAGAATGGTTCAATTCTAATAGAAGGAAGGAAGGAATCGGTGTTCTTTGCTGTTGGTCGGCTAAATGAGCAACGACATCCTTGTTTCTCTCCGCTTGCTGACGCTTCCTAATTGAAGAAAGCAATGCCGATTTAATGATGGCAAACTTGGCTTCGAAGTCCTCGAAGTCAGGCCCTGGATCTGTATACCCGTCAGTATCAGCGAATTCAAATAACTGTTTTTGGGAGGCGTTAAACTCCGACCATAAATCTTCAGCGTGATTTAATTTTACTTCTAGCTCTACTGCCGACGTTGCATCTGTAATGCTGTCGATGTACGTAACCAGCTTGGTCAAAGCACCTTTCATATGACCACGTGCCAGGCGAAGACCAGGAAGGGAGACCGATTGTGCCATCTCTAATTATACACAATGCAAATAAAACACGAAATAATTTATGCAAGAGTCTGTAACGCGATCCAATTCAGCGAATGATAAAGTTTATTTGGTATTGTGTATAATGAGTAGTGATTGATGGCGAAAGAACACGTAGGATTGCAATGTGAAAAAATTGGTTGCTCACACGATTGCAAGACGTACGATTAAGCGTTATCTAGCGCTCCAACGGGAAGAAGAATATAGAAAGGTTGACGAATGATGGATTTGTAATTTTCCACGAAAAATCCGTCTCGAATTTGGACCAAAATGTTTTTGATTAATCGAAGGACTTTTTAACACGATGTCAACGAAATCCCAAAAGCAAAAGACTGACAAGAAATTCTAACACCCAACAAGTGTATTCGATCACGATGAAAAAAACGATAAGAAGAACCGCAATTAAATTCAAAATCAGATCTGTGAATGCAGCTTGTTTATTACAAACAATATCTGCAGCAGAAGTTTGCCGAGCAGAAACTGCTACCACGGGCTCACTATGCAAGTGTTAGTGGAAAAAAAAAACATGAACAAACACCAAACACTAAACAAATTGGAGCAGGTATATTTTCAAACAATGGTAACAAGAGTGAAAAATAAAAAAATAAAACAAATTAGATTAAATACAAATTAAGAATTAACAATAACGAAGCAGCCTCTTTAGCTTGGCTTTGTCCAGATTTGTCCAAGTCTAACATACTGCTGTGGCCGTTATAAATTGAACACATGCGGCTAATAGGCTCGTTTTTCCCATAGTTAGTTCTATGCCGTGGGATGTGTAACAGTTTATTTTGTGATGTTACCCTTCTTGTGTTCGAGGTCCAAATGGAAGAGACAAACAAATTTTTACATAATCTCGACCGATAAGCGGTAATAATAAGCAATTGAGTGAAATCAGAAACGTTAACATAATTGAGTACAATAATGATTTTTTACAAATAGGGTAAATTACGTAATGTTTGCACAATTCATAGGAAAACTTTTAATTTAATCAAAATATTTATGCAAATTATTTAAAGTAGTCGCACTTAATCCCAAACAGACGCCTTATCCAGGGCGCCTTTGTCAGAAGTTTTGGTAGAATTTTATGAGAAAATTTAATTACATTGTTATCTTGTAGCATCAACGTTGCCTGTAGTAATGTTAAATTAGAGCAAATGTGTAGGGAGTCACTGAACGATCTAAATCTAATAAAGCTTCGTAAAACTTTTTGATCCAACTCTTAGTATTGTAAAAATGGTTGGCCTAACAATAAAAAAGATATAGATTTGTTAGCAATGCCGTTTTACAAGAATAGAAATGAGTTGCATGCAGTAAATAACACTGTTTTTGTAGGTTTGTTTTAATAGAATAGTCATTCCTAAGTCATTGCGTAGTGAGGTGCCTAGAATAACACATGAGGGTCACACGGGATCCGAAAAAAGTATAAGCTTAGCAAAATCAATGGTTTACTAGCCCAATATGAGCTCTGAGAAGGGACTTAGTTAATAGCTGTGAAATTGCTTAAAACTTAGATCTCCTAACGCTAAGGAGCCTTTAAAGTCCCATAAGGTTTATCCATTACCTTGGTTCAAACTAGGATTGGATCTTTTTGAGCTTGATAAGAAAATTAATTTGATTGTTATAGGTTACTATTCTAAACATGGAAATTTCTGTCTTAAGCAACGAATATTCTAGCAAAAAACTTTTTGCATGAATTGAATCCATTTTTGTCAGACATGGGATTCCAAAAATTATAGTCAACGATAATGGCCCGTCATTTTAGCAGACTTCGGTCAGTTTTGCATATATTATACATCAAGATCAAACAGTCTCGCTTAGAAGACGGTCTAAACTATTAAGAAGATCCTAAGCAAAAAGTTTCGACGGCAAATCTGATGCGTACATTGCACTTCTTAATTACAGGGCAACTCCAAATCGGAGCACATACTCTCCCGCTTAATGAACAGAAAGTCAAGAACCAGAATACCGACTTGTAGTAAATGAAAGAAAAGTTAAGCGTGCTTTTGCTGACAAATGTAAAAATATGGCGAAATATTATAATCGATCTAAAAGGACATGAAAAGAACTAGAAAAAGCATAAAAAGTGCATTAGCAGAAATTTCACAAATCAACATGGTATCCTAGTGTAGTTATAGAAAAAATTGCAACATGTAATACAACCACCTACGCAAACAAATTGTCAAGCCTCGGAGTCCTGCATGCGAAAATGAGAAGAATCGTAATAAGTCAGTTGCTTTGAAAGGCCAGCTAAATAAAACTAAGGCTGGAAAGGAAATTAAACCAGTCAAAAGATATACACTGCATCAAAAAATTGTACGTACACTTAATCTTAGACCAGTGTAACCGCTTTTTTGACCAAGCTAAATCATTTATTAGATATTTTTGTTAATCATAATGTAAATTAAGATTATTTAAAACCAAAAATTATAAAAGTTTAAATATTTTTTTTTTGCATTTTTACGCTGGCTTCAGGTCGGCCGAATATTCAACACTTTTTTCTCTTCGAATAAACAAATAGAATGGACGACAATGTCATATGTCAATGATATGTCAACTGTTCTTATGAAATACTCTGCTGGTTATATTTTTGCTTTTCGCCTTTAAGGCATAACACTTTCGGGGGAAGCTTTGGTGTATCTGTACAGTGTTTTTATGCTCCGTACTGGCTGATCACCATTTGTGTTGGTTCCGGAACGGTATCCATGACCCCTTGTCGCGATCTAATCATAAAAAATATAATAAAAAAATCTAAAACCAAGTACAGCATGTTTGCAAAATTCATTTCAGTGCATTTAAGCCGCTACAAATACTTTTCAGTATTCAACGCGGTACGAGAAAATATTTCAGTGAATTCAAGTTAAAGCCAATCATGCAAATGACACATTCATTTTTTTTTTTTTGCGGGTGAAGGATATGTGGCAGCTGTTATGTGAACGGCAAGTTGGTAACTCCAAATCCATCAGTCCTGAAACGTTACTTTGAAAATTGTTCCTTTGAAAGCTCATATGTTATCATTTAGTGAATATCTTTTATAATGTAAATCAAGATTATTTAATAACAAAAACTATAAAATTTAAGATATACTTTTTTTACTGGCATCTTAAAATTAAGGCCAAATAATTGTACGTACACTTTGTTTCTTTCGTAAAAACTTTGAACAGCGGTAAATATTTTTGGGGCAGTGTACAGTTAGTAGAAGGGTAAGATATTTGTTAACACAAAATAACGCTTTTTCGTATTTAACCTTTCATTTTAAAATTTAAATAAAATAAAACTGAAGAAATAGAAATACTAATTAAAAATTGTTGAAATATGCCAAAAGAGAAATTTTAAGGTAGACATTTGAGGAAAAAATTGTTCTCAAATTTAGTAAAATCAATGATTAACCTCTGTATAAAATCCAGGTCGCCGTAAAAAAATAAATATTACAAAAGAAGGTTGATATGAGATTGCTATACGAAAAGGCAGAAGAAACCTCAGGTGCTTGAGATGAACGAGCTATTGGATTAATGGTCAAGGCTGATTTAAGAATTTAGGCACTTCAAACAGCTACAAATGTCAAAGAATCCTGGGACAACAGCATTTAATCCTCAAACCATTCGCAACTTTTAATTTACTGCAGGTTGAAATAACTGCGTGGATCACATTT
Organism: Neoascia interrupta; assembly: GCA_947623515.1. Classification (NCBI taxonomy): domain Eukaryota; kingdom Metazoa; phylum Arthropoda; class Insecta; order Diptera; family Syrphidae; genus Neoascia; species Neoascia interrupta. The sequence continues at coordinate 77,973,272 of OX392463.1, read as the reverse complement.
GAAACTTTTAGTTTGGTATGTTCTTAAATATTAGGAAAAAAGCAATAAAGCGCTAAGAGTATCCTTAATGGCGTGCAAATAAACTAAATTTTATCCTGGAGCAACTAATTTTTGCCAACAAAAGCAAATACAATGGGCCTTACTAATTACCAAAGCATCAAGTTCTCTACTTCCAAGTACACAGCATAAAATTAAATAAGGAGCTTACTACAAACCGTACTAATTACCAATTTAGTGCTTTGTGTAGCTAATGCTGAGTATTTTTAGGATCTATTACATTTAAGCTTTCAAAACGATGACTGTTGATAGTCAAGCAAACTTTTTTCACTGATTAGGTATTTCATTTCGCCGAAAAACTTAATGGACTACAGAGTTCGGGACGAAAATCCAGCATGTGGTGGATTCTTTGGAGGAATCGTTATTGGTTCTCGTGCGGTGGTGGTGCTCGTGAACGCGTAGAGGCAGTGGTCGTTGTGGCAAGGAAAACCCAAAAACAAAATCTAGTCTGGCAAAACTAATCTGGCTATCTAAAAAACGCAAAACAAATTTGGCTAGCGAAATCAAAATTTAAAGACGCGAAGAATTTGTAAAAGTGTGAAATAAATAAATTTGAATTGGTAGTTGCGTCAAAAAATACAAAAAAAAAATGCTAGGGTGCGTCGTGTTTGAATTTAGTTCCCGTGTGCTGTTGCTGGTTCCTTTGGTTGGCGTAGAGTTAAAGTCTTAAAATGACTTACACCCATTTAGTTTAGGACCTATTAGACCTATTAGAAACTCAAAAGTTCTACAGGGTGTTTCCAAATTCGATGCAAATATTTTGACACAAGATTCTTGGGTATATTTGAAGAAAAAAATTGTTCTACAGTATGGGCCTATCTCAAATTTTGATACCACTTATTGGGAATTTAAGAAAACACCTACTTTGAGGTACCTTGACCCATACTAACACAAATATCTTCGCTAACACTTACAACAGGTACTTCATTTAGGACTTTAATTTTAGAAGAAATAGTACTCCTTTCAACTGCATTAAAATAAAATTTATGACTTTTTTAACTTTCGAGATATTTGCTTTTAAGTCGGATCCTTTTTCCCTGCCCATGACATTTTTTTGACTTTCAAGACACATTTCTGCGAAAAATGCATAATAAACATATCGGTAATTTTTTTTCTAGTGCACCTAACAATACTTAATAAAAATTGCTAAGACAAGTTACCCGAAAAATCCACAGATTTTATGATACTTGGGAAATTCCATAGCAGGTAAAATTATGAAAAACTCTTTTTACGAAGCCGCGACAGGTATAAGGTGGAGATCTGAAGGTAATTTCCCTATCATTTTTCTGTTAAATCCCAAAAAGGATTAAGTTTGAGGTTGGTCGCCTAGTTGGAAAATTTACCTAATGTAAATTGTATAAAAGGTTAAAAAACAAAATTAAATCCATCAAAGTCATTTTTGGAGCCGAGGTGACACAACAGTTGGTAAGAAACCCTACTTGAAATGGCATCTTTTACAAACGAAGAATACGCCGATATTGTCTACGTTTATGGGATGTGCAACGGAAGTTCTATTTGAGCACAACAAAGATACCATCAGCTTTATCCTAACCGAAGAGTACCTAATCCCCGCGTATTTACAAATTCGTTTCGAAGACTTCGGGAAACGGGATCTGTTTCAACAAGACTACCTAACGCAGGAGCTTCACCAGGAAGAATTGCAGTTGATGAAAGAATACTGGAAGCGGTTGCAAATGATCCATCAATCAGCATCAGGCGCTTATCCTTGCGATTTAATGTTTCAACACATAAAACTGTTCGTCTCCTGCATACGGAAAACTTGTATCCATACCACCATACACCTGTGCAGGAACTGCTTCCGAGTGATTTGGAGCCGAGACTTGAGTTTTGCAACTGGTTGTTAGAGCGGAAGTTGGATGACAACGGTTTTATAAGCAGAATCCTATGGACGGACGAATCTCAATTTACTAGAGATGGGATTACAAATTTTCACAATCTACACACATGGGCTGTGTGGTGCCGTGGCGTAGTGGTTAGTGTGTGTGCTTACTACGCCGGAGGTCTGGGTTCGAATCCTGCCATCGTCACCTGAAAAAAAAGACTTGTTCTTTTTCACGGCCCTCACCTCCGCGAGGGTCTGACAAGCCCTCCGAGAGTATCATTTGTCTTGAAAAACTTCTCAAAGTGCCGTTCGGATTCGGCAAAAAATTGTAGGTCCTTTTGTATGTAAAGAAATTAACACACCAGCATACATTGTTGGGAAGTTGGCCCTGGTTCACCTCGAGCTGTTGCGCCACTCTATTTATTTTTTTTTACACACATGGGCTGCGGAAAACCCACACACAAGGAGAGAGTCATCATTTCAACACAGATTTAGCGTCAATTTGTGGGCAGGTGTTATTGGAAACAACTTAATCGGTCCCTTCAAACTGCCTCCCACACTGAATTCTGCAAACTATCTTTAATTTTTGCGCAATGATTTAACAGATCTACTGGAGGATTTTCCGGTAACTCAACGAGCTTCGTCATATTTTCAACAGGATGGAGCCCCAGCCCACTTTGGTCGCGAGGTTAAGAATTGGCTGGATGAAAAGTACGCTGGTCGTTGGATAGGAAGAAATGGACCAGTTCACTGGCCTGCAAGATCTCCAGACCTTACAATTATGGATTTTTTTGTATGGGTGACAAAACTTGTTTATTCTACAGAAATATCAACTCTAAATGATTTAGAAGATCGCATTCTCCAAGCCTCGTCACAAGTGAGGCAGGAGTTATCCTTAATAAACGTTGACAGCGCAATCCAAAAACGGGCTCTAGCATGCATACAAAATGGAGGAGGACACTTTGAACACCTTATTTGATTGTAAAGTTAACTTAATGAAATAAAAAAAAAAACATAAACCAAACACAAGAATTTTTATTCAGAATAATAGGAATTGAACACTATGAATCGAGTTTTTCATAATTTTACCTGCTATGGAATTTCCCAAGTATCATAAAATCTGTGGGTTTTTGGGTTACTTATCTCAGCAATTTTTATTAAGTATTGTTAGGTGCACTAGAAAAAAAGTTACCGATATGTTTATTACGCATTTTTCGCAGAAATGTGTCTTGAAAGTCAAAAAAATGTCATGGGCAGGGAAAAAGGATCCGACTTAAAAGCAAATATCTCGAAAGTTAAAAAAGTCATCAATTTTATTTTAATGCAGTTAAAAGGAGTACTATTTCTTCTAAAATTCAAGGCCTAAATGAAGTACCTGTTGTAAGCGCTAGCGGAATATTTGTGTTAGTATGGGTCAAGGTACCTCAAAGTAGGTGTTTTCTTAAATGCCCAATAAGTGGAATCAAAATTTGAGATAGGCCCATACTGTAGAACAATTTTTTCCTTCAAATATACCCAAGAATCTTGTGTCAAAATATTTGCATCGAATTTGGAAACACCCTGTATACAACCGATACAAATCAGTATGACTGAATTTATCAAAGCAAATGTCAGCTGTTTTATTTCGAAATTAAAATTTGTTAACGGAAGTGATGCGATGATGCCTGCTTTGATAAGAAGTAGTTGGTAGCACATTTTAGCACTTTTCCTCAAATGGGATTCTTTTATTGTACATTCGTACTTAAAAATCGAGGTTCTTGCACCTTTGTACTTCGATATCCAACATATCGGAAACTCTAACCCTTATTATGTCAAACAATTAAAATTAAATACATAGCTTTCCGAACACTAAAATTAAGGATTATTGGTAGCACTTTTCTGAAAAGTATGAAGCTTAAATTTTAGCTGTGTACTAAATTTCGTTATTAGTAAGGCCCATGTTTACTTCAGATATTCGAAGTTTTCTTAAGTGACAACCCAATACTTTCATGAACGAAAAAAAACTTAGGCCAACCATTATACAGGGCGATAGAAATGTCATGGTTTTAGGCTGAATGCCAGCTAATAACTTAGGAACATATTACATTTATTGAATGTATAATGGATATATTTTTTTATTCAGCAATATTAAGACATAACCCTCAAGCTAATACTGAAACCTTTAGAAAAGGAGATGGATTTCTGCTAGGGCAAAATTTAAACCCCAAGCATTATATCGAATTTATCCACACTTGCTGAATCTACACTTGCAAATCTGCTTTCACATACCCCCTCTAAGCATCTAATCAAAATCTAGATAGACAGCAATTGAAAAGGGCCATACTGGAGAAACGGAACAAAATATCACCTGATAAAACGAAAAATTAAGTGGAATCATTGACAAATCATTTGATGAAAGTAGTTATACCCAAAGGATATCAATAAATCATATTTATCTTCAATGAAAGGTATAAACATACAAGACATAAGTATTGCTTGTAGCTTATTTTTGAGGGTCATGTTGATACAAAATTCATCTCAGCACAAATTAGACTATTTCAAAATTTATATTCATATATTTATTCATTTTTTCTTTTTTCATTTCCTTATTATATTAGTAACTAGTGATTATAGTATTATTATTATTTCTATTTACATACATCAATTGTATAAAATTTGTCACTTTAGCAGACGGCAAATTGCTCGTATTCTTTACTATATCAAATTGTACAAACAAACTATGAAATTAATAAAGAAATCTATCTATCTATCTATCTTGATACAAAATGAAAATTGAAAATTCCGGAAAAATAATAATTTTTGGTAGTCTTAACCCCAGTACACACGTGTTAATTTTTATACGCGACCCAGGGTATGTTAAGTTTGCTGTATAGTTTGTAACCCAGTGAAATAATCACCGTAGACCCCTAAGACCTTCTAGATATAGACCTACAGACCTTCTAGAGACCGACAGAAGAATCGTTTAAGCCATGTCCGTCCGTCCGTCCGTATGTAAACAACTTTAAGGCCTTAAATTTTAAGCTAGTAAGCTGAAAATTTGTAAGTGAACTGGAAGTCCATTGGACCAGATTAAGTTTGAAAATTAGTTGAGTTTGCCCACAGACTACACAGTCTATATAGGCCTGTTACGTGCGACCATCTCCAATTTTAAAAAATACATTTTTTTTACACTTTGGCTGTGTTAAAATGGTGCTAGTACACTGATTTTCAGTATGTGACACTGCTTTGTAATTGTCTTGGAGGCAGCGGAAAAATTTGGGCGTTTACATTGACCACGCCCACTATTTAAGGAATTAATTTAAAACGACTATTTTGCTATAAATATATATGAAATTTGAAAAAAAATTATATAACAAAAGTTCTAGACATAAGCATTTTCTTTATTTTTTGTATATTTAATATATATCTCCGCCCACTTTTGTGGGCTTGGCTTAGAAAAAAGTGATTTTTTTTTGTTAAAATGACGGGGTTTTAGTCCAAAATCTATGCAACCACCTAGCGTTAAGCATTCAACAGTTATATTTTTACATTCCGCTCACTTTTTGGAGGCGTGGCAGGATTCTTTTTGGAAGGATCGGGTATTTTGCAACCCGTCGCAGACGGACGGAAGCTTTTGCATACGCACTGTTGCACTTTCCCACTTGTTTTCTTTAAATATAATAAGTAGCAACGGAAAAACATGTTTTACCATTTTAATACCCCATCCCATAGGATAGGAGGTATGTTAAGTTTGTCACATAGTTTGTAACACAGTGAATTGGGCATATGATTCTGAATCGAATGAGCCATGTCCGTCCGTCCGTCCATCTGTATGTCACATGTTTTTAGGCCTTAAATTTTGAGCTAGGGTGCTGAAACTTCTTACGTAAGGTCCACGTCATGCGAAGCAGTACAAGTGTAAAAATTTTTGAAATCCGCCCAAAGACACGCCCACAATCGGTCTAAATGTGCAACTACCTCCAGAGTTTTCAAAACTGTAAGACGTTCTAAAAGGCTGAAATTTGACACTTAGCATCTCCTAATGAATGTAAGACACAAAAAAGACAAATTTAATTGGTGAACATCCTCCAGTGGGCATGGCATTTATTTTAAGGGTAAAGTTTCAAATGCAGTTTATTCAATATTTTTGCTCAAAATTGAAAAAAATTTGCTTAATATTTTATGTAGAAAACGTTTAGTTCTAAATTTGGCCACGCCCACATTTGGAGGCAGAATTGAAGAAAAACCTAAAATTTTACAGAAAAACTTAATTTCGACTGACCTTGAGCCTAATTCAGGAAAGCATGAAACAAAAAAAGTAGCATGTTAGGTAAACGAGACCTCAGTCCAGATTTCGTTCATATAGAGTTTTAGCCACGCTCCCTTTTAGGGGTGATTTTTCAAATATATTGAATTTGAACCAAAAAATTGCATTTTGGTTCAAGATTTGTATTTTGGTTTGATTGCAAGAGCCAAAAATTATTATCTTAAGAGCAGAGAGTAAATCAAAGGCCTTTGAAAAGGTTGAGAGTTATTTTAGACCTCTGACTATCACATCTTTGATTTACACATAATATATAAAAAAAAAGACCGTCAAGTCATACACGGAGCGGTTTGTCAGCTTTTTTGAAGGCTTAGCGTACAATTATTGTTTAATTTGGATTTAAAATGTCGTTTAGTATATTTGCGACTTTGGTTTTCTTTTTTTAATGACGATTTCCGACTTAATGGCATTTTTTTAGGGCATCTCGAAAACTTAATTGTTCCACTTATATAATATTTATAGGATATTTCGAGTGCAATGTTAAGAAGATATGTGCATAGGATCTGTACATACGAGTTATTAAATGCTGTCATTGCAGTGCAGTAAATAAAAGGAGATTTTTGCGTGTTTGCCCGGTATTCCTGTTTAAAACTCTTAAAATAGATATTTTTCCTTTAATTTTAGTCTAGGTACTGTTAATATTTGTTAACATGTCTACTGTGCTTATTTTAACCGAATCTTAAGTTTCGGTACTTAAATTTTTATTGAAACGCAGGGTGAACAAAACCTGGTAAGTCTGACTATAGCCTAGCCAAAAATTTAAGACCCATAAGTCTATCTTCCTTCCTGCTGAAAAGCTAGGAGAGGCTGGTTGAGCTGCGCGTACGCAAGGTTGCTCTGCGATTGCATCCTCTTTCTGAGATGCAACACGCTTATCAGCGTGGAAAATCCTGCGAAACTGCGCTTCAAAGCCTTGTTGGTTGGGTTGAATGTGCTCTTGACCAGAAGGAGCACTTGCTGGTCGTTTTCGTCGATATTGAGGGTGCTTTAGATAACGCAACGTTTGATAGCATGTGCAACTCAGCCAGACAACACGGTATAGATGAAACATTAGTTCAATGGATTAGGGCAATGCTAATGCCCAGGACGCTGATAACCGAGGCAGATTGTGGCAAGAGCGTCATAACTGGGGTAAACAGGGGCTGTCCGCAAGATGGCGTTCTGTCTCCCCTTTTATGGTGCATGGTGGTAGACTCTCTCCTATAGACTCTCAACCTTCCTGGAACCTACACACAAGCCTACGCGGATGATGTCGCCGTTCTTTCTGTCGGCTCAAACCTAAGGACTGTGTGCTCTCAGGCGCAGAGATCCCTGGACTTGATCGATGATTGGTGCACTAGGAATGGGCTTTCAGTGAATCCTCTTAAAACTACGGTTGTTCTCTTTACGAGAAGGAGGAAGGTCACTGGTCTGACTCAACTAGTGCTTAAAGGTGTCACTATCCCGATATCCGATGAAGTCAAATATCTGGGAGTAATCCTTGATAGAAAACTTCTATGGTCTAAGCATGTTGAATCCAAAACCGAAAAAGCATTGTCCACCTTCTGGCAGTGCAGAGGCACTTTTGGCAAGACATGGGGCTTATCTCCGAAAAGGGTCCTCTGGATCTATACTGCAATGGTTAGACCACTCCTCTCATACGCATCGGTTGTTTGGTGGAACAGGCTTTCGCGGAAACGTGTTACTGCCTCTTTTGCCAAACTCCAAAGAACGGCTTGTCTTGGCTGCACAGGGGCCTTCCCTAGTACGCCGGGCTCTGCTCTAGATGCTCTGATGAACATACTACCACTACATACAACCACTACCCCTTAGGTAAATATGCGTCTGTCTTCCAAGCGGAGATTTGCGCTATCCTAATGGCTATGCGTTATATTGTGACTAACAGGTGGAGGGCGATAAGCATATGCGTTTGCAGTGACAGCCAAGCCGCTCTAAATGCGTTGCTCAACCCTCTTACCTCGTCCCAGATAGAGTTCGATTTCAAGTATTCGTTGAACTTAGTCGGAAGGCTAAATGCAGTGAATCTTGTTTAAGCTCCAGGTCACACTGGTATCTAGGGAAATGAGATATCTGATGAGCTTGCCAGACTAGCCTCAGAAGGGGTTTTCTTAGGACCCGAACCTGCTTTAGACCTGCCTGTATCTTATGTCACGTGTGCCATTGATACTTGGGTTTCTCGTGAGCACAGGGCTCGTTGGCGTGACTGCGATGGGTGCAGACAGACTAAACGACTACGCCCGGACATCTGCGAGGGGTGAGCGTCTTTTCTTCTATCTCTCAGGAGAATCGATTGCAGACTTCTTGTATGCGACCTTACGGGCCACCAAGCTTTCACCAAGCACTTGAATGTTCTAGGCTTGAGCAAAACCACCACATGTCCTGCCTGTGGAGAGGACGACGATGCAGCGGAACATTTCCTATGTAGTTGTCCTGCCTTTGCTCGCATCAGGTGATGGATCTTTGGGGCTGACGTGGTGAGTGCCGAACACCTAAGCTCTTCATCCCTGAATCTCCTTCTCGTTTTTCTTTGAAAGACGGGTAAACTAAATACATTTAAGTAATGTGTCCGCGTGGTAGTACAATGGACCAGTAGTTGTTTTTTTTTTTTTTTTTAATTCATTTATTTTTCCTTTTCTTCAAGGATGATGCCTTTCAACATAAATAATATGTGAAAAAAAAAACAAAGAAGAAAAAAAAGCTCATTCTTATATACAATAAAACAATTTGTGTGGGGTTTTTATTTTGAGTAACTAAGGAAAAAATAGATTTATCGCTGTAATAAATAAATAAATTCTATTTTTAAAAAAGATCAATAGAAAATAGAAACGAAATTTGAACTTAAACTGTTCTCATAAACAAAGTTTTGACTTGGGAAATATCCAATGAAAATAGCCAGGTTTTTATTTTACTAAGAAAAGAATGCCGCACTCTAAGTGATCTTATTTCGTAAGGTAATTTTTTAAATAGCGTAGATGCCGAAACAGTGTAAAAGTTAGAAAAATAAAAGTTATAAAATTTCCATAAAAATTTTGTTTAAAAATTGAGTTAACATAAACTAAAAAAAGAATCGGCCCCAAAAAAGAGCCTTGTGGAACTCCAACTTTTAATTCCAACTTTTCGCTAAAAACATCGTTTAATTTCACTCTTTGAGATCTATTTGACAAATTGGAACTAAACCGGCTCAATACAGAATTTCTAAATCCAGCTTTGTACGGTTTAACTAAAAGAATTTTATGATTCACCATGTCAATAGCCTTGGTCATATCTATAAATAAAGTCATGGGACATTTTTTTTTGTGTTAAAACCATCACATATCTCACTACAAAATTTCAAAATAGCATCTTCCGTCAATTTGCCTTCTTGAAACCCATACTGTTGGGTGCAAAAAAATTGTTGTTATTTAAAAAGGACATAATTCGTTTTTTCATAATTTTCTCAAAAAGTTTGGAAAAGGTTGGAAGCAAAGATATTAGCCTGTATTGACTCACCGATTTTCTACAACCCTTTTTAAAAAGAGTAATTACTTCAGGTGGTCACAGGATAGACATGTGCACTCAAGAGGATACAAGCATCCACAGGTTTTCTAAACCCACCTCTGTCTATCAACTCCTACTCTCACCTCCCCGTGGTGAACACCGGGTGCCTAGTACCTCAACTGGAGATTGGGTTCCAACCCCTTTGGAAGGTTGTTGGGGGTAGCAGGCGAGAGAGGGAGGAGATGTGTTCCCACTAAGGCACTTCTCCTTGCATCCGGACGGCAGCGGAGGAATTCCCCAGATGCAATCAACGGTGGCGTCTATAGTTCCAGTCAGGCCGAACTACTTAGGGAACACCTTGTATGGGCTACTACGACGTATTTGGAGCTAAGGCCTATAAGGAGCGGGCTATCCGGCTCTCCGTCCTTAGAGCTAAACAAAGGATCTGGTCCTCCAGGTTGGGGGTCGTGCCGTCGGTGTGACTTCCCGGCCACGTAAAGAAACACCAGTCACGAAGCAGAAACAAGCCTCGGATTCGGACGGTTTTACTGTTGATGACCAATGCAAACGAGAAAAGGACAACGAGCTCCGGATCTGCACGTGGAATGTTAGGTCCCTTAACAGACCACGTGCAGCCGAGCAACTAGCGGAGGCCCTTAACGACTACAAGGCAGACATTACTGCCATCCAAGAAATGCGGTGGGACGGGTCGGGCAAAAGAAGGATGAAAAACTGCGACCTCTACAACGGCGACTCAAAAACAGCGCCTATTTGGATGTGGTTTCGTTGTCGGAGGCAGACTTAGGCAAAAAGTCTTGAGCTTCAACCCTGTAAGCGAGCGCCTCGCGACGATCCGTATCAAGGCTAAATTCGCCAACATTAGCCTCATATGCGCGCATGCCCCCACAGAGAAGAAAGATGACGAGACCAAAGATATGTTCTACGAGCTCCTAGAAAAAACTTATGAGCAGTGCCCTAGCTACGACATTAAGTTTGTCTTAGGAGATTTTAATGCCAAGCTAGGAAGCGAGGGCATCTTTGGTCGTACTGTCGGAAAGCATAGCCTGCACGACACGACCTCCGATAACGGATTCAGGCTGATCGACTTTGCTGCGGGGCGACACGTTGTGGTAGCTAGCACACAGTTCCCGCATCTCAATATCCACAAAGGGACATGGAGATCTCCCGATCAATCAACCGTCAACCAGATTGACCACATTGCGATCGACGCAAGGCACTCCTCCAGTATCATGGATGTCCGAACTTTCCGAGGGGCCAACATTGACTCGGATCACTACCTTGTTGTAGCCAAGGTACGGCTGCGGATATCCCGACCAGCGCCAAGTAAAGGAAATACTGTGAGGAAGTTTGACGTCGGCCGACTATAATCGCAAGAGATCGCCAGGTCCTTCTCCAACCGAGTCTCTCAAAACCTTCTACGAAGTCCTATGCAGCCAGCATTAAGTATTGATAGCCAGTGGCAACATTGCCAAAATGCCATCAGAGACGCCGCCTCTGAAGTGCTGGGTTTCACACGGCCACCACAACGACAGCCCTGGTTTGACGATAAATGCCGGCAAGCACATGCAGCTAAACAAGAAGCATACAAAGCGGCGCTGCACAGAAGGACTAGAGCTGCTCGCGAGCTCTACGAGCAGAGGAGGAGAGAGGAACACCGGCTTCTCCGATGGAAAAAGAGAGAGCACGAGAAGCGCGCGGTTGAAGAGATAAGGAGATGTTACAACAGGAATGAGGTTAGAAAGTTTTACCAAAGGATCAAAAGGTCCTGCCAAGGGTATAAACTTCGAACTGAAGCCTGTAAGGACCATCAAGGGAACATCGTTGTAGAGTCGCAGTCGGTGCTGAGGATTTGGAAAGACCACTTCTCCTGACTGTATAACGGCGAGGACGAACCAAATACCGCTGTCAGGCAGAACGAACAATTCAACCCGGGCGAAGACGTTACCGACGAAGCATACGAACGATACCGCATGGAGGTATCGTTCGTATGCTTCATATGCCACCCGACCTGGAGGAGGTGAAAGTAGCTGTGTCTAAGCTCAAGTGCAACAAAGCAGCCGGAGCAGACGGCCTAGCTGCCGAACTTTTCTTCTTAACATCGCATACAAGATCTTTTCTGCTGTACTGCGTGAACGCCTGAAGCCGTTTGTCAACAATCTGATAGGCACATATCAGTGTGGCTTTAGGCCAGGAAAGTCCACCATCGATCAAATATTCACACTACGGCAGGTCTTGGAGAAAACCCAGGAATTCCAAATCGATACACACCACCTCTTCATCGATTTCAAGGCCGCGTATGACAGCATCTATAGAGACGAGCTATATAGCGCAATGTCAAGTTTTGGCATCCCTGCCAAACTCGTCAGTCTGTGCAGGATGACGATGGAAAACTTACGCTGTTCGGTCAAGGTCGGCAAAGACCTCACCGACCCCTTTGATGTCAAAAAAGGATTTAGACAAGGCGACGCGCTGTCATGCGACTTCTTTAACATCATACTTGAGAGAATTGTGCAGAACTCTCGCGCCAACACCAGATGTACAATCTTTCAAAAGTCCGTTCAACTACTCGCATACGCAGACGACATTGACATAATCGGTAGAACAAAGCGTCATGTCAGTGAAGCCTTCGTGAGTATTGGGACGGAAGCGGCGAATATGGTTTTAGCAGTCAATGAGGGCAAAACCAAGTATATGCTGTCATCAAGAAAAGACACCCAACATCGACGTCTTGGACAAAACATCACCATCGACAGCTATAATTTTGAGGTAGTTAGGGGCTTTGTCTACCTGGGCTCCGCTATAAATTCAGACAATGACACCAGCGCTGAAATCAAACAAAGGATAACTCTTGCCAATCGCTGTTTCTTTGGGCTAAGGAGGCAATTGAGTAGCAAAGCCCTCCCTCGAGCATGTATGACACAATATATGTATGACAGCAATATATGACACAATACGTCAACAATAAAAAAGCAATGCGTTTGATAAGACAGTTCGTAATACCATACAAGACTTTTTACTGTTTAGGCCCATTATCCCTTATAAAGTTCTAATGGTGCAAAAGAGTGAAAAACAAAGCTATTTGGTTGAAAACCTTCATCTTTGGTATTTGCAATTCCTACTGCAATCATTGCCTAAGATACTGTTTACAACTCTCCATTCCTCTTTAACGTTTCCACTACAGTTTTCAAACTTTGCTGATTAAAAGCTGTTTTTACTTAAAGCTACTTTCAACTTCACTTCATAGCAAAGCTTTTTGTACTGCTTTGTTAATGTGGGTTGTTCTTAATTTTTTTGCGAATCAAATTTTTCTGGTTTATGGATTTCAATAAATTTTTGCCGATCCCGGGCCTTAGCTGTTTAAGTTTAGTGTTGGTCTGTGGTTGCATTGTAGTCGAAACATTTATGTGTCTTTTTAATGTTTTTAAAAATGTATCATAAGCTGATGATGGATTATCATTCCGAAAATACCTCCTCCCACCACTCAAACTTTAAGTCATTCACCAAACAGAAATAATCTATACTTTTTTTTACAGGGAAAGGAGGAATATGTTGCTTAGATTGTCTCTCATTTCCGAGGTCTATTTCGAGGCAAGTCATACAATGATCCGTTATATTTAAATCAAGAACTTCACTTTAAACTTTTCTCTTCTTTTGAAACCTAACAAATATATGATCAATACAAGTGGTATACAAGTGTTATACAGTTATACAAGTTGGCTCATTGATCAGTGACTTTAAGCCAAATGAAGACATCAAAGCAAATATTTGTCAGAATCATTAGTTTCCTTTAAGATATTAATGTGTAATATCTCCTAAAACAATAAAATTCTTGGATTTTATGCCTAGCAGAAACTCATTTAGTTCTTCAATGAAAACATTTGAACTCAAGCCATTTTCATGCAGTCGATACACACACAAAATTGTGAAAAATTCTTTATTTATGTTGCAAGTTATTTTAACAAAATTTGCACTATTTAAGTTATATTTCACTCTACCACTTTTTATATTTCTTTAACATAAACTGCTAATCCACCAGCACAATAAGAATTGTTACAATTATCTATTAACTCATAACCTGAAATTTCGTATTTGGATTTTGCTCCGCCGTACAACCAGATTTCAGTTAAGATTATAAAGCCAGCTAAAGAATTTAACGAATCCATATGAGCAACAAAAGAACTATAGCTTGATCTCAAGCTACGAATGTTTTGGTGTATAAATACAGTAGGGTTAATGATTCGATTACTTTCTGCATCTACCGAAGGGTCGTAGTTCATATTAGTTTCTCAGAGCATACACCTGCTCCAGTACCCTCACTTGATTTAGACCCATCTGTGTAGATTGCTATCTTGGAGTGGATTACAACGTTATTCAGCCTCCAGTATTCTCTGCTAGGAATGTGAATGGTGTAGTGTTGATTGAAGTCAAGATAAGGACTGTTGTACCTGCACAGCAACCCAGTGTGTGTATGATTGAATTGTGCCCTGTCCCCCTGCCCCAGTTGCCTGTCCCTTGAAGTCTTATTGCGCTTTTTGCAGCGCTTTCTTTAATAAACAGATCTGTAAGCGTTATGTTAAGTATTGTAAAATAAATAAATAGAGTGGCGCAACAGCTCGAGGTGAACCAGGGCCAACTTCTCAGCAATGTATGCTGGTGTGTTTATTTCTTTACATACAAAGTATTGTCTAGTTGTATTGTATAGTTAAGTATTGTCTCTAACCCAATAGTAGGGCTGGATCTTAGAGCACCTGCGGTGACGAGACAAGCCATTCTTTGGGCCTTAGTTAAGGCTTTTAGATTTTTCTGTTTGGTTATAGTTGGCCACCAGACACAGCATCCATACGTGATTATGGTTTTTACTATAGCTGTGTAGAGCCAGTTTGTTATTCTAGGGGAAGGGCCCCTTTTTTTCGCGCAGATTCTGTTGCACGTATATAGGGCTGTATATGCTTTTTTAACTTTCTTCTATGTTAAGGTTCCATAGCTTACTGTTCCTAAGCTTACTGTCTAGGATTATACCCAGATATTCAGCGCTTTTAGATATTTGGAGAACCGAGCCTTCCAGTGTTGGTAGCTCTACATCCGGGATTGACCTCCTGTTTGTTAAGAGGACAAGCTCCGTTTTTGACGGGTTGACGCTAAGGCCGCATGATCCGGTCCACCGGCTGAGGCCGTTTAGTGCATTTTGCATTAAGTCAACAAGTGCTGGCAAGAATTTGCCAGGTACTATGAGCACAAGAACGTCAGCGTAAGCTATGGGTTTCACCGGTGAGTGGTTGAGCTTCATAAGATATGTGTTCGTAACAAGAAGCCGGAGAGGTGAGAAGAGGTGAGAGCACTCCACCTTGCGGGGTTCCTCTGGTGGTGGACATCCTTTTTATACTGTCACCTAGTTTGGATGATATTATTCGGTCTTTTAGCATTCTGACTCTAAAGTCTCAAACCCCTTTAATGCCAGTATCTTTGAGCGCATTTTCAATAGCTTCGGTGGTTACATTGTTAAAGGCAACTTCTATAACAAGAAGTATTCTTTAACTTGACGTTTCTCTATTAGGAACTACGTCGTGTAACATTGTCTCACCGACCTGCCTTTTAGGTAGGCGGGCTGGTTGGAGGACATGTTGATTGGATTAAGTTTGCTGCGTATGTGAGTATCGAGGAGCCTCTCGGGAGTTTTTAGCAGAAAGGATGACAGACTTATAGGTCTGTAGTCTTTTGCCTGATTAGGGCCGCTCTTACCAGCCTTAGGGATGAAGATTATATTAACTTCCCATCATGCTTTGGGGAAATATCCATGTATGAGACATCCACGGAAAATGTGTTTTAGCCTTGAGCTTATTAATGTTTTTGTCGTTTGCAGCATAACTGGAATTATGCGGTCAGGTCCAGCTGACTTATATGGTTCGAATGAGTCAATAGCCCATTCGACTTTCCTCACACAGATAATGTTCTTTATTGTTTCAACGTCCGTCGCTGGGGCGGATTTATTTGTTCGGAAATTTTCGTTCTCCTCAATCACTTCAGAGCAGGTGGGAAAATGTGTACACAGTAGTATTTCCAATGTTTCCAAAGGAAGATTCTGTCCAGATTCCATTCATGTTTTTGATAAAGCTTGGAACGGTAGGCTCTTTGGACATAATTTTCCTCAGTCTTGCTGCACCATTTATGTTTTCTATGTTACAACAGAACTCCTTCCAAGACGTTCTTTTAGCCGTTCGAATTTCTTTCCTAAAATTCTTTAGACTAGCCTTATAAGCCTCCCAGTCAATATCTGCGTTGGATCTTTTGGCTCTACTAAATTTTTGTTTGGCTATTTTTCTTAGCTCGTTTAGTCTAGACGACCACCAATAGTTATTAAAATCAGGTTTACTGCGACTAATGGGGCAAGTTCCTTTAAATGCTTTTACAAGAGTGGAGGTTATATCTTCTAAGCCCTTGTCGATGTCGATAACCCTATTCGAAAGGCTTTTAAAATTTTGGTTTCTAAGCTTGTACGGCAGTAGGTACGGGAGTTTCAAAAAGCAGTACAAGTACTACAATTGCAGTACTATTCTATTTCAGTTGTAGAAATCTTACCGAGCAAAGCAATCTGTTTCCTTTGCGAGAAACGTCAAAAGTCACTAAATAGTCACAATATTTATTTATAAGGGCTGCCAACCGTATAATAATCATGCTAATCGTAAGATAAATGTTAGTCCGGTATGATGCAAGATTGGAATTTTTTTTTTTTTAATACTAGGGTGGACGGAGGCTAAGACTCCAAAATCTTTCAAAGATACAATACACCCACATATAGCAGGTATATAATGCCGAAGTAGCCGATATAGGTACCGCCCGATTTCCACGTGCTAAAAAACCACCCATTTATGAGAGACACTATGAAACTGCCAAAACGCACTTCATAGTAGTAATTTTTCGCTCCCTCATAATTCTTCTTGACTACAACTAAGTTAACTTAACAAGTAGTATACGCTTCCGTAGTGTTTATCGCATTGGGTAGGTCGCACCTACTAAAACCGTTCGTTCGTGCGGCTTCACCCTACGTCGCTAGATCGAAGGGTCTTGTTCTTTATAGTCGTCGCTCGTTGTATACATCGTTAAGAGTCTCGTTGAGAGTACGGATCATTTCATTGTTGCAATGAACATGAAGGCGAGCATTTAGCTTTCGAGCAAAGTTTGTTACTTCTTCGCTCACGGTAGCTATTCTCTATAGCTAAATCTCTGTGAATATCACTATTCCTAATATACCATGGAGCATTCACAATTGCTCTTAGTGTCTTGTTTTGGAAAGTCTGCAACACGGACATGTTGCTCGGCTTGGTACAACCCCGAAGTTGTATGCCATATGTCCAGGACGACTTTAACACCTGCCTGTACAAAAGCAGTTTGTTATATATGCTTAATTTCGAAAATCTTCCGATAAGCCAATATATTTCCCTGAGCCTAATCTCGAGCTCGTCACACTTCTTCTTTACGAGTGGTTTCCACCTTAGCGTCCAGTATTATTTGTGTAATTATTATTATCCAGTAAGGTATTTGTACAGAATTTATGAACATGCGTAGACTTGTTCTCGTTAAGAGCGATTCGCCAAGTCTTCGTCCAGACACAAATTCTGTCCAATGCTCGTTGGAGGTTTGTCGTTGATGACTCGACTGGATGACGTTACCAGGATCGACGTTACCAGGATCGACGTTCCTAGGATGGCGTATCATCCGCAAACGTTTTTTTTTTTCATAGGCACTACGAGGACCAACCGCGCGTGCTCATAGTCGTGTGAGACTCTTACTCCTAAAAAACCTCCCACGTCCGCAAACGTGGCCACGACTGTCTTGTCATCTAGAGGTATGTCTCTTGTGTAGAGCAGGAACAGGGTCGGACCCTGGGGTACGCCAGCTCGAATTTGCTTGAAACTCGAGTATTCACTACTACACCTAACACGAAAGAGTCTGCTTTCAAGTTAATTTTCCAATATTTTAAGCATGTCTTCCAGCAAGTTTTGCCATAGCTTATATTTCAAGCCTTCGTGCCATACCATGTCGAAGGCTTGCGATACGTCGAGAAAAGCACTTGAACATATTTTTTCCCTTCTAAGGCTTTTCAATTACATGCGTTATTCTGTAGACTTTATCTTTTGTGGAATGGTTAGGTCTGAAACCGAATTGATGATCCGGGATCAAACGTCTTTCTGCAATTATTGGTTGTAATCGCTTCAGCAGAAGTTTCCCGAATACTTTCGATATTATCGGCAAAAGCGATATGGGCCTTTAAGATTTTTTATCATTTGCACATTTCCCCGGTTTTGGAACAATAATCGTTTCAGCAACTTTCCATTGCCTTGGAACGTATAGAAGTCTAAAGCCGCGTTATCACAAGAAGCAGAAATAGGAACAGAAACAGAATTTCAGCGAATTTAGGTTTCAGTTGCTAATGTATGAGATTCTGTTTCTGTTCCTGTTTAACGTTGTTTGTGGCAACGCGTCTTAAGAGAAGCGTTTATCATATAAAGTAACTTGACTAGTGCCTTTTTTGGTAGTTCTTTCAATATTACGCCAGTGATCAGGTCGCAAACCGGGGCCTTATTATTTTTAAGTTTGCTTAGTCTGTCGGATTTTTAAGTTTGCTTATTGACTGTCAACTAAGGAAAATATTTTTTTTGTTAGAGAGGTTGTTCAAGAGGGTTTTGTCTGGGGGGGCCCTCGTGCCTTGCCATCTTCTACGCGCTCTTCTCTTTTCACGAATCAATTCTTCGATTTCGAGCGGGTATGTTGTGCGTACATGTCCGTCGGTGCTAACTACGTTCTTTTGGGACGAAGTGTTGTTTCAAGTAGCGCTCTGAATTACTTCTATGAATTTGTCAACTGCGATTTCTAACTCGAAAGGAGTTTTCAATGGCACATTCAAGCCAACACCCTCCGTACAGTCCTTTCTGAAGACGTCCGAGTTCATGTTTTTGCTAGCTAATCTAGAAGCTCTTCCTATTTTCGCCTGTCTTCCACCCATCTTCAAGATTACTCATGCGTGGTCTGAGCAAAGATCATAACACTCTTCGATTCGCGTAGAGTATTTGGGGTACCCTTTAGCGATAAAAAAAGTTGACAAGGTCAGGCTTTTTATTCCTATCGGTTGGCCAATATGTAGGCTTACCCGTGGAGAAAAAGTCCACCCCACGTTTCATACTGTTTATTGTACAGTAATCTGCCTCTTCTTGAATTGCATCGTGAACCCCAAAAAGTATGCTTCGCCTTAAAGTCACCCCCAATGATAAGATTGGACCCAATGAAGTCAAACATACGATCAAGATCGTCTTCCACCAGTCTTTATCCTGGCGGAAAATAACAAGATGCAAAGTTGTAATATAAGCAGCCAATTTTTACAGAAACTGAACTGATCTGCATAGAGTCTAGCTCAACTTCTGTGTTCTTGAAGTGCTTTATGCAGTTCTTAATGTAGAGGGAGGATCCTCCTCGCGAATTTTGCGAAGGGTGATGTGCGTGATAGTCATTGTAACCTTTAAGTTTGGGTCTAGACCCGTTTTTAAAGTGAGTTTCCGTAATCATGCAAATATTAATATTATTCATAGAAATACTTCTAGTTCGTATATTTTATTTAAAAGGCCCTTTGGATTCTATGTTAGTATTTTAAATAACTGTTTCATATTCATGTTCTCTTGTAATTTTTTCGAGGCTTAAACTCGAGCTTGGTCAGTTTGTCAAATATAAGTTTCTTGATTTTAGTCTGATCCTCAAGTTTTTTCAAGATTACAGCGAGGATCTGAGACACTGCATCTGTTGTGGGAGATCTTGCCTTGTTTTCGTTTGCCGCAACCTGTGTGTATGATTTCGGTCCGACCAGTGGCGGTTTCTCCGCTGCACTTGAACTGGCGCCGCTCTTTTTTGGAGCTTTAAAGCCCTTTGTCGACGCCTTCTTTGCCAATCT
Source organism: Neoascia interrupta (assembly GCA_947623515.1). Taxonomy (NCBI): domain Eukaryota; kingdom Metazoa; phylum Arthropoda; class Insecta; order Diptera; family Syrphidae; genus Neoascia; species Neoascia interrupta. The sequence goes on along the minus strand of OX392463.1, from coordinate 77,953,634 downwards.
CGCACTTTTGATCGGTTTTGGCGTCTTTGGAGTCTTTGGCTTGGGAGTTTCAGCAGTTTTTTGACGTCATAGGCTTGGATTCCGACCTCGAGTGTTTTCCTTAAGAGGTTCTCGTCCCTTTTGCAGCTCTATGGCTACTTTACAAACTATCCTCGATATAGTTTGCTATTCTCTATAGTTTGCATGAAGGATCCAGCTCGCGCAAAATGCTGGAGCCTTCATGTACACTTTGAGGTACACTCTGTTGAGAGGCGTTTTATGGAACATTTCACGCAACGTGGTTCTTTTTGGCAGTAGGCACTTATGTGCCTGAATTCTTGGCATCGCTTACACTGTGGTATCAGTCTATATCCCTTTCGCATGGGATCGATTTTAACCCTGATGTTAAGTATCATTTTTATTTTATAAATATCATTTATGCTCTCAGTTCTTTCAAAGGAGAGCATAAAAATTGGAAGCCCGCGTCTGTTTCTCCTTCCGTGCGTTGCTTTTCCTTTTTAATGATATTGACGGCATCAATAATTTTAACGTCTTTTACAACGTCTTCTTTTGTGCATGATGGGTACTTATTTCGTACTTATTTTGATAAGTATACCACTCGATTCTTTCTGCATTCATTTCAGTGCGAAGTAAGCTTATAATTTTCTGTTCTCACCGTGTTTGCAAGAAGGTTGCACAATCCCCCGAAGTATGCTATCCTGACGATGTTTATTGCGGAAGGTGGACGAATTTTCGCTTCTGGTTTAGCTTTGTTTGAGCCAGGGGGCTTATCGTCTTTTTGTATTACTTCGGGAGAGGAATTCGCCTTACGCTTCTTGCTAGACCTTTGCTTTAAAACTGAATCGGTCTCAATTGCAAGTTCGTCCTCGTCCGTAAAGTATTCCACTGCTGGTCGGTTTGGTGTTACACACTCTTTCGTTAGCTCACAGTCTTTCGTTACACGAGTATTTTTAATATCCTCGTTTTCTTTTCGCAGAGAGTCAACTTCCATTTTAAGATCGTGAAAGAATCGCTCCATTTCAGTAAGCTTAGCTCGGAGCTCATAATCCTCCTTTTCTAAACTCTTAATTTTCACTGAGTTCTGGTTTACCGGTGAACTGCTTTTTTCGGATATGTTCGATCTAGGTGGTGGGGATCGATTTAGTTTTCTCCTTTTCTCAAAAGGATTTATAAGCAATAAAAGGCTCTCCCCAGTATCCGTAGAGCCTGCCTCCGAAGAGGGTGGATTTTCCAGCATAGCTGGGCTGCCACCTGGGGTAATCAAATCTTTCAAATCAAAATTTGAAATTTGTTCATTGCCATTTTTTTGTTTAACTTGTCATTTTTAAGGGAAATAGTTAAGTCACTTCTATTTTCGTTTTTAAATACAGCCGCCCCATTGGAGACAGAGGCCGACCAGTGAGCCGCACAATGTGTGACAGACGCTGCTGGATTTTTATTTAACCTTCAGATTCATCTATAAGTTAAAACCTCAGCAGCATCGACAGCATCCATTGAAACATTAAAGAATACTTCTTCCGGTGGATTCTCAAGACTATTCCAACCCCGACCTTGCAGATTGGAAGTAATTATCAAACGCTAAATGAATGATAATTCCAATATTTTTCAAAATGTTCGCATATTTAATAAACAAAGTTAACAAATTACTACCCAATACGCCTATTTATTGTCCTGAAATGGTAACCCAGCTTCTCTTAGAAATGATTTTAGCTGATGGTACGTGTGTATTTTTTACGTTTTCAGTTGTGTGCCTCGACGTGGCGGGACGCAACGTATTGCGTTAAGTCCACGTAAGGAAGTTAGTTGATCCTTAACGAGTGAACTTAAATTTTTCCACCACACTGCGAATAGTAGCCTTGCTTGAATGGCGACCACAATGAAGCTCGCTGAATGTTGCCCATACAGAAAACCCTTTTTGACAAAATATTTTTATCATTTGCAAGTGTTGGTAAAGGCTATATGCGGCCAAGAAGATTTGGCAAAATATACTGAATAAATGTCAGCCGGTTTTATGGATATAGCTTCAACTGAAAAAGCACTATCAGCTATTAAAGATCGGAAGCCCTTTTTGGAAAACTTGTATTCTAAGAAACAAGTGCTTGCAGGCTTTAAACAAAAAAAACTGTTGTTCTTATATCTCTTAAACACCAAACTGCTTATGGCGTTTTTAAGCAAAACTAGTGGGAGGGCTGCAATCCGCTTAGGCAAATCGTTGGATACCCCATCCCAATTGACCACTGTCAAGCTCCGAATTGTGTCATAAATCTTGATTGTTAAATTTCAGTTTTATTTAACTTCAATTGTATTTAGAATTTCTCAGTTAAGAATCTTCTCAATAAGAAAGGGGCGTGGCATCCACCCCTTCTCAATAACATCGTATTTTTGCTTATATTTTTTATCAGAAATGGTATACACGTGTTGATTGCACGCTTTTCATATTAAAAATTTGGTTTATACAAAAACGCCCCCAAAAGTAGGCGTGGCGAAAATTTATTCACTTTTAAATAAATTTAAGTTGATAGGTTGATAAGTTGATAGCTTACGCACATATCTGAACATTTTTTGTGCAAGTTTTTTGGATTTAAAGCAAATATATCAATATACCAAATTTCAGCTTCCTGCGACAACTTTAATTTTTCATGCTAATAAGTGGGCGGATTTCAAAAAATGTTACACTTGTACTGCTTCGGGATCTAGAAAGAACAGATATCAAGTTTCAAGTTCCTAGCTCAAAATGTAAGGCCTAAAAACTACCGACAGACGGACGGGCGGACTGACGGACTTGTCTCATTCGACTAACAATTTGGTCTCGATCATATGCCCTTAAGGTCTTGGGCGTCTACGGTAATTTTTTCTCTATGCTACGAACTATGAATCAAACTTAATATACCTCCTATCCTATGGGATGGGGTAAAAAAAACGAATTGCTTGTGGAGAAAGAAGTTTAGGTCAATAAGATATGTATAGGAAATAAACCAAAAATATTTTAAAGAAATTTGATTAAATCAAATGATATACATTTGCTCATACTTATATTAACAAATATTTAAATTTAATTCGATAAAGAAAAACATTTGAGTGCATTAATGCCATATTTGTTTGCATTATTTTGTTTTCAAAATATTTGTTTATTGTATTTTTGTATTGACTTAATCATTGTTATTGAATAAGTACCAATAAACTTGTTATATATAAAAAAAAAATAAGTTTAGGTCCATTTTAAAGCAGTTACATTAAAGTTTATTAAACATTCTGTCTATGCAGTGACAATTTTATGTTTGTTTAGGTTAAGATAACGAAGAATTTGTTGGAAGTAAATTCGGTCTTTAATCAGTGCTTAACCAGTATAACCAGTGCGCCAAAGAAAACCTCTATTAAGACTTTCGAAAGTTGTCGGATATATTGCATTTAAAACCTCATACATACCTACCTACATATTGTAAATATGCAAAAATAGGTAAACATATTTCGTAACCGAAAAAAAACGTGAAGATAATTGTAGGCACATTGTAAAACAAAACAAAATATTTTTGGCGTATGATAATTTTCTCCTTGGTGGAATAGAAAATAGCTAAATGTATGATTGTTCGATGGCAGGGATATGGCAGCACTTTTTTATATAAGTATTTATGTTAAATCGCTTGCCGAGACGAGAGGATATTAATTTGCATGGTAAATCGTTTTTTTGTAGAAGTTCGATTGCTGTGTAGATTTGTAGAATACTTAATAAAGATTTATATTAATCGCGGATTAGTGATTAATATAAATCATGGTTATTTAAATTGATTTTCTTACCAATTTAACATCATTTCGATGTTCCAGCCTCACACTTCTCCTGGTCCTTTTGCCTCTTTCCGATGTATCATCCGCAAGCATGACATCATCCACCTCGGCTTTTGAACCATCCATGTCGATGTCAATTACCTGCTTCCTCTTTCTCTGCAAACGTTTTTCGCCAAATCCATCAGAATCACAGAAGTCTGCGGCCGACGGGTGAGTCGATTCCAATGGCGACAGTTTTTTAGATCGTCCTCGACGTTTTGATTGTGGTTTTCCATCAAGGTGTTCCAAAGTCTCTAAGTTTATCTTAGCTTCTGGTAGCGTTTCTTCATTTTCAATGGTTTTGCCTCGACGTTTGGTAGATGTTAGTTTATCTGCAGCAACAATTGCGTCTTTGTGTACATCTTGAAGCTGTTCTTCTCTATCAGACAATTTTTGCTGACGCCTTTTCGGTAGGCTATTCTGCTCGGCATTGTCAATACCAGAAGTGTTCTTTTCTGATGGCAATTCTTCTGCGTCTGGTGGACGAGTTCGACGCAATTGTCTGCCAGACACTTTAGTTGTATGATAAGACTTCTATACAAAAAAATATTGCGATATAATAAATTTAAAACCAAAATTCAGCAACTGTACTCACATTTGAAGAAATTTCTTGGGAATCACCATCACCACCATCCAAATGGTTATGCTCATCAGAGCTAGCTTTCTTTTTTTGTAAATTACCTTCGTCAAAGCAAGAAGTATTATCGCTGCCATACTGTTCAATGTCCAATTGATGGCCTTGATCTTTTTCACTATGGTCTTTTTCCCTTCTTGAAACCATTGTGTGCGCCTGACCAATTTTTTCATCATCAGATGAAACCGATCCATTCTGTGGCTTTAAAGATGTGTTATTTCTCGCACCCGTTTTTTTGGAGCTTTTATCGGGCCATTTTTTTGCGTTATTGTTGTTTTTCAATGCCCTCCACTTCACAGTATTGTCTCTATTTAGATCCAAAACATCACTCTTCGGCAGTCCAACTAACCCTTTAGCAGCCAGAGCCTCATTATTGACACTGCTGCCAGAAGTTGTGGCAACCGAATTAAATTTTGTAGACATACTAGAGAGTAGAGACTCGATACAATCCGTCATTTTGGCGAAGGCCACAAAGGCGGTGGCAAGATAAAATATACTTTCAAATTCTTCCACAAAACCCAATATTTTTACCACCTAGATATTTAATAGTTTTCGGAAATTTCGAGACACTGATAACAAAACAAAGCATATATTTCTTCTTGCTCGCCAATTAAGCATTTTTCACTGCTACGGATTTATAAAATATAATATAGAGCAACTACAAGAAAAACAAATCGAAATCGCAAAACTTTGACAATTATTTTCTTATTTGAATAGGTTTTTGCTGCCTTTTTACATGATTTCCACTTCCACTCAGCTAACAATCACTCACGTCACGGTAGGCAGCTGGCAGAGATTTTCCATTCGATAGCACGACGGGACGTAGTTGAAGCTGTCAGAATCAGAAAGACAAATTTCGGATGGATAAATCTCCCCAACCACTTGGAGCAAGGCTCCACCACTTTAAAGGCTCTTTTGTAAGAAATATGAATAGTGTTGTGGGCACGCAACAGACATAACGTTCACTAATTCTTTTGGATGTTTTTGCAATCCGATTATCTTTTCTACCTTGTTTGTGGTGCTCGTATTGGATTCTTTAACATCCGACTAAAAAGTGCTTACTTCAGTCCACAACAAGTCCCGCACTCCCAACCGACCAGCCGCAAGATCTCACCCTTCTCACATAAAACATACTGAAACAGAAAGGAGAGGAAATTAAAAAAAAAAACCTAACGCACTTGTTTCTGTTTTGTATGGAATATACATAGCTATGCTTATTGCATGGAAAGGTAAAATAGTAAATACTTGAAAGCTGAAATGTTGCAAGCAGATTCGTTGTCTATGAGCTGAATTTGTTAAAATACGACGGACAGGTGGCGTTTTCTCTTACTCGAGCGCCTTAAAGGCTATATCACAAAGCAGTGTTGTGTTTGCTTTGTCTCGCTCTAGACCATACGTTACTAGCTAGATATTCATTTCATTTCATTAACTTTATTTAGTACATCTTTTACAGCTAGCTTCAAGTTATAATTTTAATTCTAATGCTATAGACTAAAAATACATAATTTTAGTGGGTAATACCAAAAAAGGAAACTGAATCTGTCCCTGTGCGACAGATCTGTCACAAGCACATTTTCTATTGTGACTTTTACTGAGAAAATCGCTTTTCGCTCCTGGGAAATGACATTGTCACTCTCTTTTGAGAGCTAAAATGGCAGAAACAGAGCTCCCGATTAAATTAATCCTATATTCGCCGCCTGAGTTCTGAAGTGCCCCATAAACCACTTTTTCGGGAAACTGAGTTAAAAATGCAGTTATACTAATTAAAAAATTCTCTTTCTTTTGGTCCTACTCCCGTTGCTCTATCTACACTTTTAACAAAGTTACCGAAACCAATATTGCTCTGTAGACCACATAATTTTGGGTTCTTTTGGTGCTTATTTGCCGTATATCCAAAATTTGTACGAGGTGGGGCAGTTTTTGTAGTTTTGTAAATGCCCCATATCAATGGGGAATGGATAATTAAACTCATGAAATATTTAATAAAAAAACAAAAATGCAGTCTCTGTTTTAAATCATCATATTTTATTTAATATTTTCTTACTTTTTAGTTCTGGTTAGAAACTTCTTCAGTGGTAAGTGGGCAATATCAACTGTGTCTGTAAGGATTTTTTTTAAAAGCAGCCATAATAAGATATATATTTTTTTGATATTGTGAAAAAAGTAAAAATCGAGGTTTAAACGAGAAAACAAAATTTTTTCAAATAAAAACAATTATTTAACTTCACGCTGGAAACCTACAGAACTCAGTTGAATAATTTTTTATAAAGTTTTTTTTCTCGTTATCAAAGATTTTTTATTGACTAAAATGGGCAAAAACAAAAAATATTACAAAAAAAAATTTAGATTCAAAAAAAACTTTAAAATAATACTGTTATGTGGCGTCAAGAAATAAAACAACACGCAGGAGTCGCTGAATGCACCCATCGATTCACTCTACAAACGTACCCTCTCGATTCACTAAACGAACATACCCAACTGTCATTCCAGTCATCTGACAGCAGCTGTCATATTCGAAGTTCGAATTTCGATTTCCCCTCCTTGGAATTCAGCGGAGGAGTGCCAGTGGGAAGTTGCCAAAGGGGAAGTATGGAACGTACTAGAAGGTGCTTAGTTTTGTATAAATACACGGGTGACAGGCTCGTACGGGACAGTTATATTTTAAGCGTGGACTTGTGAAAATCGGTAATAAAGTAAAAAGTGATTGAATTGAAATAAAGTGTTGAATTCCAAATAGTAAAGTTGAATAGTAAAGTTGAAGTTCAAACTTATTTAAACTCAGTGTCATCTGAGTTTAAATAAGTTTGTTTGATAAATAAAGTGTTTCATTGTGTGATTATAAAAGTTAAATTGAGTTTTATTCGACGAACCCCAGGCCGAAAATATTACATTGGTGTCAGAAGTGGAATAAAACTCATAATTATGCGGTGGAATTTCCCAGAGATATTGTGTGTGTAAACAGTGTCGGTGCTTCATACAAATTTGACTGTGGAATATTCCGGATATATTGAAACTGATTGTGCGTTAAAGCTATTATTAACTAAGTTATAAAAACGGTATCAGTGATTTGTTTATTCGCGAGTGAATTTTCTGGAACAGATATAAAACATAAACTGATTGTGTTGTGAAAATTGTGTGAAGACAATTCAAAATGGGTCGCAGAATTGAGTAAAAGAAACCTCCAAACTTCGGGGCTCAAAAGGGAACTGTTGCTCCGACTCCATGACGCTATTACCAAGGAAGGTGAACACCCAGACACGATGCTGTTCGAAGTTCAAGAAGAACAGCAACAAAGCACAGTAAGTACTGCCGATGAAATGCTCGCTTACATGAAGTTGCTTCTGGAGATATTCGAAAAGATGGAGAGTAGCCAAAAGAATGCTCTCGAAGAACAAAAGAACGCTCTCGAAGAACAAAAAAACGCTCTCGAAGACAAATTCGAGAAGCTGGAGAGCGGCCAAAAAGAACAAAAGAATGTTTTCGAAGAACAAAAGAACGCTCTCGAAGAAAAGTTAAATACTAAGTTCGATGAGCAGAAGAAAGTTCTAGAAAGCAAACTTAATTCCCAGAATGCGTTTTTTGAGGAAAAGTTCGAGGCAGTAGATCAAAGAATTGAAAGCGTGGAGGAAAAATTCACTGAAGTCAAATCGGGAGTAGAACAACTGGCTAAGGAACTGGAGTTGGTTAAGAAACAGAGAGTGCGAGAATATTTGCCCGACGGTCCATGACGCAAAGAAATGCAGCCGGCTGTCTTCGATGGCCAAACATCATGGCCGATTTATAAGAGACAATTCGAAGCTGCAGCGTTGACAAACAACTGGGACAACGAAGATAAATCAATTGCTCTCACGCTTGCGCTCAGAGGAACAGCTGCCGAATTGCTGCAGACCATCTCTGAAGAAAAAAAAATGATTATGATGCCATGGTGAAGGCCATCGAGATGAGGTTTGGCGACGATCACATGCAGCAAGCTTACCGGGTCCAGTTGCGCCGAAGAGTTCAGACAAGGGGTGAGACGCTTCAACAGTTGCAAGCCGACATCGAGCGATTAGCGAATTTGTCCTATCCCATCAACAGCAGGGAGATAATAAACGAGTTGGCAACCGATGCGTTTACTTATGCCATTGCGGATGGAAAGCTATTAATAATGCTAGGTTTTTTGAATTTTATTATTATTTTTGCTTTCTTTGATTTTCCAGTGTTCAGTGCATACAAGTCCGTTATCCATAGGAAATTTGCGATTTGATTTTCATGGATTTCATATTCGTATGGCAAAGGGTTCTATATTCATTTTGGACTTTTTTCGCACTCTGATTTTTTTTTATAATCGTAAAAGCTTTTGACATCGGGCTTTTGAATTAAGAAAAAAAAAAATTACCAATTATTATGTAAAAAAATTCAAAAGCCGTATTTGTAAGTAGAAAGTAACGGTTTTTTTTCAAACGTTAAAATTCGTTTTCTGAGGAATATTTTTTTTGGATATGAGGCACTTCAGAACTCAGGCGGCGATTTGCCCGATGGAGCCACTTAAGGATTTATTTTTAATCGTTTCCAGCTAATCTTCTCTTAATTGTCGGTGGAGACATATTATAACAAAGAAATACATTTCAGCAGACTGTAATTAAAAAAAAAAAAGAAAAAAGTAATATATAAAAAATTAAGAACTTTAGACCATGTACCTAAAAACAACATTATCAAACTGTTTCGTGCCTCGATTTAGCCCGTTTGATACTTCTATTTTTCTACATTTTTTCCGGATTAAATTGATAGCCTGATAAGAGAAAGAAAGATAGATTTTGCCAGACAATGACAGATATATATCAGATTATACAATGATTATACAATGACACCAGATTATACAATGACACAATAACAAAAAAGGCAATGGAAGGAATGTACAATTTTTATTTGCTGTCCATTTAAATTTATTACTCCGGGATTGAATTCGTTTTAAATAAATTGAATGGAAGGGTGGCGGAAAGCAAAAGAAAATAATGGCACGAATAGTCCGAATTCACAGAGGTTGAACAAGGGGTACCACAGGGCTCAGTTTTAGGCGCACTTCTGTTATTAATGATATGCCCACAATAATTAAATTTTGTAAGATTATTATTTTGCACGCCGACGATACCTTAATTTACGTTGAAGGAAAGGACGCAGATGAAGGTATGATCAAAATCAACTATGATAGAAAACATTTTATACTATGGCTTAAAATGAATAAATTAAAACTTAATGAGCAAAAAACGAAACTAATGGAAAGAAATCTACTATGTGAAACCAACATCGATAGTAACGGAAAACAAATTGAAAGTGTCAACAGTATCAAATACTAAGGGATGATTATCGATAAGGAGTTAAATATGCATGAACATGTTGACTACATATGCAAAAAATAGGTAAAACAATTGGTTTCTTCAAGAGGATCAGAAGACAAATGGATAACATGACAGCCATGATGGCCTGTAACACCATCGTGAAACCGCACTTTGAATTTTGCGCTACGATTTTATATTCATGCTGCAACCAAAATCATCTTTAAAGGCTTCAAAATAAAGGTATGAGAAGTATCTCAAGGTGCAACCGTTTCACCCACAAATTACTGAATTAATTAGATATTCAACTAGACTGGAAAACCAGGGGGCCTACAAGCTGATGCCATAGAAATGCCTGGAAATCAACGCATACTCCCACATTTTGTCAATGTATTTCATACTTGAAGGGATTCACCACAAAAACATGTCGGATTGTGAAAATATCCGCTTTTACTCCGTCTACCGAACAAAATTAGTAGCAAATTCCAATATCTGGAAGTTGCCACAGAATGGGTCGTGCTACATCGATGTTGCGTTAATATGAGAACTTAAAAGTATTTTTACCGAAATCGGAAACGAGTTTTATGTTCATGGAATCTTTAATTAAAAAAAACGGAGCATAAAATAAGAAAAAATAATGATAATTTATTTTTCATAATAAATAAGTAGGCAAAAGTAATGCTTTTCAGACTTACTAGTTTGTTCTTAAGTAAAACTTTTTGTTTTACCATATTTATATTTTCCATTGGGTTTCTATTTCGAATCAATGTTTTCTATTCTACATTTTTTAACGAAATTAATCAATAAAGTATTTATGTATAGACATTAATAAGTGAAGGCCATTAGTAAGATACTAATTGCCCTTATTATAGGTCTCATTTGAGTTCATCGTTGGAACATTTCAGGAATACGGGTATGTCGTCCTTTTCAGTCAAGTCGGTTAATCAATTTGAAATTGAAAATCACTCCTTTTAGTACATGCATTTGAGGTTTGAGCTAGAAAATGTAAAACTAACGGCTGAGAACAGTAAATAAATGCAGCACCTTTGATTGAAAAAATTGTGTTAAAAAAAACTGTAAGCATATTTGTGCAATATGCTTACAATTGACAACAATATTTATCCAATTTTGTTGTCTCCATGCGAGCTTAAGAAACCTTAAGCAACCTTAAGAAAATGGCGAAATGTGGGCAAAATGATGTTATGTTGACAGATTTTTTTTGTGCGGTTTGAATACAAAAAGTAAACAAACTTTTCAGAATTTCACTGAAAATTTATTTTCTTTCACCTTATCAATTGCAAATATTTTCATATGAACATAAATTGCAATAGTTTTTTGTTTTCGATTAAACAACATCGAAGTCATCAAGAAAATAATTATTCAGTTGTGGACACTGCGGCGTTGTTGTAGTGTATCAGATCTGTTGCTCAGGAATATGTTGGAAATTCATCCGATTGCGCGGGTGACGAAGGAAATCAGTGCATTTTCGAAAACCTTTAGGTTTTTGATTAAAGTGTAATGTTTTAAGTGTTGCGATTAAATAAAAAATGCATGATAGCTTCATATATTTCCAATGGAAAGTTTCTATTAAGTTTGTGCTTTATTTTTCCAAAAAAACAATTATTTTAATGCGTGCGTGGCTCAAAAAGACAAGAGGAACAACCACGTCCATCCGGAACTGGCACACCGCAGTCATGCATATGCATGCATGCAATCGCTCATTCTCTCAGCATGTGTGCTCGACTGTTGCATTGCTGTTTTGGGTGTGCATTGGCAATGCTCCTTCACCGAAATCCTTCGCAAATATAGGCGCATTGCAAAGATTATAATTGAATTGGATGGCGTGTGATTGAAGTTATGCCAAGGCGACTGTTGTTACTTCGACTGGGAATTGCGTGACGGGAGGGCTGTTGAAGCGAGACATATAGGCCCCTAATAGGGAGTGAATACTATAATAGGGAATAATAGGGAGGGCTTTTCACAAAACTGCGTTAGTGCTACTGCCTACTGACATTTAATGTTCAACCAAAGGAATCTAATGAGAACAACCACAATTCTCCTTTGCTGCTAGCGTCCTTCGTTTTTTTCCGCAAAGCTTTGTCTTTGATCCTGACAGTTTAAACTTATACGACCAGCCCGCTCCGAAACGACCAAAAAAGTCGTTTTTAAACAAAGTCGGAAGAAGAATTCTCTGAATTTTTATCAAAAATTAAGGATTCGATTGACATTCAAATAGCGGAGACCTCTGAAGACCTCGACAACGATTCTCAGTTCATGATGAACATGGCAGGACGTATGAAACCGTTGTCAGCTTCAGCCAAAATATGTGTGCAATCCGTTGTATTTAATGCACTCAATGAAGAGTTGTTGACAATGGAGTCAAAGAAAAAAAAATGCCTTGGACGTTAAAACGGTTTTTAGTTTCATATTTTGTGAGCATATAAATAAGATTTGATGCTAGCCCTTATTTAAAATGATTCTCTCGAAGCGTTGTGGGATCCAATCGGCCTACTTTGCTGAAGTGGGGTTATTTCGTTTCGCCAGCCGTCTCTTGTAAGGATATCACTATAACTGTCGTAAGTATCTACAAAAATGGGGGATATGTAATTCGAGTCATTAAATCTTACAAAGTCATGGAGAACGGTTGTGGCTTTAACAACTTTATCTGCACTATCAGGTAACATATGGAGGGTGTTGTTTAGTATATGCCACTTTGCAACCAAAATCCCAAAAGCGTTTTCGATGACACGGCGAGCTCGTGACAGTCGTTTATTGAAATGTAGGCCCCTATCACAGGGTTCCTCGTAGCATATTCCCGAATGTTGTTCTACGTTACGAATACGAAAAAAATCGCATCACAAGCCCCGAACGAAATCGAAATAGCATTGCCGCACTGAAAAGGTTTCGGACTTTCGGAATCAGCTGATTCGTGTCAAAGCTTGAAAAACAAAACATTTCACTTTTCCTGTGTTGCAATAATTTAGCAATTTATTCTTGCAAATTAATAATGGATTCAATTGCAATCGTAGTTAATGATATTGAGGCAGAAAGGTTGCGAAGAAAACGTGCGCTAAAAATAAAACGAAAGTATTTAAGAGATACTTTCAACCCGTTCAACCTAGACGACAAAGTGTTGGTATTTTTATTTTACTATCATTAGAACTTTATAAACAAATTTAAAATGCAGATTCAGAAAAAACTTTCGGGTGAATAAGTCGGCTTTTTAATACCTACTGAAGGTGTTGGAACAAGAACTCGATCCCGTTGTGTTTTGTTCCTCAATTACACCGATAAGCAAATTAGCTGCACTGCTGAGATTCTTTGCGGAGGGAGGATACCAACACGGTGTTGGCAAAGACTTCGAAGTTGGAATGGCTCAGTCTACCATTTCTACACACCCCAAAAATGTACTCAACATATTCGAGAGAAGATTGTGTCGCGAATTCATAAAATTGGAAATGACGGAAAGTGAGAAAAGAGAAGCAAAGCTGGATTTCTACTCGAAAGCTGGATTCCCGGGAACCATTATGTGCGTGGATGGAACCCATGTACAACTTGTTGCACCAGCAGAAGACAAGTTTTTGTACTACAATAGAAAGGGGAAGTTCAGCATTAATGCCATGGGGGTATGTACATGAAAACAAGCTTGATGTTTTGAATAAAAAAATGTGCTGGTGCGCTAAACTTAATATTCTTATTTTCCAGATCTGTGACCAAATCTGTGTAGACGCAAGGTATCCAGGATCAAACCACGATTCCCATGTGTGAAACCTAAGCTCAGCAAAAGCTTACTTTGAGAGAACATTTCGAGAAGGCGAAAGAAACACCTGGATTATAGGTTATTTAATAAAATACAATTATTGGTTTTTTTTTTTAAACTTTTTTACTTTATTTAAGGTGATGCCGGATACCTTCTTGAACCGTGGCTTATAACTCCATACCGCTCCCCTGGTCGGAAGCCGGCAAAGTACTTTCAACATTAAGCACAGTGATACACGAAAAACTGTAGAAAGGGTTATTGGAGTTATGAAAAACCGGTTCCGGTGTACACTGGCAGAACGTCAACTCCATTATTCGCCGCAAAAAGCTGCAGAAATAATAAATGTAGCTTGTGCATTGCATAATTTATGCATTCATTTTAATGTTGTGGACTATTTTGAAGTCGAAATCGATTCTGAAGAAGAAGATGAAGATGAGGAATTCGACGATGATCCCAACTCTACTTACCATAATGTGGCATCCCAAACTAGATACAACATCATGAGAAACTTAATTTAAAGGCATAACTTAATTTCTTTCATTTCAAACGCAAACTGAATTCTTAAACTTAATTTCATTCATTTCATCTCAAACGTTAAATAAAAATAAATATTTACATCAAAGCAAACTAGAAGAAACAAAACGATTTAATCATATCTTGACTCCTCAATTTGTACCATCTTCATTTTGAGCTCAATTTTACGCTTCAAAAGCTCTTCTTTTACTTGGTTATGCCTTCTCGTTTCCTCAAGGCTTCTTTCCTCAACGTCACAGAGTTTTTCTATACCTCTGTAAATCCGTCGCAAGCTGCTGGAGATTCCTTCATCACTTTCATGTTCCTTATTCCAAAACTCCTGTGTTTTGGAAAAAAAAATCTTTCTGGAGCTTTATTTGATCCTTAAGAAGACTATTAGAATCACATGGTGAGCGTGAAGTAGTTGGAATACGTCGTGGAAGGTTTTCCGAAACTACGATGTCTGATGACATTGAAATATCTGCTAAATGATCCTCTCCAGCACATGCATTCGTGTCTATGGCTGCCCTGGAGGAACTTGGGAGTCGAAATAACTGCGTGCCTTGTATTCCACTGGTGGACGTTTCAAGGCCAGTCAATGAAATCACAGCTTCTTCAAGACTTGAAAAAGAATGTATTTTATTTGCACCGCCACCAGTAGCTTTGCATTCTTTTTTATTTTCCACTTACTTACTCTTAACGTACGCCTTCCAATCCAACCATACCTAAAAATTAAATTGAATCGTAACATGTATTTGACGAGCTAATTCTTTTTACCGGTGGTCAAAGGATAGACATGTGCACTCAAGAGGATACAAGCATCCACAGGTTTTCTAAACCCACCTCTGTCTATCAACTCCTACTCTCACCTCCCCGTGGTGAACACCGGGTGCCTAGTACCTCAAATGGAGATTGGGTTCCAACCCCTTTTGAAAGGTTGTTGGGGGTAGCAGACGAGAGGGGGGGGGGGGAGGAGTGTTGCCACTAAGGCACTTCACCTTGCATCCGGACGGCAGCGGAAGAATTCCCCAGATGGAATCAACTGTGGCGTCCATAGTTCCAGTCAGGCCGAACTACTTAGTGAACACCTTATATGGGCTACTACGACGTATTCGGAGCTCAGGCCTATAAGGAGCGGGCTATCCGGTTCTCCGTCCTTAGAGCTAAGCAAAGGATCTGGTCCTCCAGGTTGGGGGTCGTGCCGTCGGGGTGACTTCCCGGCCACGTAAAGAAACACCAGTCACGAAGCAGGAACAAGCCTCGGTCCCTTAACAGACCACGTGCAGCCGAGCAACTAGCGGAGACCCTTTACGACTGCAAGGCAGACATTACTGCTATCCAAGAAATGCGGTGGGACGGGCCGGGCAAAATAAGGATGAAAAACTGCGACATCTACTACGGCGACTGCTATCGGCATCAAAGACAGCGCCTATTTGGATGTGGTTTCGTTGTTGGAGGCAGACTTAGGCAAAAAGTCTTGAGCTTCAACCCTGTAAGCGAGCGCCTCGCGACGATCCGCATCAAGGCTAAATTCGCCAACATTAGCCTGATATGCGCACATGCCCCCACTGAGGAGAAAGATGACGAGACCAAAGATATGTTTTACGAGCTCCTGGACGAAACTTATGAGCAATGCCCTAGCTACGACATTAAGATTGTCCAAGGCGATTTTAATGCCAAGCTAGGAAGGGAGGGCATCTTTGGTCGTACTGTCGGAAAGCATAGTCTGCACGACACGACCTCCGATAACAGATTCAGGCTGATCGACTTTGCTGCGGGGCGACACGTTGTGGTAGCTAGTACACAGTTCCCGCATCTCAATATCCACAAATGGACATGGAGATCTCCCGATCAATCAACCGTCAACCAGATTGACCATATTGCGATCGACGCAAGGCACTCCTCCAGTATCATGGATGTCCGAACTTTTCGAGGGGCCAACATTGACTCGGATCACTACCTTGTTGTAGCCAAGGTACGGCTGCGGATATCCCGACCAGCGCCAAGTAATGGAAATACTGTGAGGAAGTTTGACGTCGGCCGACTACAATCGCAAGAGATCGCCAGGTCCTTCTCCAACCGAGTCTCTCAAAACCTTCTCCGAAGTCCTATGCAGCCAGCATCAAGTATTGATAGCCAGTGGCAACATTGCCAAAATGCCATCAGAGACGCCGCCTCTGAAGTGCTGGGTTTCACACGGCCACCACAACGAAACCCCTGGTTTGACAATGAATGCCGGCAAGCACATGCAGCTAAACAGGAAGCATACAAAGAGGCGCTGCACAGAAGGACTAGAGCTGCTCGCGGGCTCTACGAGCATAGGAGAAGAGAGGAACACCGGCTTCTCCGAAGGAAAAAGAGAGAGCACGAGAAGCGCGCGGTTGAAAAGATAGAGAGATGTTACAACAAGAATGAGGTTAGAAAGTTTTACCAAAAAGGTCCTGCCAAGGGTATAAGCTTCGAACTGAAGCCTGTAAGGACCATCAAGGGAACATCGTTGTAGAATCGTAGTCGGTGCTGAGGATTTGGAAAGACCACTTCTGCAGATTGTATAACGGCGAGGACGAACCAAATACCGCTGTCAGGCAGAACGAACCATTCTACCCGGGCGAAGACGTTACCGACGAAGCATACGAACGATACCGCCCACCCGACCTGGAGGAGGTGAAAGTAGCTGTGTCTAAGCTCAAGTGCAACAAAGCAGCCGGAGCAGACGGCCTAGCTGCCGAACTTTTTAAATCCGCTGGCGATGAGCTGGTTAGGAGCATGCACCAGCTGATCTGCAAGATATGGTCGGAAGAAAGCATGCCCGACGAATGGAACCTCAGCATTGTTTGCCCGATCCTGAAGAAAGGAGACCCTCTGAGTTGTGCCAACTACAGAGGCATAAGTCTTCTTAACATCGCATACAAGATCTTTTCTGCTGTACTGTGTGAACGCCTGAAGCCGTTTGTCAACAATCTGATAGGCACATATCAGTGTGGCTTTAGGCCAGGAAAGTCCACCATCGATCGAATATTCACACTGCGGCAGATCTTGGAGAAAACCCAGGAATTCCAAATCGATACACACCACCTCTTCATCGATTTCAAGGCCGCGTATGACAGCATCTATATAGACGAGCTATATAGCGCAATGTCTAGTTTTGGCATCCCTGCCAAACTCGTCAGTCTGTGCAGGATGACGATGGAAAACTCACGCTGTTCCGTCAAGGTCGGCAAAGACCTCACCGACCCCTTTGATGTCAAAAAAGGATTTAGACAAGGCGACGCGCTGTCATGCGACTTCTTTAACACAATTCTCTTCTCTTGAGAGAATTGTGCAGAACTCTCGCGCCAACACCAGAGGTACAATCTTTCAAAAGTCCGTTCAACTACTTGCATACGCAGACGACATTGACATAATCGGTAGAACAAAGCGTGATGTCAGTGAAGCCTTCGTGAGTATTGGGACGGAAGCGGCGAATATGGGTTTAGCAGTCAATGAGGGCAAAACCAAGTATATGCTGTCATCAAGAAAAGACACCCAACACCGACGTCTTGGACAAAACATCACCATCGACAGCTATAACTTTGAGGTAGTTAGGGACTTTGTCTACCTGGGTTCCGCTATCAATTCAGACAATGACACCAGCGCTGAAATCAAACGAAGGATAACTCTTGCCAATCGCTGTTTCTTTGGGCTAAGAAGGCAATTGAGTAGCAAAGCCCTCTCTCGAGCAACTAAAGTGTCCATGTATAAGACCCTCATCATCCCAGTCCTGCTTTACGGTGCATAAGCATGGACCCTGTCAAAGGCGGATGAAAACACTTTAGGCTGCTTCAAGAGGAAAATTCTTCGGACGATTTACGGTCCCGTCTGCATAGACGGAGAGTGGAGGACGAGATATAACATCGAACTGTACGAGCTGTACCGACCTAGCCAAAAGAGTCAAAACACAACGTCTACGATGGCTGGGTCATCTAGAGCGGATGGACACCAACGCCCCGGCCCGGAAAATCTTCGAATCCACACCGCAGGGACGACGCGGTAGAGGAGCACCGAGACTCAGGTGGCGCACGCAAGTGGAAGGGGACCTCAGCCAACTTCGCGTGCGAAACTGGAGACGGCTAGCTAGAGACAGAGCTGGCTGGGGAAGCTTGTTGGCTGAGGCCCAGGTCCACCCCGGACTGTAGCGCCACCTTAAGTAAGTAATTCTTTTTACCTTTCTCCAGCTCGTAGCATCCTTGGAAGGTGGACCGCAGCTGTTTAGCTCCGTTTTAACTTCCTCCCAAAAAGCGTTTACTTCTTTCTTTAAAAAAATTGGAAAATCCTTTGGCGATTTCAGGCTTTGTCTGAAGCAATTCCAAAAGTGCATTGTGTTCTATTTGTTAAATTTTTTTTTGCCCTATGAAAAATAAAAGAATCAGTATTTTCACAAATAACTGTTCAAAACTTACATTTTCTTTTAGATTTTTATGGCTTATCGAGGATAATTTCTTCTCGTTACGTCGTATTTATGTTGTTAACAATTCGAAACCGAACCAAATAACTGTTCGTAGAAAAATCTGTCAATTTTCCAATTCATTCGGGGCTAGTGATACCACTTTTACGAAACTCCGAATTTCGTACTGTTTTTTTCCTACGATGCAATCTATGATACTATTATTCGGGGTTCGTAGTACGAATCTACTGCGACGGGCCCTGTGATAACCCCCGTAATCTTTGTATATCCAGTGATCGTCCGGGATATGGGCGCATTAGATATGATTTTAACGGAAACGCCGCATCTCCGATCAAGTAGAGGGGGCAAACGAAATTTAAGTCCGGAAGTGGTTTAGAGAGGGAAAGTTTAAGTTGCCATCCATCACTTTTCTCCCAAAAGATAACTCTGCGAAAATGCCTTCATCACTTTGACTCCCGTATGCCCCTATGTCCACTGCCGTAAAAATGTAGTTTGCATCGCGGGTAGCAAGGAGCACAATAGAGTGGTGACCTTTGTAGTTGTAATATTCAGACACGGCTCAAGGTGGACATTGTATGTTGACGTACTTACCTTCTATAGCACGCACCAACACAGTTTGGAAGATTAAAACGAACTTGGAAATCGGTTGGCGTTGTTTTTCAATCCTGAGTTGGTTGAGACAAATAAATATGCATCAATATTTTCCACAACACATCACACGTTTCGTACAAAATGTTTTAAACGGTGGAACGCCCCATTCGAAAAATCCAGGCCTATACTTGCATAGGCACTCCATGAGAAAGGTATCTAGTATCATTAAATAGATTTAACTTGTCTTTGAAAATTTGATTGCATAGGCATGTAAATTTAAATAGACACTCACAGCAAATTCAAAAACAATCGAGCGATGGGTTTTATTGGCTTCCTCCAATAAGTTTCCCCTCCCTGAGTTTTTCAAATGACGGTGTTCTTGTTATCTTAGAGAAGTGTTCTGGATCTCTTTCCTTCATCCTGGTGTATTTTGTTGCGTAAAATCCATTTTGATCTCTTTGGAAGTTAAGCTCGCGGACCCACCATCTTCTTCCAGAGGGCTCAGGTAAAACATTAAATACTTCCTGGTATGCTCTTAGGTCAGCATAAGCTTTTTCAGTAAGTAAAATAGTTTTTCGAATTTTATTTTTTAATAAAGCATTTCCTTTTCTTGAGTTCATGTTTTTTTTTAAATGTATTGTGACAGAAATTTCAATGAGATTATCTCAAATTTAGCAAATACTATAAATATTTTAAGTTGTAATTTCAAAGTATCCGTGAAGTACCTCTGACGTAGCTGGATGACGGTAGCAGTAACGCAGCTTTGTGAATAGCCCTTTAATGTCTAAGCTTAAAATCTTTAATAAGTTCTCTTACGTATTCTATGATTTTTTTCAGATCTTCCAACTCGCTGACTTTATGTCCGTTTTGTTGCGGAACTGCAACGAACAATAAAATAGAAATAAAAATCTTATTACTTTTTCATTACGAAAACATTTTGATTTTTGACATGTGAAAGTGAAACTCATCTCGTTGTTTTGGTGGGTTTTAAAATTTTTGCTTACTTTTCTCACACGCATTCACAGACACGAAACTGAAAGCAACAACAAAAAATAAACAAATGAGTTTTGGGGGAAGGGGACGCATCGGTTGAATATCTAGTTATTAAGTAATTTGTGGTTTCACTCCGATAAATTTTATGCTGGAAGCGCAAAGGAGGTACAACACGTTGATTGCTGTGTTCAAGATCAAATATTGTGCTGCGCCGATGTATCTAACCAACGAGGTCACATGAGTGGGAGATGCACAGCCGTACAATTTACGAAATGTGAATGATCTTAGATTGAGGAGTCAGTTCACATCAGCTGGCCGAAATACAATTATATAATAAAGGTTTTAATCTTTTCAATAGTCTTCCGAATATAATTAAAAATAAACAAAATTTTAGAATTTTTAAACGTAAGTGCCTCGATTTGGTTAAAAGAAAAAAGCAAAAGAAACAAGACTGAATTAAATAAACTTGTTAACTATAATTTGAAGAGAAATATGAATTTTATAAGGTATTTAATGAATACTAATAAAGTTAACTAAACTAAACTGAATTGATTGTCACAAATCTGGAGTCGCTGGTGGCCTGCATGATCGCGGATGCGAAACAACTTTGGACGTAGATTGCTGATAAATGCTGATGCAAAGGCGGCGTTCCATTCAGGATATCTCCAGCAGCCCTCCGTTGACTGGGCTCACTTTTTCACTTAATTTGATTGAAAGAAATAATGAAACTATATTGCATTTAATGCGATATTATATATAATGCAAATTATATATCATAATAATGCGATACAAAACATTTTCATCTTTGCTTTCAAAGCATAAACAAACTGCTATGAAGCTAGAAAAAAAAACGATTTGTCAAACCAGTGCTCTAGGGGGAATTTTATAGGAATAATCCCTTATAGCAAATCTCCCATTTTCTGCTTTGACTCTTCCCTTTTTTTCCCTAAACCTTTTTTTTTTAACCTTTTTATAGGGCGTTTTTCCTTAACAATCACCACTAATTAATTTTTATTTTTTTTCGGGAGCACCAAAAACGGCTTTAAATCAGTGTTTTTTATGTTTTGTCCAAAAGAAATTATCGAAAAAGCGCTAGAACTGGTTAAGAAAACGATTTATGATTCGTAATTTTCGCACATATTTGAGGATATTTTTGCCAAATTTTTGACGTTTGGAAAGTACGAAAATGGGTGCGTTCAGCCAACGTGAAATACTTTTTCGGTAAAAGCTCGGCTACTTGCTTTACTGTGTGGACTTTTTCTGTATTTTGAAATATTATTTTGTATTGTTTTCTATCTAAGTCATTTATGAAAAATGTAAGTTAATTTCTAAACTTTCTCTGCAGAAATAAATGCTTTTGCACTTAACAGTGTTTTGGTGGCCCCCTTCGCGGGTTAAAAGGATTTAAACTTTCTTTTTCGCAGGGATTAGCCGCTCACGCGACTTCGTCGCTCCGCTAAGGCAGGTGCCAATTGTCTGGCAGGCGCCTGTGGCCAAGTACGGGTATTTTAAAGTTACCATCAAAAAATCGTTGACCTCAATCAAAAGTTGTTGTAATAATCGGGAGATTATTAGGAAGTTCAAAAACCGCGGAATTTTTGTAATAATTTGCAAAAAGTTTAAAGAAACGACTTTTTTTTATAAAATAATACCGAAAATCGCGCGATTTTTGGAGCCCTTTCCTATAGGACAGCACCTTTTATTTGTGCTAAAAATGTTTTGAATTTATTTTTTTTTAAACGAATAGTGAAAAAAAAGTTCTACATTTTGATGACAGCAGCTTATACCTTTTTGATTTATTGAAGTAACAAGTAATATCTTTTTTACATCGAATCAGAATCTAGATTCAGAGTAAAAAGTCCCAAATCTAATTAAAATCTATTAGATTTCCAATACATTTGTTGAATTCAGAATCTAGATCAGAATCTAGATTCCCACAAAATCGAATAGAAATGTAATAGATTGTGTTCGATTTTGTGGGAATCACACGAATATGAAAGCAAATACTTTTTTAATTCAATCAAAAGACGATAAGACAGCTGATGAAGTTTGTTTATGAAATACAAAGGAGAACTAGCTATTTTCGTTTTTTTTTATACTTTGTGAAACCTCACCCAACCTTAAGACTGATTTTTTTTTGTTTAGTTTGAACTACTCAATTGAATTAACGTAGCTTCAAACAATTCAATTGTTCAAATTTGAAAATTATATCAGTAATTTGTACCTAAAGTTAACTATTGTGAACGAGTCTATTCTCTCCAAGAATTCAAATATTGCGATCACTTAATCAGACATATTTATTTTATCATTATAACGTAACACAAAGAGAAATAGACGATTATCAAATTAGTTTATATAACGTCATACAGAAATCGCTGTCCTTTTCTTTTTACTTCGCTTTGTTTCGTCTTCGGCAAGAGAGTGTATCATCTCTTGCATTTGCATACATACATTCGCTTATCAGTTTCGCGATAAGCTTGTCACAAGACTTGTTTTCGATCGCTCATCGGTAGCTTATCTTATACCATGTCTCCACCGAGCACTAATCGTCGATTAATATAAATCTTTTTTAAATCCTCTACAAATCACGCGATTCAGCATACAAATTTAAATCCTCTCGGCAAGCCATTAAAAAAAAAATCCACTCATAAATCCCATTCACCCTATTCACAACCCTATTTTCTGCACCTTTGAAACAGTTTTAGAAATAAAAAAGGAAACTGAAACAGTCCCTGTATTGTAACTGTTACTGAGGAAATCGTTTACGCTCCTTGGGAATGACATCGCCACTCTCTTTTGAGAGCCAAAATGACAGAAACAGAGTTTTCGTCTCAAATTAATCCTATATTTGTCCGATGGAGCCACTTTGGGATTTATTTTAATCCTCTCCCGCTAGTCTTCTTTTAATTATCGGTGGAGACATAGTATTAATAATCGTTGCTTAGTGCATACACACTGGTGTGTACACTGCACAGTATAAAAGTTCGCTCTTAGCTTACGTTCGTATTATACACCTATTAAATTACATAGTTTACCATCGCAGCACCCACCGGACTTTGACCTCGGTGTGTTTTGATAATTTCAATTTTACATTACCTATGTAAAGTTTCTCTCGGCACAGCTGATTGTGCGCGAGAAAACAAAAAACCCCTTCTATAGATTTTGTAAGTCTGCTTATTGCAGTACCAAATTTCTATTGACGGTCGCGAAAACGATCGTGGTCGTCCATTTGGCGCCCAAGTATTGAAATAACAAGTAATATCTTTTTTACATCGAATCAGAATCTAGACTCAGAGTAAAAAGTCCCAAATCTAATTAAAATCTATTAGATTTGCAATACATTTGTTGAATTCAGAATCTAGATCAGAATCTAGATTCCCACAAAGTCGAACAGAAATGTAATAGATTGTGTTCGATTTTGTGGGAATCACACGAATATGAAAGCAAATACTTTTTTAATTCAATCAAGAGACGATAAGACAGCTGATAAAGTTTGTTTATGAAATACAAAGGAGAACTAGCTATTTTCGTTTTTTTTTTTATACTTTGTGAAACCTCACCCAACCTTAAGACTTTTACTCATTTTTTTTGTTTAGTTTGAACTACTCAATTGAATTAACGTAGCTTCAAACAATTCAATTGTTTAAATTTGAAAATTATATCAGTAATTTGTACCTAAAGTTAACTATTGTGAACGAGTCTATTCTCTCCAAGAATTCAAATATTGCGATTAATTAATCAGACATATTTATTTTATCATTATAACGTAACACAAAGAGAAATAGACGATTATCAAATTAGTTTATATAACGTAATACAGAAATCGCTGTCTTTTTCTTTTTACTTCGCTTCGTTTCATCTTCGGCAAGAGAGCGTATCATCTCTTGCATTTGCATACATACATTCGCTTATCAGTTTCGCGATAAGCTTGACACAAGACTTGTTTTCGATCGCTCATCGGTAGCTTATCTTATACCATGTCTCCACCGAGCACTAATCGTCAATTAATATAAATCTTTTTTAAATCCTCTACAAATCACGCGATTCAGCATACAAATTTAAATCCTCTCGGCAAGCGATTAAAAATAAATCCACTCATAAATCCCATTCACCCTATTCACAACCCTATTTTCTGCACCTTTGAAACAGTTTTAGAAATAAAAAAGGAAACTGAAACAGTCCCTGTATTGTAACTGTTACTGAGGAAATCGTTTACGCTCCTTGGGAATGACATCGCCACTCTCTTTTGAGAGCCAAAATGACAGAAACAGAGTTTTCGTCTCAAATTAATCCTATATTTGTCCGATGGAGCCACTTTGGGATTTATTTTAATCGTCTCCCGCTAGTCTTCTTTTAATTATCGGTGGAGACATAGTATTAATAATCGTCGCTTAGTGCATACACACTGGTGTGTACACTGCACAGTATAAAAGTTCGCTCTTCTTTCAAATGCCGTTGAAAGAACAAGCATAGCTTGTTTGTGCGTTTGTGTGTGCACGAACAAGCTGTGCTGATAGCTTACGTTCGTATTATACACATATTAAATTACATAGTTTACCGTCGCAGCACCCACCGGACTTTGACCTCGGTGTGTTTTGATAATTTCAATTTTACATTACCTATGTAAAGTTTCTCTCGGCACAGCTGATTGTGCGCGAGAAAACAAAAAACCCCTTCTATAGATTTTGTAAGTCTGCTTATTGCAGTACCAAATTTCTATTGACGGTCGCGAAAACGATCGTGGTCGTCCATTTGGGGCCCAAGTACGTGCTAAATATTCACAACGTGATTTTCGGTTCGGTAAAATTATAAAAATTATATAATTCGTGTGCACAGTGACAGAGCGTACAAAAAAAGTGCATAAAATCGTGTCGCCGACGACAAATTGACAGAACAAAAATCGTAATTGACTGACCGAAAAGCATATATTGCAGGGTTGAACTAGAAAAATTATAAAATTTTTGTGCTCGGTTTCGGTACGGTTCGCGCAGCGGGAAGTGCAAAAAAAAAACAATGACATTTGAGTGGCATAGCGGATAACATACAACGACTATTTGCGGAAGAGGCAACAAATAGCGGCAGAAGACACCGTTGGCCGCCAACCATTTGAAGAAGCCGCTGCAACGGTCAATAAGGGGCTAAGTATTACTTCCAAGGTACTATTGCAAACCTACATATTCCAATTATTGTCATTACCATTTGGGTGATAGCATTCAAATATACAGTGACTTAAGAAAATTTTTTTTGGAAAAAAATATTTTTTTCACTTTTGAAATTCGGTTGAAAGTTTTTCGCAATCCTTTTACACACACATTCGCACTCACACAATTTTAAATTCGTCGCTTTCGATTTTGAAATTATTTCAAGCATATTTCGTCGCGTTTCCGCTGCATAAAATCGCTATACAAACTTTTTTTTCGTCCATCGATCAATTTATTGGAAACCATCTGTTGCTAAAATCTGCTGCATTTCTGGAGATTTTAATTTATTTTTTTGGATTTTGCGGTGGTAAACTTGATATCGCAATGTCAAAGGTTGACTCAGAGACACGAGCTAAATTAGATGAGCAGTTGGACTACACTAAGCTGCCAGAGTGGACTTATTGTGCTTCTTTACTAAGTAGACGCTGTCAATACTTAGAAGCCCGCAGTACAAAACAAGGTCGAGTGGAATCCAACCAGCAGTCGCAAATCAAGGCTTAGCCTTCTGGGTCCATTCAACGCTCTCAAAATCGTTGGCCGTCATTCAAAAGACATGTGCTTTTTGTAAGGAAAGTGCACATACAACCACCAGTTGTTCGAGATTTATTAACTGCCTATTGCGTTTCGATTCTCCAATGCAAAGAAATTTGGACTGTGCATATATTGCCTGACAAAGCGTCAAAATGTGTCTAAATGTCCTTCAACATATAGATGCAAGGCATGTAAGCTACCTCATCATACTTTGCTGCATAGAACTCAGGTGGAGTCAGCACATCAGGAGGAACCTCAAGTCGAAATAAGAATATGGACGAACCCTCGGCATCAACTCTCCATGCAGCCAATGAAGAATCAACGTCCGAGGAAGGAGGATTAAGTTATCTTAGCGACGGCGTTGATTTAAGTAAAAGATTCCTCAGGGTGTTAACATTAAAAAAATGTTGACATTAGTGGTATTGGAGTTTCACAAACCAAAGTAAGCCATCAAACTCAAACGATAATCCGGTCTCGCTTTAACAATTTTGAAGTCTCTCTGGAGTTCTTACTCGCACCTTCAATTACAGGATATCAGCCTGATCGAGCACTTAGCCCAAATACTTGGAATATTCCGAAGAATATTGAGTTAGCTTATAAAAACTTCAACAAGCAATCTTAAGTGGACATCTTGTTGGGTGCAGAGGCATTTTTCGATTTACTCAAGGTCGGACAAATCAAATTGGGTCCAGAGCTTCCAGTTTTACAAAACAATATACTAGGATGGATAGTCTCAGGGAAGTTCAAATCAATTAATATGAAAGCCAACAAAAATTGCTTAGTTGTCCAAGAAAATGGCGGCTATTTGACTGACTACGTGGAACACTTTTGGAAGTTGGAAGATGTCTGCGGCATAAAATCAAAATGGTCAGAAGAGCAGACACAATGTGATGAAGCATTCAAAAAGTCAGTTCAAATTTTATCAACAGAGGCTATCATGTAAAGCCTCATCGCAGATTTCGTTAAATCAAACTTTGATAAACGGTCCTACAATCCAGGATGATTTATTCACCATTCTATTACGTTTTCGTTTGCACAAGTACGCTTTAACTACTGACATAGTAAAAATGTATCGGCAATTACTTGTACATCCTTCGAAAAGGAAATTTCAATTTGTCATTCGAAGGATGTACAAGTCAGTCAATCTTTCATACTTTGGCGAGATGATACGCATTCACCGGTAAAAACATACCAACTCAACCCAGTGACGTATAGGACATCGCCCGCTCGATTCTTGGCAATACGAAGTCTCCAGTATCTGGCGGATGACATGATACTACGACACGATATCTACGTCGATGACATGATAACTGGTGCAGACGACACTTGGAAAAATCAAGACTGAGGTGTCAACAATCTTAGCATCTGCAGGTATGGAGTTGTCAAAATTGAATAGCAACCATCCTTCGTTCTCTAGCCATGATAACAACAAGAACATCAAGCTAAGTGAGTCAAATCTCACTAGCTCACTATTACTTGGAATACCAGTCAAAATACCTTCGAATTCTCCTACTGGCCTAGTAAGTCGTACATTAAATACACAAAACTATCTTAGGACCATTAGCCCAACGGGTCAAATTTCCGTAAAGCTTCTTACAGCTGAATCTCGCGTTGCCCCTGCAAACAAGAAACAGCTGCCGCGTCTTGAACTATGTGGAGCCCTCCTATTGGCGAAACTATGGAACAAGATAAAAGACATCTTCAGCAAATGGAAGCCCGAAGTATTTTACTGGTCTGATGCTGAAATTGTGTTGCATTGGATCAACACACACTCATCCAAGCTAAAAACTTTTGTTGGAAATAGAGTCGCAGAAATCCAAGAAACCACAGCTGACGTCAAATGGAGACATGTTCCGACTTTGGAAAATCCAGCCGATATCGTCTCACGAGGATGCGCGAGCAAAGAACTTGAAGGATCAATATGGTTTTGTGGACCATCGTTTCATCAAAGGGACATCCAGAATTGGCCACAAAATTCTTGCAACCAGCTATCATCAAGTGAACTGGAACTTGAAAAGCGAAAGGTCGTCCTCGTATGTCAAACGCAAGTGGCAAATCCACTTTTATACGCCTTGGAAAGGCTAAACTCCATTCAAGAAATTCTACGAAATTTTTCCTACAGTTTACGGTTTTCCGAACGGAGGCCAGTCCGTCCAACTAAACCACTCACTGCTTGGGAAATGGATCGAAAACTACTACGCATCGTTTCACTCATACAGCGCTCTTCCTTCGGGTATGTGATAAAATCCGTCCGCAAGGAAGAAAACCTAAAGGGATCAATAAAATGGCTATCTCCATTTCTAGATCGAGTCAAGGATGTAGAACTTCTTAGAGTAGGAGGTCTTCTACAAAACGTCGTCGTACCAGAAGAACGTAAGCATCCTTATCTGCTTCCAAATGATCATTGGTTTGTTAGGAGTTTGGTTAGACATTTGCACAGGTCAAATTTCCATGCAATACCAAAGGCTCTGTTTGCTCTCATGCGCAGTAGTTTTGGATCATCAACGCTCAAACCCTCGCAAGAACAACGGTGCAGAATTGCATACACTGCGTCAAATATCGCACAAAACTGCTTGAACAAGCTATGGGAGATCTGCCATCGCCAAGCGTAACAGTTTCAAGACCCTTCTCATCTTGTGGTGTCGATTTCTATGGGCCGATATACACGAACTATAAAATTCGAAAAAAGTTCCTTACAAAACTTACGTGGCGGTTTTTTGCGCTTCGCTTCAAAGGCAGTGTATTTGGAAGCCGTCTCCGATCTCTCCTTGGACGCATTTTTAGCAGCGCTTAAACGGATGATAGGTCGTCGAGGTCTACCCAAAGACATATATTGCGACAAAGCTACGAACTTGGTCGGAGCTCAAACGAGCTACACAAACTTATGTTTATGAACAAAACTCAAACTTCGATAAACAATTTTTGCATCGAAAATAACATCAATTTTTTGTTTTTTCCACTCAAGGCGCCACATTTTGGTGGCAACTGGGAGTCAGCAGTGAAGACAGCCAAGGGGCATTTGAACCGAAGCCTCGCCAATGCCAAACTCACTTTTGAAGAGCTGTCCACAGCACTACTGGAGATAGAAGCGGTGATGAATTCCAGGCCGCTTACACCGCTGTCATCAGATCCAAGTGACCTAGAAGCCCTCACCCCCGGACATCTTCTCATCGGAGCAAAGCTATCCCCGAAGCGCTAGATCTGGCACCAGACATTAACTTCCTACTGCGATGGCGTCGATTTAACGCTGTCAAATCTCATTTCTTGAAATAGAAGACGAATTAGATAAACTCGTGAGAGTTATTCAGAGCGCTGCGTGGAATAACACTTCTTTTCGGAGTCTCCGAATGAGACAGCTCATCTCACGAACTGGGAAATGGTATAAAAAGGTTTGATGGGATGGTCTCTAGCCTACAACTGCGGGGAAATTTTACAATTGGCTGTTGCGATCAGGAGTAATGTGTGTGTGGTGATTCAAAATTGTTGAGCTGCCATTTATCTGCGCCATCGTAGGCTGTTGGCAATTTGGGATCAAATACAAAGTGAGTGTGTGCCTGTGTGGTGATTGAAAAGGGTTGAGCTGCCATTTTTATGCTGTACTGTACTTTTGCCTGCAAATACACATTTAAAGAGTCATCCCTTTTCGGGTGTTATTTGTAGTTGAAGGTAAATACCTAGTTGATATGGTATTGGTTGAGTATCCGCATTCACGGTTCGTTCGAAATTGATAGATAATAATAGAATTTTGACAATTTAAGGCATTTAAAATGGAATGGGTAGTAAATGTTTTTGGTAGTTCTAAGAGAATTCTTATTGTTGGCATGTAGAATGAGGTGATTCAGCAAAAAAAAGTGAGATACACATGTAAGATAGGCAGGTAGGTAGGTTGCTAGATGCATGCATGTGTGGATCTATAGGTAGATATAGGGAATGTTTATGAAAACTGCCCGAGAAAATTCATGCTTATGGGTATGTATGTAGGTAAGGTACCTACTTACTCAAATAACATAACGTAGACAGGTACTTGATCATTGTTATTGCATGATTAAGTAAGCTGTGTTCACAGTGGAAACGGTGTGTTGATGTTGATAAACATTTTCGTAGCAGTAGCTTGTGTCCTTGTGTGGATTGTTGAATTGTTGAAAAAAAAATTATATTTAGGTAAGATGTCGATTGAAGTAAAGTGGTAAGACCTAGAATTAGAACATTTAAGTATGTAGGCTCTTGTTCTTATTCTTGGAGGTAAATACTTATGTCGGAATCGGAAGCGTGCATGTGCGAACCCGAACAAAAAGCACATAATACTTATAAGTAGACCCTGCCATCGTCACCTGAAAAAAAAGACTTGCTCTTTTTCACGGCCCCCACCTCCGCGGGGATCTGACAAGCCCTCCGAGAGTATCATTTGTCTTGAAAAACTTCTCAAAGTGCCGTTCGGATTCGGCAAAAAATTGTAGGTCCAATTGTATGTAAAGAAATTAACACACCCGCATACACTGTTGAGAAGTTTGCCCTGGTTGACCTCGAGCTGTTGCGCCACTCTATTATATTATAAATAGATACCTACTGCACGAATGAAAAAACCTTGATTTAAAGCAAATTTAAAGTAAGTAGATACGTATGTCTGGATTGCAGTGCAAATCAAGCATAATTAATGATTTCATTAATTTTATGTACAGAAATAGCATGTTACCCATACGAATACGATGCATATTAAACCCTTACAGGGTTTTTTATTGGTGCACGTGAAAATATTTAAGCCATTGCATAGCCACCTATGAGTATACCTACGTATATCGTTTTCATTCAAACACAAAGTAATTGGAGTAAGGACTCGTATAGGTGTATGCGTGTAGATCGATCTGACATTGCGTATGATCGTTTCTTTTGGTATGCAGAAACCACTCCTCCTCGAACAAAATAATTGAAGAAGAAGTATAACGAAAATAAGGAGAGGGTTAACACAGACCCCAACAATAGAGTTTAAGGCTTACGAGGAACGCATCCCCATAAGATTATATACCTACCAAACATTGAAGAACACGTTTAGAGAATAAATATTTTTGAAGAATGCAAGTCAGTGCATTTTTGAAAAATTGTATTTGCAGACGAAACAGCCTGAATGATGCACAACCAAACATATGATGTTGCACCAACATTTTATTCTCCGCCTCCTTTGCAACTTGGATGTAGTAGGCGCAGCGTTGCCGCATTGTCTTTTTTTTAAAAACCAGTCCTGTTTTGTCCAGCGGTACCGCATTGTGCGTTTTCAACTGCAACCAACGAATGACACTGACACTAATGCAAGCAACTTAATTTTTTTGTACTGACACTGAAACATTAAATGTGATAGGTAAAAAAGTTCATCGAAGTTAATTTCGTTAGTCGAAAGCCCTGGCTTTTATTGATGCACATGTGATCCAAAATGTGCACAGCAAGGGATTGAGACTTAAATTTTAAGCAATAAGGGTACCTGCTGTTAATTTAATGTTTGCAAAAATGAAACCTTTTTCCATTACTATTACGTTTCTCAATTACGTTTTTCAAAGACTATTATTGTTACTATTTCAAAACTCTTTCTTCTACAGAACAAGTAGGCTTTTTTTGAAATTCAACTCCCAACAGCATTTTCCACATACTTTTAAGATCCAATTGTTTAAAGGTCGAATTAACAAACATTTGTTAACACCTAGGGGCACTAGTTCAGGGTTATAATATGTAGCTGTGACTTTCATGAGAGTTGAAATAAAAAACACCCTCAATGTAAGAGTCAAATATTTTGGACTGTAAAACCTGACTTCAATAAAAAAATACCTTTTTGGGCCACGCCGACAATCACTGAGAGGAGAATGTAATATTTTTACAAAAACTTGGCAAATGCTAATTTCTGCAATTTTTTTCTAATCATTTTTCAAATTTTTATACTAACGCATTTTTATTAAAAACCGTAGTTTTACTTAAAAATTGACTAAAAATTGGACGTGGTTAATATAAGGGCTATTTTCCCCCCTATAACCTTACCCCTATATTATATGACAAAATAGTGCTTGTTATCAAAATTCACGGTGCAATATGAACATGTAGATACATGGAAACTATTACATTGCAAATATCTTAAGTTGAATGTTTGATGAACGTAATTTAATAGTTCGCAGATCGTTCGTTGACTTCACATTCAATAGTCTGCGATTTAGCTCTGAATGACTTACCCTGGAGGACTAGTTTTGGGCAAAAAGTTTTCGAATACTTCTTTAATATGCTATTCAAATTGAATCATAAACGAGCAAAAAGTTTAAACACAACTGTTAGCCAATTATACTTCTGAACGGAACAAGGTTTTGCTTTTGTTTTTCATTAGTACATCAGTTGTTTTAATTAAAGCCCATATTTATTTTTAAAGTGCTGAAAATTTTTTTTAAAGAAATGGAAATATACCAAGAATTATACGGTGACCTCAAAAATGCAATTAGTTTTCAGATTGGACATTCTGCTTCGTAGATATTCAAATCCAAAGTTGAGGCAAAAGTGGCGTTCTTTGCAATTTTATTTGTAATTTGCAAAGGCAACGTGATACTTGTAATGGTTATAGTGGTTTTGAGCCAAAACAAAAAACCAGGGGTTACAGAAATCGAAAATTTATAAAAATAATGGGAAAACTCTTGCTTTTGATGAATGTTATGCGAGCTTGCGCAAAAACTTAGTTTATGATTTAATATGACAAGGCAATAAGCTATTTATACTTTCTAAACGCTGGCCTCAAAACTACAAGCTAATTTCGGATGGGACATTTAGTTTCGCAGATTTTACACCCAAAGTTGTGAGAAAAGTGGACATTCTTTGTTGTGACATTCTTCGCAAATTTAATTTTTAATTCTCAGCGCATTTTGATACTCGTGACTTCTATCTGATGTTGAAAGAAAACTTCTAAAAAACGGACGCTTCGAAAACAAAAAAATTACAAATATGTATAAGTATGGGAAAACTCATGATTTTGATAAAGTTTTTGCCTGAAGAGAGTATTTTTTAAGTGAAAGAATTTTACGAATTATAAGCCTCATTATGATTCCAATTTAAAAACCTAAACATCAAAACACCACAACTTAGGCTTAAAAATGTTGCCAGTGCCTCATATCGATACAAAAATAAAGCTAGCAATGTCATTAGGATTAGACACATTTAGCATCTTGTCGAACCCAAAATTTACATCTCAAATTAAAACTGAGGTTGAACGGTAGCTACCACACTGACACTTCCCCAATAATTCTGACAAATCAGGTCAGGACAAACCAAATGAAAACAGGCACTTTCATTGGTGCAGTAAGTATGGTAATATACAGTACGAACTCGATTTACGCAACACTCGATTTGCGCATCTCCTCGATTTTCGCAACACGAAAATCGTCGCCTTGCTTGACTCTATAAGTGCAACTTTAAAAAGAACAGCCCCGGTAAGTGCAACATCATGTGTTTCATTGTTTCAGCCATGTCTGCTATACCTAATTCGTTTGTATTTATTTGCATGTTCTCCCTATGGTTCCTTTTCCCGCCGTTATTTTACAGTTAGTTTTCATCGAATCAGAGAAATCTGTTTGCGCAATTATGCCTAGTTATTGGAAACAGTCTTGCTTAAAAGTGTGTGTGTTCGGGCGAGCTGGTACTTAGCTCGGGAAATTCATTTAAAATGGGTGTCACAAAAAAATAATACAATTATATCTATAAAAAAGAGAAGTGAAATCGTATCCGAAGTGGATAAAGGTGTTTCAGTGAACCAACTTTGTGAAAAATAATTTGTGCACAAAGAGAAGCGCTCTGACACAATTTTTGGCTAGAGCTAAATCTGGACCAGGAAAACGCGTTACACTTAAGGCACTTTTATATCCTATGCAGAGGTACGGCTATTTTGTCTATAAATTTTTGTTAAAAAATTCAACCCAGTAAGTGCAACAACCTCGGTTACTGCAACTGCCGTGATTTCTATTCGTTGCTTAAATCGAGTTCGTACTGTATCTACTAGGTAAACTTATAATATGCTTTTTGTTTGCACATGCACGCTTCCGGATCTGATATATTTACCTCCAAGAATAAGAACTTGCTTAAATGTTCTAAGTCTTGCCACTTTACTTTAATCGACATCTTAGCTATAGGCTTAAATATATAAGCATTTTTTTTTGTCAACAATTCAACAATCCACAGAAGCTACTGCTACGAAAATGTTTATCAACATCTTTACACCGTTTTCACTGTGAACACACAATACAGCTTACTTAATCATGCACATGCAGTAACAATGGTTAAGTACCTTGTACATATACCTACCTACGTTATATAAGTAAGTACCTTACCCTCTACGTATAAGCATGAATTATCTCGGGCAGTTTTCAGATTTCATTTTCTATATCTACCTACCTTTAGATCCACACGTGTACATATGCAGGCATCTAGCAACCTTCCTGCCTACTTTTAATTTTTTTGCCGAATGACCTCATGACCAACAATAAGAATTCTTTTAAGACTACCAAAAACATTTCATATCCACTCCATTTTAAATGCCTTAAATTGTCAAAACTGTATTATTATCAGTTTCGAACAAACCGGGAACGCCGATAATCACCTCCAAAATTGCTTCAACTAAGAGCATATCAACTAGGTATTTACACCTACAACTAAAAATCTCACTTTGTATCTGATCGCAAATTAGATACAGCCTACAATCGCGCACACTCACTCAATCCCTGATATCATAATAGCAGTGGCCAGTTAAAAAAATTTCCCTGCAATTATACGCAACTGGTATATTCTATCAAACCTTGTAATACCATTTCCCGGGTTTTGGGTTCGGCTATCCCCCAGATCGGTCATCTCTGGGTCCGGTCGTCTAACGTTCGGTTTGACCGAGCTCGGTCTGGCCAAGTTCGGTCTGATTAAGTTCGGCCGCGATGATGCCCACCAGCAAGAACGAAGGGAGCCATCTGCACAACAGCTAGCGAAATCACCTTGCCAATATCTACCATATACAACATCCACACCATCAGGCGCCATCTGTAGAGGAATAGACGAGGGAATTATAGCAGCAAGTACTCAAACCACCCAATCCGCATTTATCTACACTGCTAAAAAAAACGTAGTTATGTCTGAAAATATTATTCTAAAAGCTATTTTCGAGCTCAAAACAGAGCTAAAAAGCGATATTAATAGAATTAACCAAAATATTGACCGCAAATCTGGATCTATCGTAGCCGAACTAGATGAAGTAAATAATAACCAGGAATTATTAGAAAAAAGGATTATTTCGATGGAGCTAGAAGCGAGAAGAAAAAATATCTTAGTTCATGGTCTATCAGAAACTGATCCAAGCCAAAGCGAACTTGAAGCAATAGTGTTGGACCTGATCAATCAACCTGACTCAATATTCAGGCATGGGAAAAAGGAGAAAGAGAAAGAATAGTGCTCTCACTAAAACTCACTACTTTCAGGAAAAGAAGTATGATTATGCAAAATAAGTAGAAACTAAGGGAATTGCCTCAAAGAATATATTTTAATGATGACCTCCCCAAAGAAGTATCTGAGGAAAGGAAAAAGAAGTGCAATATTTTTAATGAACTTAAGGCCCAAGGAGTGAATGTCACTATGAGGAGTGGTAAAAATTTTGCTGACAACGAAGTTGTCTTTAATGAAATCATAGAAAACATTCAACAAAAAATATCACAAGAACTTACAGAAAAAGCCAATCCACAAAGTACACAAAAAGGCCAAATGAAGAGAACGCGATCAACGGATGAAGACTCAGTTCAAAAATTCGGAGTATTAAACAAGGCGCATACAACTCCACAAAATATGAAGAAACACGGGCAAAACACACAATCAGGAAGAGATTCCATGAATACCTTCATAGCAAAAAATTTCCAAAGCAAACAGGATTAACAACGAACACGCAAATTCTCAAATAGCACACTAAACGACGACTCATATTGCCAAAAAACAGCTAAGATTAAACAACATGAAGAAAATTTAGAAATTTCCTCGATCCAGTTGGCCACCGTGAGGAAAGTAGGCCAAAACCTCCCAAGTCGAAAGGATACACCCCAATATTTCGACAAACCACTTAAAGAAATTGAACGAGAGAGAATCACAAGTTTACACATCTGCACCTGCAACGTCAGAAGCCTTTCAACGGAAGAGAAAAGGTTAAAGCTCAACAACTCGATAGATAATATACATTGGGATATAATGGGTCTCTAAGAGACAAAAATATACGGCGAAAAAATTGTTGAAAATAAAAACGGAAATATTTTGTGCTATATTGGAAAGACAAAAGGTTTGCATGGAGTTGGATTTTTAATAAACGCTAGATTGAAAGGCTGCATTGAGGAAATATCTCTTCACAGTGAAAGAATGGCATCATGCGAGCTGGAAGTCAACAAAACAAGAATAGTCATTACACAAGTTTACGCTCCCACAGAAACATCCAGTGAAGACAAAATTGCATCGTTCTATGAAGAATTAAACAAAAGAATCGTTAAGGCCCGATCCAAAATTTTTTATATTCTCGGGGATTTCAACTCAAAACTCGGTTTTCAAAAACCAGGCGAAGAAAAATCATGGGAGAATATGGTAACAGAAACCAACGAGGAGAGAAAATGGTTACTTGGCTCTGGCAAAATGACCTAACAGTTTGTAATAACCTCTTCAAGAAAAAAGCCAAGAACAGATGGACTTGGCTATCTCCCAACCGAACAATAAAAAACGAAATAGACTATTCGTAGTCACAAATAAAAGAAAGACTGTCCAAGATTTATCCGTACTCACGCGATTGAGTATTGAAAGCGAACACCGCTTAGTAAGAGCAAGGGTTAAAATAAACCACAAAACGAAAGAATGCCATAACTACACTGGAAAAAGAGACATTCCTAAAGTGATTTCCGAAGAAGAAAAAATAATAAACGGAGCAAGAATCAAGAGTCTATGTAATATAGACCTAATCAAGTCTCTTAATACAGTACAGGAACAATACGACTTATTGACAAAATCTATACTACAAGCAGCCAATGAAACGATTGTTATATAAATACCAAAAAATGTTAGAAAAATTTAAAGCTCAACTAAAGCTCTCATCGAAGAAAATAAAAATCTACGAAAGAAAACTGTTTTAACTGAAACTGATAAACTGAGCTTAAAACAAATGAAAAAAAAAACACAAGAAAAATGATTAAAGACGATATAAAATCTTTTGATGAAAAAATGCTGCAAAAATTTTTAGAGGAAAACAAATCCATAAAGAAAGTAAAAGAAAACTTTTTCAAGGCAAAGACTGGATGATTGCTTAACGAGAACAAAGGCAAAACTATTAAAAAACAGACAAAATATTAATGAATCTGCTACGGACTATTTTAGGGACTTATAGAAGTTCCAAAACAAAAGTTAGAAAATTTTCAAACCTTAGATTTGCAGATGACATAGCGCTCTTCGCTGAAGCTGCAATTGGAGGAAATTGTAAAGAAGCTCTCCGAAGAGTGTAAAGTAGTTGGTTTGGGAATGAATCAACTGAAAAACAAAAATCATGACCAACTCTTCGGAAATCGACATGGTTATAGACAATCATAGTTTGGAATACGTAAATGAGTACATCTACTTCGGACAAGTTACAAACGATATGTTTAATAACAGAATGGAAAACGAAATTGAAAGAAGAAACGCGAATAGCTGGAAACAGATGTGGAATCTTAAGTCCATATTTCAAAATTGGAGCTTGAATGTACGAAATCGAGGTAAACTTCAAACTACTCAAAGAGCCATGGAAAGGTCAATCGTGCAGATATCAATATATCAAAGAATTCGAAGTAGAACAATAAGTTTGGAAGAGTATGGGGGAGGCTAATGCTCTTTGCTAATGAGAATTTGCATTTTAATTTAAATTAAATAATATTTTTAATACAATTAGATAATTAATGAAATCGATTTATAAAGTTGAGAAAAAGAGTGAATTAAGCTTTAAATAATAATAATCCTATACCTAAGACGTTCACTTATCGTGCTCGTTGCATTTGCCTGATGTGCACCTGACACCTTGAGTGAATCGCAACTGAATACCTTTCCCAGATGAAATCGTATCTGCCAGACGCTGCGTCAGCGTGGAAGATTACGTGTGGAAGATTAAAGTTGCTACCATGGTTTATCTGATTTTTGGATGTTGCTAACTCTGGCTCTCTTTGGGGGTTTCTTCTTCGCTTGGTAATGTTACGTTGATGTTAGGAACGATGGTCTTCGGAGATTTGAGCCATATATAGCACTTTCAGTGATACAAATATGATGAAGAAGAGTCCGTAGTTGGTCCATTGACTTAGTTCTTTTTCAGCTTGAATACGGTTTATGTGGTTTGTATTAATTAGATGGAGTTCTTTGATTAGTTCTAGCGATAAGATTTCTTCTACTTCCGTCCCTTCATATAATGGGTGTAGTAATGGTGGTAGGGCGAGTATTTGAGTTGTCTTCCGAGATGTACTTCTGGTTGTTGACGGTATTAGTGACATTTGTGAATTTGATTAGGTATGTACCCTTCAAGGTTCGGTTGTTGTCGTTGATCTCTAAGTTTCCGGAAAAGTTGTTTAGCAGCAAGGTATCTGGTGCGATTTCTTCTACTTGCGGCACATGTTGGCTGTTTGTCCTATTGCATGTTGCATTGTTTCCTTCGAGCAGATTGGCTAGGCATTTATCATTACTTATATCTAGGATATTCTCTCTTTTACATAATTAAAGATCGTAAATAGTTTAACACTTACTAGTTATGCTAAATACAGTATGATATTTTCTTAGAATGTCGGTACTAACGATTTTGTTTTCAACTTTATTTCTTTTTATTGTTTAATAATAAGTCGTTCGTATATTTTATTTTCCGTTCAAGGTATATACTTACAATGTACAACAAACTACTTGAGTTTGTCGCTATTTTAACTTCGGCAAATTCCAATGCCTGTTCTACATTTCTATATGGTATACTTATACTATTAACATTATTCATGATTAAATCGATTTCTTGCTTCGACAGTAGGTTAGAGCTTACAATTTTTTCTTTAGCTAATTCTATTGCGTATATTGCATTGACAATTTCTTCTTTAATTATTTTAGCTCTATAGAGTAGGCTTAAAACTAGTTCATTTTCGAAAGATTTATCTTTTTTTATAATGTTCAATAATTGGTTGGTAACATTTGTAAGTTTATTTATTTTGTCTGTATGTGCTTGGTTTATTAGAATTTGATCATTATTGTTTTCTATAACGTTATTGAATTTATTTATCTTAAGTGTGTTGTCGTCGTGGTCGGGTGGACTATAATGTTTTGGATAAGGTTGCTTAATTGTTTTATTTCGTGGTCTAGGTTTGGGTAGAAAGGATTGCTTCTTGGGATGTGCTGGATCTTAAGAGCGGAGGTTTTGGATAAAAATTCTTCATATAGCGGCAACTCTATTACGTGGATGCGTTTAAGGTTGCCGGTTTGTATTGTCGCCGTTCCTTTGCTAAGTGCAATTAATTGAGAATTGCAGTAGTCGAGTATTCTGACCTGTGCGTGGGCAGCCGTGATCAGAATGTACCTCGGCGGATAAGGGAATGCTGTCAGTTTCGGATATTGGACTTATGGACAATTTTTCAGATTCTGTTATTACTGTTGTTTCTTTGTTTTCCCTTTCCCACTTTGTATTTCTTTTCTAAGCCTAGGTGACAATTTCAATCCTAGTCGTTTATTAATCTTAATGAATATCACATCTCCAGCAGAATAGGTTGTTACGGTGTGCCTGTTTTTATTGTGGGTCCTTAGATCATGTTCTTGTTTGTTTTTAATTTTTTCAATGGTCTCTTGTCTTGCCTTTTCGAATTGGTCTGGGTCTGTACTAACGTTTCTACCGAAAAATATTTCAATCCGTTTTTCGCCTGTTGTGTAGTGTATAGAGCAGTTGTACTCGTATACGGATCTGTCTAGGAGTTCTGAGAAGGATCTATGGATGCGATCGGTTTTAAGACAGCACATTATTTCGGATAAGGTCGAGTGGAAGCGTTCCACTTGGCCATTAACTGTGCTCATGTAGGGAGGCGTTTTAAAAATTGTAATGCTTAATTGGTCTTCCACCATAAAGCTTATGGACGCAGAATTCTGGGATTTTTCATTGTCTATCACTATAACTTCGGGAACACCGAACGAAAATAACATCTCTCTTAACGGTTCCTTTATGTTCTCTATTGCTCTTGATTTTAGAATTTTGGTTTGAGCGTACTTTCAAAATTTGTCTAGGGCCGTAAGGACGAGGTTTTTCTCTGTTGAATAATTGTCAACGTGAATATGTCCTGGATATGTCCAGATATGTCCTGGATACTGGGGAATAGGAGTAGCTTTAAGTTGGAATTTATTAGGGTATCGTTGGGACTTGGAACTCCACGCAAGGAACACCAAGGCAAACCTGGTCATCGCGGTGGATGCCGCAAAGATATAAACAAGAGGGGTGAGTCTGTTTTAAAAATTTGTAACAAGAGTAGCCATCCTACTTTCCACAACAAAATTAGGGAGGAGGTCATTGATCTTACTCTAGCTCACTGTACTGAGAATATTGAAGTTAATGACTGGATGGTATCCACCAAATGCTCCTTCTGGGACCATTACAGGATAACCTTCAATATTAATTGTAGAATAGATAAAGAATTACCTTTTAGAAACCTTGCTAAGACCGACTGGAGCAAATTCTCCAAGCTCGTCACAAGACAATTAGCGCCTAATCAAACAGGCAACATCTCAAGTGTGACACGGTTAGAGGAATCCGTCAACCTTATCACTGAGACACACTTAGCCTCGTTGAAAAAATCCTGTCCTATAAGTCGGCCCCCCAAAAGAGCCCATGCAACATGCTGGACCTCGGAGCTTCGACTTGTCAGGACAAAAACACGGAAACTTTTCAACAAGGCTAAGCTGACCAAGAATGATGCTGATTAGGACACTTATCGCAACAGCTTCAATGAATACAATGGGAAAACTAGAGCAGTGAAAAGAGCATCATGGACCAACTACTGTACCAACATGGAGACCTCAATGGAAGCGGCAATTTTGCGCAAAATCCTTGCCAAGAATCCGAGCATACCCGGGATCTTATGCAAAGAGGACAACTCTTGAATGGTAAACAAGCATGAAACCTTGAAACTTCTGCTCAATACACACTTCCCCGGGTGCAAAGATATAACAAGCGAATAAACACTCGATACAACAGACTGCCACCCTTTATTATCCAAAGAAGAACAGGCAGTTATCGCTGACCTGGGCAATAAAATCCTTCCAACCCATCAAATCAACGGAACCGGATGGTATAATACCTGCCATGGTTCAGAAAACGAGTGATGCACTCATTGGCTCAAGGACATCTTCATATGGTGTATAACTCTGAGGTATATCCCAAAGAAGTGGCAAGATGTGCGTGTGGCCTTTATTCCTAAAGCGGGAAAACGCGTCCACTGCAAAGCAAATAATTACAGACCTATAAGTCTTAAATCTTTTTTATACCCGACCGAGGGTATATTAATTTTTACTTAAGATAATTGAAAGGCTGATAGATCTGCAGCTAAGGAATTACTTCGAAATCAATAAGCACCTCAGCAATGCACAACACGCCTATACTAAGGGGAAATGCATGGAAACGGCGCTGCATGAGGTGACAAGTACAATAGAGAGGTCTTTATATAGCAAAGAATTCACATTGGCCACTTTTCTAGACCTAGAAGGAACGTTAAATAACCTTTAAACAGAAACCATTATCTCATCCCTGGAGGAATACGGCAGCGATTCCCACTTGAAGAATTGGGTAAGGACAATGCTTAAAAGCAAAGTCATCAACTCTAAACTGGGAGACTTTTCTATTAAGAAAACGGTTGAAAGGGGAACCCCACAAGAAGAGGTGCATTCACCCCTTCTATGGAACATCTCACTCTACAAAATTCTTAATTCTCTCGTTAAAAGAGAAGATTACAGAACAGTGGACTTAAAGTCAACCCGTACAAGACAGATATGGTCCTGTTTACAAAGAGGCGCTAATTGCAGGGGTGGATAATTCCCAAATTAAAAGGGACCAATCTTAAACTCTCCCTGGAAGCCAAATATCTTGGCGTTTTGTTTGACTCCAAACTAAATTGAAAACGGAACACGGAGGAGAGAATGAAGAAAGGTCTCATTGCACACATGTAAACAAGCCATTGGGAAAAAATGGGGTCTTCAACCCAAAATAACATACTGGCTTTATACAGCGGTTGTTAGACCTATTCTTATCTATGGATCATTGGTATGATGGGAGGCGTGTAAAACGAAATCTTACCTCAATAACCTGAAGAAGTTACAAAGATTAGCTTGCTTAGGTATCACAGGTGCATTAAGGTCCACACCTCAAACAGGTCTGGAAACAATGCTGCACCTCCAACCTCTGGAGCTTTACACAAGAAATGTGGCGGCAAGGGCAGCTCTCATACTGAACATCTTAAATCAAAATGGGTCTATAACCCGTACGGATTATAAGAAACCTCAATTTGACTTCGATAAAAGATTCAAAGTCATTATACCAAGTAGGCAAGACTGGCTAGAGACTAATGTTGTCATCAAAGGTATAGCTATCTATACCGATGGTTCGAAAACAGAACATGGAACAGGTTCTCTGGAGTCTTCTCGGAAATACTGCAAATCAACCAGTCATATCGACTAAACGAATACTGCAGTGTTTTTCAAGCTGACATTTATGCGGTTAAGAGAGCTGCACAGACAATTCAATCTATGGATCTTCCAGCAACGGAAATCACCATATCTGTTGATAGTCAAGCAGCACTTAAAGCCCTGGACTCCAATCTCGTATACTCTACGTGTGTCACGGACTGCCTCATGGCATTAAAGGAAATAAGCCTCCACACAGTTTTACTCTGCTAGGTTCCTGGGCACGTTGGCGTGGCCGGAAATGAAATGGCGGACGACCTGGCCAGGAAAGGTTCTGATATGTACATAAATATGGCTGACCGACGAGTTTATCTCCCTTTCAACACAGCCAAAAGTCTTATAGATCAATACACGATCAAACTAGCTGGTGAACGTTGGCAACAGTCTAAACATGTAACACAACTCACTACTTATGGCCAGTAGTCGACTTAGAAATTTCATAAGAACACTCTCTGTTGTAGTCACGGGACACTGCACCATTGGTGCCAGTGGCTACGCGAATGGGAATCTTTGCCAACGACTTCTGCAGAAGCTGAGGGGATGAAGAAGAAATAGAGTCTATAGAACACTTTCTCTGCCACTCCCCATTTCTCCAAGAACGACTTAAAAGATTTATCAAAAGATCAGGCTGGTTCGGTTAGCAAGACATATGTCTAACCATGTTTGTCTACCTTACAAGGGTAATCGCAATGGGCCAATCTGGCCACCGAGTGAACTTGCACTAATTGCAAACATCGCTTTCCAACCTTACCTAACCTAACCTAACCTAGGGTGTCGTTCGTATTTGTGTTCCTTGCAAATGTTGCACTGTTTGACTAATTGTTTAATTTTGGCGTTCATTTGAGGGAAATAGTGTTTTTGCAGTATTTGAGCTTTGTTTTCTGAGGCATTTCTGTGAGCTCTTCTATAGATTTTGAGGATTAGTTCGGTATGCTCTGTTGGGTCTACTAAATCTTTGACCTTAGTCTGCGTGTGTCTTATTCTGAAGGCTTTCAAGTAAAGACCATTTATGACAAATGGGTTCAGGAATCTTTTGAATATGGATATGAGTTTCTCTTTGGTGTAAGAAAGTTGGATAAATGTGCATCTTCGGAATTTTGGAAAAGGGAATTCGAGTTTATGCTAGGTTTTGTCGCCTATAAGTAAGAGGAGCTTTCTTCGCTATGCTGGGAGGCTGTGAGGGAATAAACTTGGGTTTTTTTGCGGTGGTCTGGAAAACGCGTCGGCAACAACATTGCGTTTGCCTGGTTTATATTTTAACTCGTAGTTGTACTCTTCGAGTAAGGCCTTTCAGCGCTTCATTTTGTAATTATTGCTGAGGGCATATATGGGGGGTTGGTGATCCGTATGAATTTGGACTTTGGCGGAACCGTATAAGAAGTTCTTAAACGAATTAAGTGCCCAGATGATGGCGAGCATTTCCTTTTCATTTGTAGCAAAACTTTCTTCAGTC
The DNA here is from genome assembly GCA_947623515.1 of Neoascia interrupta. Taxonomy (NCBI): domain Eukaryota; kingdom Metazoa; phylum Arthropoda; class Insecta; order Diptera; family Syrphidae; genus Neoascia; species Neoascia interrupta. The sequence continues at coordinate 77,909,652 of OX392463.1, read as the reverse complement.
TTGTCTAGCGTTCTGTAAATGAAAGTTATGAGTTTGCCTTCTTGTTCTTATACGGCGCCTATAGCGTAATTCCAAGCATCGGTTGTAAGATGGAATTCTTTTTTGAAATCGGGTTATCTGAGGATCATCATCATCATAGTTTTCGAAATGCCGCTTATCCTTTAAAAGGGTCGCGGAGCGAGGGTGGCTAAATGGTCCTTCCATCTTTCTCGATCCTCCGCCACCAACTCAAGAGACTCCGGCGCAATCCCCAGGCGGGACTCAGAGAGGTTCTTTACCTGATCCCACCACCTGTTTCTTGGCCTACCAGGGGGGCGACGCGCTGGCATCTTGGTTAGCATGACCTGCCTAGGAAGTCTGTCAGGGGGCATGCGAACAACGTGTCCGAAGCATCGAAGAATCGATCGCTCCACTCGGAGAAGTAGCTGCTCAACATTAAGATTCCTACGAATACTGACGTTTCTCACTCTGTCCCTTAGAGCAACACCAGCAACGCACCTCAGGAATCTCATTTCGGCAGCTTGTACCCGCGATCTAATTCTTTCGGTCATTACCCAAATTTCATGACCATAGATGAGGGTCGGAACGAACACTAAATTAAAAACTGAGATCTTTGCTTTCAGTCCAAGCTCAGCTTTCCTGATGACCGGCCGGCGCAGTTCCTTTACTATTGCTCCAGCTTGGCCAATTCTACAGGACAACTCAGTATCACTCTCATCTTTCGTGAAAAAGACCACGAAATACTTAAACTTCTCCACCTGTTTTAATGGAACTCCATTTATATGCAGGGTACATTGCACAGGAGTTCGGGAAACAACCATCACTTCCGATTTGTTCACGTTTACTTTCATCCCAGCATCACCACAGACGGCTGCAAATCTATCCAGTGCTCGTTGAAGTTCCTCTTTGGATGATGTAAGGATGGCCAAATCATCTGCGAAAAGCAGATGGCTCATCCTGATGCCAGCCAATTCGAAACATTGCTCGCCAAGACTGCGCTTCACCATCCAGTCCATATATGCTATGAAAAGGAGCGGCGACAGAACACAGCCCTGACGAAGTCCAACGCTCACATCAAAAGATCTGGAAAAGATACGCCTTTTCCAGATCTAGAAAACACGCATAAACCGGTTTGGCATATTCCCAGGCCTTCTCAAGAATAACCCTTAGAGTAAAAAGCTGGTCGGTTGTGCCTCTGCCAGGCCGAAAGCCGCACTGTTCTTCCCGTAACAAAGGCTCGATTACAGCTCTGGAACGCGTTTCCAACACCTTCGCGAATACTTTTCCCGGAAGACTCAAAAGAGATATGCCCCTATAGTTGGCGCAATCTCTCCTGTTTCCTTTTTTGAAAATGGGCACTATTACTCCCGTTCGCTAATCGCTAGGTGCCTTCCCGCTATCCCAGGCCACCTTAATGACACGTGTTAGCAATTTAACACCCTTTTCACCCATTGCCTTGAGCATTTCTGGCCGGATTTCATCAACTCCAGCAGACTTGCCAACTTTTAGCGATTGTCCTGTTAGGGGTTGAGAAACTCCGAAAAGTGCTCTCTCCATCTGCGCAAGACATCGCTCCCATTTGAAAGAAGTGTACCGTCCATGGATTTAACCCCTTGAACGACATTTAACTTCCTTCCTCTGAGCCGGCGAATGGTCTGCCAAAATATATTGTTTGCAGAGTTGTTATCGTGCTCCAACTTCTCGCCGAACTTTTTCCATGACTGTTCCTTGGCTGTTCTGACTGCCAGAGAAGTTGAGTTTCTAAATTGGATCCACGCAATGTAGGCTCTCTTCTTCTTTCTGATGGCTTCTTGAACTACAAGTGTTTTAAACCAAGCAGTTCTTTTCTCACCACCAGCCGCTACCCCAAGCCGCTTCACTCCACAAACATTTCCTGCAGAGACAATGACTGCCGATAAAAACAGCTGCCATTCCTCCTCTACATTCAAAAGGTCAGTTGGAATTTGTTTAAACTTCTCCGAAACATGCTGTGCAAAACGATCTCTGAAATCAGAGTCAGCATCTTGCAACCTTTCCCACCGTATGCGGGTCACCAGTCTTGGTTTTCGCCTGGGTGGCAAAGGAATACTGCCACTCAAAAACAATTTACACAGCACTAAGTGGTGATCAGTTGACAACTCAGCTCCCCTGAAAACTCGAACATCACAAATCATTCTTTGAACCCACGATAGTACAACAAAGGAATCAATCAGCGACTTCTGATTTAAACTGTGCTTGTACCATGTGTATTTGTGTATGTCTCTATGTGGGAAAAAGGTGTTCATGATGGACAAGCCATATGCCAAGCAAAAGTCCAACAACTTCCCTCCGTTCCTGTTTTGATCCGGGTCACCGTGCCTCCCGATCACACTCCTCCAAGTACTGTCGTCTGTACCCACATGTGCATTGAAGCCACCCATCAGGAGAAAGAAGTCCATTTCTGCCACTCTGTCCAGGGCAGCATCAACTTCGTTCAAAAAGGACTCATACTCTGACTCTCTATTTGGTGCATAAACCTGAACTAGAGCCAGAGTCGATCGTTCAAGCTTAAGCTTTAAGATCAGAATCCTTTCCCCTAACGGAATGACATCGAATACATTTTCTGACGACCGGGGGCTTGTGAGTATCCCCACACCCACTTGTGCAGTCATGCGATTTGGGACGCCAGACCAGAAGAGCTTCCACCCATCATCGAGGTCTATGGTTCCAGAACCCTTCCACTTAGCTGAGGAGAAGCCAGTTGCATCGAGCTGATACTTTTTGGCCTCCTCAACCAGTTCAAGTTCCTTCCTCGCTAGCGACGAGACATTCCACGTGCCAATTTTGAGTTGGTGCCGTTGTCGATTTGTAGAGTTTCCACCTAAGCCCTCATTTTGACTTGGTGCTGTCCCCCTCCACCCCCCGTAATGGATAGTGGCACCATTGACGGGCTACTCGTAACTTCATCGGGTTAAACCCGGTCGGATGCCGAGCAGGACCTTCCGACCACTAAGCGCTCGCATGCTGACACCCCTCAGGCCTTGCTCCAAAGGGTGCCCTGTATTACCAGGATCAGCAAATATCCGAAGCTGTTTTCGTTTTCTTTTCATGGTTGGGGGGGGGGGGGCGCATTTTACACCTAGCTGCCAGGTTTAAATTCGGCCAATCCTAACCCGGACAACAGACGTCGACCAGGAAGCCGCTCGTTCCGAAACAGACGCTCCTGTTATTTGAAGTTCAGCCGTCCCTCTGGGATCAGACGCTGACCAGCAAGCCGCACACTATGTAACAGACGCCGCTGGATTTTATTTAAACCTTCGGGTTCATCTTTTTCAGTTATGACTTTACTGCCAAGGGTGGCCCCACAAGGAGTTTATGCTCCTGGACAGCATCACTTATGCCTGAAGATTACTTCCTCCAGTGGATTTCAGTCGGCTCTTACGACAGGCATACCTTACCTCAAGGCTATTCTTAAACCCGACCTTGTAGGGTGTATCTGAGGATGATATCTTTTTATGTTAGGGAATTTTTTATTCTATTAAAAGCTTCGATAGCGCTTTTGCTCATATGGATAATTTTTTTTGCTGAGAGGTTTTTGGACAGGGGAAAAGCGACGTCAGGGGTTTTGATATCTTGGCGAAGTGTACAATAAAACGCCGATAGTAACTTGACAAGCCTAAAAAGGATCAAAGGTCTTTAAATGAATGTGGATAAGGGAAATCACGTATAGTTTGTACCTTGGCGGGGTAGGTTTTAATGCCATCGGTTGTGACAACAAAACCGAGAAATTCCACTTCCTATTTGAGAAACTCGCACTTGTCGAGTTGAACCTTCATATTGGCTCTACGAAGTGTCTCGAATATTTTCCTAATGTTTTCTATATGGGTTTTCTCGCCTTTGCTGAAAATAATGATGTCGTCCATATAGACGAAACATATCTTCCCAATATGCTCCCTAAGGATATCGTCCAGCGCTCTCTGGAAAATTGAAGTGGCATTTTTGAAGCCGAATTCTGTATTTCCCATTGTTAATAGAGAATGCCGTCTTTTTCATATCTAGATCTTTTAGATATGAAATGATAACATTTGGTGAAAACAACTTTTAAGATCTATAACTGTGAAATAGTCGTTTTGCCCTAATTGAGCAAGGACCTCGTTTATCTCCTGCATAGGATGTCGTTCAGAAAAAGTGACGGTGTTGAGCTTCCTGAAATCGATTACGAGTCGATATTACTTCTCGCCAGAAGCATCTAGCTTTTTCGGTACTATGCATACTGGTGAGTTAAATGGAGATCTTGATGGCCTTATTATGCCATCGGCAAGGAGTTTTTTAATTTGGTGTTCTAACTCATCTTTCAGTGCCATATGGTAAGGGTAGGGTATGGTAAGGGTAGGGCTTGGAATAGGCTGGAGTGTCGCAAGTGGTGTGAATTTCACCCTTTACGACTGATGTGTATGGCAGCTTGGCATCTGGTTCGTCAAAAAGCGTGGGGAGTTCCTTAACAATATTGTATACAGCTTTTCTTTGCTCGTATGTCATGTGCTCTGTTCTTAGATTGATGGAGTTTACTGATTGCGCAATGTATTGTTTAATTCGAACTTTAATTTTATTTTATCTTTGATTTTTAATTTTATTTTATTTTGACTTTTAATTTTATCTTTGATCGCCATGTAGTTTTGTTTGGAGTGAATGACTGCTGACAGTCCTTTTAGGCTATCGTCTGAACTTGGAACTTTTCCCCTAATTCCGCCACCCGTTCGCCTGCCCACATCCAATGTACCACGAGTCCCCACCTCGTTCGCTCCAACAACTTCTCAAGTTACTCCTCCTATCTTCACCTCCAATCCCAAGCCGCTTAAGCTTAATCGCAATCGAATATCCTCTAATTTAACCGCAGACTCAATTCAATCTTATTCTCAAACAGACAAATATCCTAACTTTGTTCACTCACACATCCTGAACGCTACTCCGCCTACTTCTGTTGCCCCCAGCAGACCCCCACCCCATACTTCAAAAACGGCTCTAGCAACCCCCATCGTCAACTACCCAACACGCTCAAATACCGCTCCTTCAACCGTCAATGAAAATTCGTCTTTTATCGATCTTTTGTTTCCTCCGACGGTAAAATTGACAACGCAACTTTCGGCAGATCAGAACGGTGACAATGGATATATTGTATCTCGCCTAAGAGATCAGCGAATTTACGAAAATGTGCTTTTATATCTAGGTTATCTGCATGATAAGCCCAATGCATTCTGTGTCAATGGTGTCACAAAAACGAATATATTAGTTTCAATTCAGCGTGAAGGCCTTCCGATTAAACCAGATGAATTAATGCAGATCTTTGTTCAATACCACGAAAGCTTCGACATTCCCCCTGATCAAGTCAAAACTGAGCTGTCCACCTTCTCTTCTACGTTTCTTCCAAACGTCTCTCACACCTTCAGCGAATCCGTAATAACCACAAAAACAATTATCAGTCCTAACCAAACTGCCAAATGCTGGTCACTCTATTGCTGGTCTTAAATTCCCAAAAGCTTCGCTACGATATTTTTGCCCTAACCGAAACCAATCTAATTCCAAAAATTAATAATTCTAAAATTTTCACTACCGACTTTCATGTAATCCGTAAAGATGGACTCAAAAGATTAGAAAACCCCAACGGCAGAGGTGTTCTTTAAGCAGTTCACAAGCGCCTTGATTCCGGTGAGTTTAAGATTCCTAACATAAACTCTCTAGAATTGGTTTGTGCCGAAATTACATTCCCCAAATGCCGCCTGTGCATATTATGTTGCTATATTTATCCATCCCAAGAAATTGATTCATATCGCGCCATTATTGATGCACTTGACTTTTTAGCCGGAGTGTTTAATCCTGACGATAGAATTATTTTTATGGGTGACTTTAATGTTCCTGCATTAAAATGGACCTTATCAGAGGATGAGTCTCACTTCATGACAACAAATGTGACATCCCAAAAAGAAATGTTTTTCATTGATTGTGTTTCAAATTCCAGTTTGTACGAAATGAATGGTATCCCCAACTCAATGAATAGACACCTCGACCTTGTCCTTACATCTGATACGGATAACTTTATCACATTATTATTTATGTTATATTCTTACTACAGTTGACCACCTACCCCGGCCTTTATCTCTAAACTTTTCTTTTGATAATGTCAATCTTCAAATTAGCTCGGAAAATTCCTTGGCTTTCAACTTCCGTAAAGCCAATTTTACCAAACTTAATAACCTAATTAGTAACATAAACTTCGATTTTATTACTGAAATTACAAATATAGACTTAGCCCTCGCAGCATTCTACTCTGCAATTTTTTCCTGTTTTAAGAAATCGGTTCCGTTCTCAGTTCGTAAAGACTGCACGTCAGCCCCGCCCTGGTATACCAACGAGTTACTGTCACTCCGAAACAACAGGAACAAATTATCGCAAACATTCTTAAGAACTCGATCCGAATCAGATTTCACGAATTACCAACATTTATATAGCCGCTTTTCCGATCTCTGCGAGCATTTATACCTCGAATATCTTCACCGCATAAAATTTAAGCTTATATCTGATCCAAAAAGTTTCTACCAATTTGTTAATATTAAAAAAAACTGACGGACTGAGTTGGGGGAACTTTCAAATATCTCCATAATACGTCAGCAGACCCAAAGATGATTGCGAAATTCTTTGCGCAGTTCTTCTGCCAACCATTCTCCGAATCCACCATAGAAGCTGATCTCGGTTACTTCGGCTATATGAGCAACTGTCCCCAGACATCTCTTGTATGTGCAAATATAACCCAAGCCTTGGTAAGAGACAATATAATAAAGCTAAAAGATGCATATGCCCCCGGCCCCGATGGTCTCCCGGCTATAGTCCTCAAAAAATGCATGAATAGTTTGGTAGCCCCTCTTACTGCCTAGTTCCGTTTGTCTAGCACAACAGGAGTGTTCCCATTTCTATGGAAAGACTCTTACATTATTCCCAGACATAAGAAGGGTCATAAGAATGATGTTTGCAACTACAGGCCAATCGCAAAACTATCATGTACACCAAAACTCTTTGAAAGCATCGTTCACAAAGAAATCCTTCCTCACTGTAAGCCACTTATCTCCATCGACCAACACGGGTTCTTAAAAGGCAAATCCACCACTACAAACTTTACTGAATTTATCTCTAGGTCCTTGTGTGCACTAGAAGATGGAAAAGAAGTTGACGGCATTGCCACCGATTTCAGCAAGGCCTTTGACAAACTCGCGCACCAAGTTAGAGTTCTTAAGCTCAAAGCGCTCGGCTTTCACCCTTGTTTTGTCAAATGGATCAAATCATGCTTGGAGGATCAACTATACAGAGTTGTTTTCAGATCCTCTGTCTCAGATTCAATTAATGCAACCTATGACTCAAGGCAGTCATATAAGACCAATCCCCTTCATACTTTCAATCAATGATGTTATATGATCATGATAAATTCTGATTTATCTGTCTTTGCAGACGACATGAGAATCTCTAAGGTAATCTCCTCGCCCTTGGATGCCTTCTATCTACAGAACGATCTTAACCTATTTTCAGAGTCGTGTAAAAGGAACCTTTTGGACCTTAACGTCAGGCAATTACTTTCTCCCGCAAACGTACCGTTCGACCCTCAAGAACTTGCTTTATCAATGACCTACCGGCGCCTACAACTACTGAAATTCGCGATCTAGGAGTTATTTGTGATAGCGAGCTTAACTTCCGTAGCCATGTCAGCAACATCATAAGCCGCGCTAACTCCGCACTTGGTTTTGTGAAGCGATGGTCAAAAGAATTCTCGGACCATCGGACGGTAGAGAATCCTTCCTACGTTACCAAAGCCCTTTACGTGACTTACGTTAGACCTCTCCTTGAATATGCCAGTCAAGTTTGGTCTCCCTACCAACAAATTCATATACAGAGAATAGAAGCAGTCCAAAGAAGATTTCTTCGCTTCGCTCTGCGTGGCCTTGGTTGGACAGATCCCATAATTTTGCCATCCTATGAAGATCGATTAAAATTAATCGATATGCAGTCCTTAAAAACGCGACGCGAGATTGCTGATATTCTCTTCATCCACCAACTTCTTACTTTCAACATTGATAGCCCACAACTCCTACAGCTAATCACCTTCAATTCTAACACCCGGAACCTTCGATCAGTACCTTTCGACTGAAATCCCATCGCACTAACTATGGTCTTTATGAACCTATTTCTAGAATGTTACGTATCTGTAACAAGCACGCACAATCATTTAACCTTAATAGTTAAATACTTAAACAGAGTTTAAATCTACCCAATCCCGAAAACCCTTAATATCCCATAGTTCTAATCTCCCCTGTTTTTCTTTGGTTTAAGTAACAGTAAGTTTAGATTGTTTAAATTCTTAGTTTTAAGTTAAGCTTGCAATAAGCTAATAAAATGCTCTCGAGGGGGCGTCAAATTTAAAAATCGTAAATTGAAATCTATCATTCCCGAGGATCACGTGGAAGGATTTTAGGTTTGGCATGAGGAAAATTTAATAATAATAATTTTGGTGTCTTTAAGACCAAATAGGTTAACGAAGGTGTGGTGAGTTACTTTAACGTTTCCTCCTATGGAATTCGCGTAGAAGCAATTTTCGTTTGGTATAGAGGATTTGGTTAAGGAGGGTTGCATATAGTTCTTGTTTGAACCGGTGTCTAATAGTATTAAGGACTTTACCGCTCTCCGTCTTGGCCTCGAAATACGGCAAGTAAGATTTTTTAGACTTTTTAGTCTAAAAAATGAACGTCGCTAAGCTGAGGCATGCTCTCAGTGACTTCATTGTTTTCCTGGGAAAATTGCATTTCGATATATTCGGGAAGATTTTGGTCGTATTCTTGATCGGCTTCGTTCATCGTCGCTCTACTTCCTGGGGTATTATATTCAAATGAAAATGCCTCTGGATTTTATTTAGGTGAACATTTTGTTGGGAGTTGTTAGGCCTTTTGGGAGCTGGCGGCCAATTTTTTTGCGGTCTGTTCGTATAATTAATGCCGATTGTGGAAAATTCCATAGGGTCTTGTCGCAGGTGTGGCCAGGGGGTGAGATCTAGGGCTAAAGTTATGAGTCTGGTTATATGCTTGGTAAGAGGGCCTTGGAGTATTCCAGTTATTTCGTGGTTGCAATGGCCGTGAAGGCGATTGTGAAGTTTGTGAGCAAAGTTTCCTACCTCGTCAGTCACGGTTGCGATGCCTAGATCTCGATGTAAATCGCTATTTCTTATCTACCATGGAGCATTTACGTTTGCTCTTAGTGCCTTATTCTGAAAAGTTTCTAAAATAGATATGTTGCTTGGTTTGGTACAACACCAAAGTTGTATACCGTACGTCCAAGATGGTTTTAGCACTTGCTTATACAAAAGCAGTTTTTTATATACGTTTTGTTTCGAATAGCGTCCGATAAGCCAGTTCAGTTCTCGTAGCTTGATTTCAAGTTCGTCGCGTTACTTTTTAACGTGTGGCTTCCACATAAGTTTTTCGTCTAGGGTCAAAACTTAGTGGAAGTGAATTGCTGATGTGGAAACTGGTTAAATTGGTTAAATAGGACTGGTCGTTGTGTAAGTTAATTGCAGGTTGGTGGTTGTAGTATGCACCTGGCTGGGGAAAATGATCAATTGGGGATAAAAGGGTATAGATTTCCTTGGAGGGTGATAGTTACGGTTGTCTCTCCTTGGTGGGAGTGGAGGAGGCTGGTTAAACTTCCTCAGTGGCCCTTGGTTATTTAGTGCATAGGATGCTCTAAATTTCTGGCTCTCGAGTTTGAGGCACAAGTACAGGGCTTGCGTGAGATCAGCTGGTTCTCGTACCCCGAGCAATCTACGTAGATCTCCTTTGAGGCCGCGTATAAACGTGTCTAAGGGCTTCTCGCGATAAGTTTGCGTAAGAAGGGGCACTGATTCTGCGCTCACTTCCAGGTAGGATATCTTGTTCAAAATCAGCGACAAATGTGCGTAGACCTCTTGATAGAATTCTTGCACAGACTTGTTGCCTTAGATCAGTGATGTCATCTGATATTCAAACATGCCTATGTCACGCTTATCTGCGTAGTGCAGAGCGAGACAGCGGGAAATGCTTTCCCAATTTAGCGGTGTATTGTATGACTCTAATGCCATGTCTGCACTGCCTACTATTTTATTACGAATGATACTCAATATATCGTTATATTTAAGTGTGCCCTTTGTATTGCTGTAAATTTGGAGTACCCTGTCAACGCTCTTTATCCAGAAACTGAACTCCCCTGGTTATCCAGAAAATTCTCTAATACAGCGGACTACATCGGGAATTTTGTCGAGATCGGACAAATTCCCTCTAAACTGGGCTTCTATTGTCTGGTCAACGCCAGAACAGAAATTTGCGTTTGGGTTGAATAGGTAATTAATTAGATTTCTACCCTCGGTGCTTAGCACATTAGTAATTATTGACGTGATGAGGGTTTGCAATTCTGGGGTCGAGTTTCGTAACGGGTTAGGATTTGTGCTAGGATTGGGTGCTTGACCCGGCTTTGGGGGATTAGGATTTTCATTGCCTACGTTGAGTAGCGGTAGTCGAATCAGGTTTTCGTTGACCATCTTGTATTTAGTCGCACAGATCAGAAAGATATTTAGATTTATTAGTGTTATCGGCTAGTTACGGTTTTTATTATTTTTTCTTAGTGATTAGCTTGCGTAGTTTTTCCTACTTGCATCTACCAAATTATTTTTAAAATTCCGTTTAATGTGCGTACTTTTATTTACAAATTAACTTTTCGAATCCTTTTAAATTTTTCAAATTTATATTAACTACTTTAATTTAAATTTGGGTTTAGCACCTTTCTATTTTAAGTTATTCAGTGTCTAATTTTTTCTTAGGACTAGGCTTTAAAAAAGCTATAAATTTAGCATTTCTTTTCTAAATATTTCTTAGAACTTGACTTACAATAAGATGAGTCTGGACATGTTACTCGTTGCGTTTGCCTGATGTGCACCTGACACTTTGAGTGAATCGCCACTGCATACCTTTCCCAGATGAAATCGTATCTGCCAGACGCTGTGTCAGCGGGTTGACCGTGGGATATGAGCGCAATATGTTTGATGTTGTTAGCTTGTATCCTGAGATGTAAGTTTCGGTGGGCGGAACACTAGCCAAAGATTTCGGCAGTGGTAGTTTGACCTTCGATAAGGTGTATAGACCTGTGTCAAACTATAAATATCTGCATAGACGAAGCAGCGTGGGTCGATTCGATTAAGCATTTGCTTTATCCGACAACGATTCACTATTTAAGAATGGGGGCTTAAACAGTGACCTGAGAGCAAAATATGACCTGTTCTCAGTGACCTGAGAACAAATATGTATCCAGGCCAGGATGTTGTTTGCACGTAAAGATAAATGGCCACGACTGGCCCTAGACAAGTGTCGAGGAATTCTCTGTCAGGTAGGGAATATATTACAGTTGGGTATTGATTTATGTACATGGTAATCCTGTTTTTTTTATTTTTTCCAGTGTTAGACGGTGATGAACTCACAACACTCTACCTGAAATACGCCGGGCTATGTTCTGTTCAGGCCCGTTTGAACTGGGCCTTTCACTTGAGATTGGGCTACGAGCGTACTTCGGTGAGTCAACTCTTAGCTCATGCATGCAAAAACCTTTTCATGATAGTAGACCCTTTTCATGATAGTCACCCCTGCAAGGTCGGGGTTAGAATAGCCTTGAGTTAAGGTATGCCTGTCGTAAGAGCCGACTAAAATCCACCGGAAGAAATATTCTTTAATGTTTCAACGGATGCTGTCGATGCTGCTCCATTTGGGGCAACTTTTGGCAGTAAGGTTTTAACTTATAGATGAATCTAAAGGTTAAATTAAAATCCAGAAGCGTCTGTCACACATTGTGCGGCTCACTGGTCGGCGTCTGTCTCCAAAGGGGCGGCTGCATTTAAAAATGAAAATAGAAGTGACTTACCTATTTCTCATAAAAACGACAAGTTAAAAAAAAAATGGCAATGAACAAAACGAAAGATTTGATTACCCCAGGTGGCAGCCCAGCTATGCTGGAAAATCCACCCTCTTCGGATTAAAATTATTGATGCCGTCAATATCATTAAAAAGGAAAAGCAACGCACGGAAGGAGAAAGAGACACTGTGATCAGACGCGGCCTTCCAATTTTTATGCTCTCCTTTGAAAGAACTGAGAGCATAAACGATATTTATAAAATAAAAATGATACTTAACATCAGGGTTAAAATCGAACCCATGCGAAAGGGCAATAGACTGATACCACAGTGTAAGCGATGCCAAGAATTCAGGCACACAAGTGCCTACTGCCAAAAAGAACCACGTTGCGTGAAATGTGCCGGAAAACACCTGTCAACAGAGTGCAAAGTTGACATAAAGGCTCCAGCAGTTTGCGCCAATTGCCACGGAAACCACCCCGCGAACTATCGAGGATGCGAAGTAGCCATAGAGCTGCAAAAGGGACGAGAACCTCTTAAGGAAAATACTCGAGGTCAGAATCAAAGCCTAGGACGCCCAAAACCTGCTGAAACTCCTAAGCCAAAGACTCCAAAGACGCCAAAGCCGATCAAAAGTGGAAGATTGGCAAAGGAGGCGTCGACAAAAGGCGTAAAAGCTCCACAAAAGAGCGGCGCCAGTTCAAGTGCAGCGGAGAAACCACCACTGGTCGCACCGAAATCATACGCACAGGTTGCGGCAAACGAAAGCAAGGCAAGATCGCCCACAACAGATGCAGTGTCTCAGATCCTCGCTGTAATCTTGGAGAAACTTGAGGATCAGACTAAAATCAACAAAGTTATATTTGACAAACTAAGCAAGCTCGAGTTTAAGCCTCGAAAAAATTACAAGAGAACATGAATATGAAACAGTTATTTAAAATACTAACATGGAATGCAAACGGCCTTCTGAATAAAATAGACGAACTAGAAGTATTTCTACGGAAAAACAATATTGATATTTGCATGATTACGGAAACTCACCTTAAAAACGGGTCTATACCCAAACTTGAAGGTTACAATGACTATCACGCACATCACCCTTCGCAACAATCGAGAGGAGGATCCTCCCTCTACATTAAGAACTGCATAAAGCACTTCAAGAACACAGAAGTTGAGCTAGACTCTATGCAGATCAGTTCAGTTTCTGTAAAAATTGACTGCTTAGATTATAACATTGCATCTTGTTATTTCCCGCCAGGATATAGACTGGTGGAAGACGATCTTGATCGTATGTATGACTTCATTGGGTCCAATTTTATCATTGGGGGTGACTTTAACGCGAAGCATACTTTTTGGGGCTCACGATGCAATTCAACAAGAGGCAGATTACTGTACAAAAATAGTATGAAGCGTGGGGTGGAATTTTTCTCCACGGGTAAGCCAACATATTGGCCAACCGATAGGAATAAAAAGCCTGACCTTGTCGATTTTTTCATCGCTAAAGGGTACCCCATATACCTTACGCGAATTGAAGAGTGTTATGATCTTTGCTCAGACCACTCAGGAGTTATCTTGAAGATGGGTGGAAGACTGGCGAAAATAGAAAGAGCTCCTAGATTAGCTAGCAAAAACATGAACTGGGACGCTTTCAGAAAGGACTGTAAGGAGGGTGTTGGCTTGAATGTGCCATTGAAAACTCCTTTCGAGTTAGAAACCGCAGTTGACAAATTCATTGAAGCAATTCAGAGCGCTGCTTGGAACAACAATTCGTCCCAAAAGAACGCAGTTAGCACCGACGGGCATGTACGTAAAACATATCCGCTCGAAATCGAAGAATTGATTCGTGAAAAGAGAAGAGCGCGTAGGAGATGGCAAGGCACGAGGGCCCCCCCAGACAAAACCCTATTGAACCACCTCTCTAACAAACTGAAAGGAATGTTGCTAGATCTTAAAAATCGTGAGACCACTGAATACCTTGAAGGCTTGTCGGCGGATAGGAGCTCAAACTACTCGCTGTGGAAAGCAGTTAAGTATATCAAGAAACCTATAATCCACTCGGCACCAATAAAAAAAGCTAACGGCGAATGGGCAAGAGAAGACAAAGAGAAAGCAAATTTGTTTGCTGAACATTTAGAAGAAACATTCAAGCCTTTCGACGGTCCGCCGTTGGCTGACGTTCTAAACAACAACGGGGAACCTGGTAGCTTTAGAATGAAAAAATTTTAGCAAACTTAAAAATAATAAGGCCCCGGGTTACGACCTGATCACTGGCGAAATATTAAAAGAGCTACCAAAAAAGGCATTAGTCAAGCTACTTTATATGATAAACGTTTCTCTTAGACTTCTATACGTTCCAAGACAATGGAAAGTTGCTGAAGTCATTATGGTTCTTAAACCGGGGAAATGCGCAAATGATATAAAATCTTATAGGCCCATATCGCTTCTGCCGATAATATCGAAAGTATTTGAGAAACTTCTGCTAAAGCGATTACAACCAATAATTGCAGAAAGACGCTTGATCCCGGATCATCAATTCGGTTTCAGACCTAACCATTCCACAATAGATCAAGTCTACAGAATAACGCATGACATTGAAAAAGCCTTAGAAGGGAAAAAAATATGTTCAAGTGCTTTCCTCGACGTATGGCAAGCCTTCGACAAGGTATGGCACGAGGGCTTGAAATATAAGCTACGGCAAAACTTGCCGGAAGACATGTTTAAAATATTGGAAAATTATCTTGAAAGCAGACTCTTTCGTGTTAGGTGTAGTAGTGAATACTCGAGTTTCAAGCAAATTCGGGCTGGCGTACCCCAGGGAAGCGTCCTCGGTCCGACCCTGTTTCTGCTCTACACAAGAGACATACCTCCGGATGACGAGACAGTCGTGGCCACGTTTGCGGACGATACGGCCATCCTGGCAACAGGTGAATCAGTCGAGTCATCAACGAGAAACCTCCAACGAGCATTGGACAGAATTTGTGTCTGGACGAAGACTTGGCGAATCGCTTTTAACGAGAACAAGTCTACGCATGTGAATTTCACTTACAGAAGGGTTAACAATTTGCCTCTGTTCATAAATTCTGTACAAATACCTTATGCAAATGAAGCGAAGTATCTAGGGATGACACTGGACGCTAAACTAAGGTGGAAACCACACGTAAAGAAGAAGCGTGACGAGCTCGAGATTAGGCTCAGGGAAATGTATTGGCTTATCGGAAGATTTTCGAAATTAAGCACATATAACAAACTGCTCTTGTACAGGCAGGTGTTAAAGCCGTCCTGGACATACGGTATACAACTTTGGGGTTGTACCAAGCCGAGCAACATGTCCATGTTGCAGACTTTCCAAAACAAAACACTAAGAGCAATTGTGAATGCTCCATGGTATATTAGGAATAGCGATATTCACAGAGATTTAGGAATAGCTACCGTGGGCGAAGAAGTAACAAACTTCGCTCGAAAGCTAAATGCTCGCCTTCATGTTCATTGCAACAATGAAATGATCCGTACTCTAAACGAGACTCTTAACGATGTTAACAACGAGCGACGACTACAAAGAACAAGACCCTTCGATCAAGCGACGTAGGGTGAAGCCGCATGAATGAACGGCTTAGTAGGTGCATTCACTGGAAAGCAACCTATCCAATGCGATCAACACTATGGAAGCGTAAACTACTTGTTAAGTTAACTTAGTTGTAGTCAAGAAGTATTATGAGAGAGCGAAAATTTACTACTATGAAGTGCGTTCTGGCAGTTTCATAGTGTCTCTCATAAATGGGTGGTTTTTTAGCACGTGGAAATCGGGCATAACCAATATCGGCTACTTCGTATTATGTACCTGCTATAGTGGGCGTATTGGTATCTTTGAAAGATTTTGGAGTTTTAGTCTCCGTCCATCCTAGTATTCAAAAAAAAAAAAATGATAGTAGACAGGAAAAATATCTACGGGGTATCGTTTTACATAAATTGGCAATACCAACTGAGCCTGGCGTGCTCCATTTTCTGGAGATAGGTTCTTTTACATGGAGGCTTCCTCGGATCTTCGTACTTCTTATTCTATCTCGCTTCAGTTTTCAGTATCAGTAGGATCAGTTTTATAAGTTAACACAACTTAGTTCTATTTCAATATATATTAAAAATAACTTTAACAATTAATCCTAGTGTAATAAGTACCAACGATAACCTGTAAAGGAATCTCATTACTTTCGATGACTGCGCCGATGTTGCTGTTTAAAGCGCAGCACGCTAAAAAAGGGTGGCAAATTATTGCCGAAATGATAGTTCACACTTGAAGTTTAAGACTAATTGATTTTCTGTTTCTTACGACTATTTATACTTCTTACAGTTCAATAAAATTTGGGCTAACCCCACTTAATACTATATTGCTAATGCATAACTTCTTGATGCATCAGCATTTGATTCTATGAGTAATATCTATGGTAAATTATAAATGAAATTTAATTGGGACAGTCAATAGAGCAATTTAACTCCTACTGCAATAACCCGTAGTGCATCTGTGTCATTGATAGAAAAAGAATAAATAGAATAAAGAAGCACTACGATATTGGGCACTCTTTTGTGTCGCCTGTTTAATTGCTCTGATCGCGGTGACGATGAACTTAGCGTTTTGCTTCCGCGGTCATTACACTACATCCTTCCCCTTTTGAAGAATGGTATTTGTTTACATTTCTCGAAACATAAATAAATGTCATTTACATTAATGCATAGGTTCTTGATAAGGTATTATATTATATAGATTATACTTTTGTTCATCATGGTCATGATAATTTTATTCGCGCAAACTATTTTCTTACATTTATTCCTTATTTTGTCTAGATTTCATTGAGTTGTTATTGTGTATTGTATATTTTTTACCATCTATTAATATTGTACTATTTACACCATTTTGATATGCTATTCTGTACGGGCCTTTCAAACGTTTATCGAATTTACACTTATTTTGAGTGATTAAATAGTGGACGTCCAGTATAACGAATACCAATAATACGAACGTCCAGTATTACAAATCCCAATTGAAAGTCCATTGACGTCTCTATACAACGAATGATGCAAAATCTTAATATTCTATATAACGAATTCTCTGCACTTTTAGGGAAAAGATACAAGACAAAACATGAGTTGGGTATTGGTTTATGTACATGGTAATCCTGTTTTTTTTATTTTTTCCAGTGTTAGACGGTGATGAACTCACAACACTCTACCTGAGCTACGCCGGGCTATGTTCGGTCGAGGCCCGTTTAAACTGGGCCTATCACTTGAGATTGGGCTACGAACGTACTTCGGTGAGTCAACTCTTAGCTTATGCATGCAAAAACCTTTTCATGATAGTAGACAGGTAAAATATCTACGGGGTATCGTTTTACATAAATTGCATAGTTCTGAATAATCTTCAATCTTCTTTTTCATTTAGACGCGAGGTTATAATCTGAAGTAATGGATTATAACCCTCCCACTCTACTGCATTCCTAATGGTCCGCTTGTGGGATACGCCGATTTGACCTCAGAATATACCGGCAGGCCACCCGGTTTTGGATCTCTTCGTCACTGAGGCCAAATAAATGCTGTTGTCGTTGCATATGTGTGATCCATGAATGTTAAGGCCTTCCTCTCCTTCGCGATTGCGCTGGAATGTTGATTGACATTGCCTTTTTGACGGGGTTCGTAGGATCTCTCGTTTGAACGTGGCAATACCAACTGAGCCGGGCGTGCTCCATTTTTCTGGAGATAGGTTCTTTGACATGGAGGCTTCCTCGGATCTTCGTACTTCTTATTCTATCTCACTTCAGTTTTCAGTATCAGTAGGATCAGTTTTATAAGTTAACACATACTTAGTTCTATTTCAATAAATATTAAAAATAACTTTAACAATTAATCCTAGTGTAAAAAGTACCAACGATAACCTGTAAAAGAATCTTATTACTTTCGATGATTGCGCCGATGTTGCTGTTTAAAGCACAGCACGCTAAAAAAGGGTGGCAAATTACTGCCGAAATGATAGTCCACACTTGAAGTTTAAGACTGATTGATTTTCTGTTTCTTACGACTATTTATACTTCTTACAGTTCAATAAAATTTGGGCTAACCCCACTTAATACTATATTGCTAATACCTTCTTGATGTATCAGCATTTGATTCTATGAGTAATATCTATGGTAAATTATGAGTGAAATTTAATTGGGACAGTCAATAGTGCAATTTAACTCCTACTGCAATAACCCGTAGTGCATCTGTGTCATTGATAGAAAAAGAATAAATAGAATAAAGAAGCACTACGATATTGGACACTCTTTTGTGTCGCCTGTTTAATTGCTTTGATCGCGGTGACGATGAACTTAGCGTTTTGCTTCCGTGGTCATTACACTACATCCTTCCCCTTTTGAGGAATGATATTTGTTTACATTTCTGAAAATATAAATAAATGTCATTTACATCAATGCATAGGTTCTTGATAATGTATTATATTATATAGATTATACTTTTGTTCATCATGGTGATGATAATTTTATTTGCGCAAACTATTTTCTTACATTTATTCCTTATTTTGTCTAGATTTAATTGAGTTGTTATTGTGTATTGTATATTTTTTACCATCTATTAATATTGTTCTATTTACACCGTTTTGATATGCTATTCTGTACGGGCCTTTCAAACGTTTATCGAATTTTCACTTATTTTGAGTGTTTAAATAGTGGACGTCCAGTATAACGAATACCGATATTACGAACGTCCAGTATTACAAATCTCAATTGAAAGTCCAGTGGGGTGCCGTGGCGTAGTGGTTAGTGTGTGTGCTTACTACGCCGGAGGTCTGGGTTCGAATCCTGCCATCGTCACCTAAAAAAAAAAGACTTGTTCTTTTTCACGGTCCCCACCTCCGCGAGGGTTTGACAAGCCCTCCGAGAGTATTAATTGTCTTGAAAAACTTCTCAAAGTGCCGTTCGGATTCGGCAAAAAATTGTAGGTCCCCTTGTATGTAAAGAAATCAACACACCAGCATACATTGTTGAGAAGTTGGCCCTGGTTCACCTCGAGCTGTTGCGCCACTCTATTTATTTATTTATAATTGAAAGTCCATTGACGTCTCTATACAACGAATGATGCAAAATCTTAATATTCTATATAACGAATTCTCTGCACTTTTAGGGAAAAGATACAAGACAAAACATTCGGATCGCTGCTTTTTTTTCTTACACTACTCGATATTTATTTTTGTCTTTGCTTCATATTGTCTAGACAATAAAACGGTACATCCAATACGCTTAGGTTTTTGTCCTTGCACCCTTTGAAAGTTTTTTTCAGTTGAAGTTTTGCTTTTGTATCGAAGCATTTTAAATTCGTTTTGGTAGGATAAGCATCAGTTTTGTGTTAAACGTTCGTTGACGAATATAGGGTGTACCCTATATAATGTACCCTTTGACAGTTGACGTAGACTTTGTATGGAAAAATCAAATCAAATAATTTATTTATTAAATTGAAAAAGAAATACCGCGTAATCGATTTAAGAAATTTGCTTAAAACTGCAATTCGAGTAGTAAACATTCTTTTTGCTGTGAATTGTCAATAAAGTAAGTGCGTTAAACCTAGATTATGCTCGTTTTTCTTATTCAGTATGAATGGAAATCTTTCAGTATGGATAACGAAATGTCACCTAAATCATCCCATTGTGGAGTGCCGTAATGTAATTCCTATAGGGGAAGAGGTATTACGATGTACAGAATACCGAAGAGAGTTCGCGACTCCCGATCGCAGCTAAAAAAGTGGTCAGTCGCGCTACGAATGGGCAAACCTTTTCCAAAGTACTTTTGAATTTGCTGTAAGCATTTTAGAGAAACCCAAATTATGAGACTACCATTCCAAGAAGGTGTACAGCGCAGATCGAGGTTGGTAAATGGAGCTTTTCCATGTTTAAACCTTCCTCAGTCTTCAATTACCCTAAGACGGCCTATCAACGATCGCGCCGCTCGACTTTCGGCTCGCGCCGCAACAATTTTAAGGAGACGGTAAGAGCTATATTCGCTAGCGAAAGTTGCACCCATTTACTCTCCGTTGCCTATCTCCAATTCCATTTATCTAGAACCACAGAAGAGCATCCTTTTGTCGCAACTGCAATTCCTGTGGAGAATTTAAGAGAAGATCGCTGTCTCATTTCAAGTAAGCGAAAAAACGGCTAAGCTTTACTTTGCAGACACCATACAACTTTTAGCAGAGATTACTAAGTGCTTAGTGTATTGGCGAACCAAAGAGCAAAATGCGCGGAGCCTGCCAGTTTGCTTTCAACAGTTCAAAAATGTTATGACTGTTCTTGATTGCACAGAAATGAAAACGGTGACTTTCCGATGTTTTAAATGTAGAACATGTACGTATTCAAATTACAAAAGAGGACACACTTTAAAAGTTCTCATCGGAGTATCACCATCTGGCTAAATTAATTATTTAAGCAAGGTTTCTACGGGGAAATGGAAATGGCCTTCCGACAAGGCCATCTTCAACATTTCGGAACTGCTACAAAAACTTGAACCTGGGGATGCTGT
The DNA here is from genome assembly GCA_947623515.1 of Neoascia interrupta. Taxonomy (NCBI): domain Eukaryota; kingdom Metazoa; phylum Arthropoda; class Insecta; order Diptera; family Syrphidae; genus Neoascia; species Neoascia interrupta. Next base: position 77,889,156 of record OX392463.1, on the reverse strand, counting down.
AATGATTTGCATTTGGAATGGTGTCCAACAGAAAACGGAACAATGCAATCAGCTTTAAAAAAGGCTGCAACCTTTTCTGCTACAAATTACAATCTAGATATGTAAGTGGAGTTATGCTGGATGGTACAATCATTTATCCCGAGTCGGCAAAAAGGTTAATTCACCCGACATTTCACCCGAACGAAAACTTCTGAGGAGAAATGCAGGCAACTGGGGAGGAATGGAGAGAACCCATCACTGAATACCGCACACGAATGTTACGACGATGTGAAAAGGAATAGTTTGTTTATATTTTACACATTAAGAAACACTTTCTTGTTCTATTCTTAATTAATTACTTACAGTAAAAAGGGTTTCAAAACAAACAACAGACCACGGTTGGATAGGAATGACAGATTCCCATATGTCTTATTTTCTTTCGTTTTTTTGCCACTAGGTATCGCATATGACTTTTACATTCCTCAATTGAGTGCAAAATGAAGGCATCTCGAAAGCACCTGTCTCTAGCGGAAAAAATTAAAATTATAGATGAATGCAGCGCTGGGGTTCCCCTCAAAATTAATTCGGAGAAATATAAAACTCCAAAGTCAAGCATCTGCACAAAATGGAACCAAACGCGGCCGCTGTTGAGGAGTCTGAAAGCAACGAAAAGTGAAGCTTCTGAAAGGCGGTCACTAAGGAAAGGAGAGTATCCACGAATGGAAAAAAAACTTTTTCAATGGTTCCTCCAGCAGCGCGAAAATCATGTGCCTATAAGTGACTCCATATTAAAGGCCAAAGCCCAAGCCATACACAAAAAGTATTCGAATGGAAACTTTTTCGCAAGCGATGAATGGCTTACTAAATTTAAATGGAGATTTGGAATTCGTTTGCTCAAGACATCGGAAGAAAAAATACCCTCACAAGCTGAGATTGTGAAGCCTGAATAATTGGGCGACATCATCTTTCTCTGGAAACAATTTTTAACGCGGACGAAACAGCCCTTTACTGGAAAATGCTGCCGGATTCCACTAACGTTACGTTAACGTTTTTGTTGGAGGTTGCTACTATCCGATGGAGCACTCAGACACAACTACTGGTCCATTGTACTACCATGCAGATACCTTACATTAATGTATTTAGTTTACCCGTCTTTCGAAGAAAGATGAGAAGGAGCTTCAGTGATGAAGAGCTTAGGTGTTCGGCACTCACCACGTCAGCCCCAAAGATCCGCCACCTGATGCGAGCAAAGGCAGGACAACTACAGAGAAAGTGTTCCGCTATATCGTCGTCCTCTCCACAGGCAAGACAGGTGGTGGTTTCGCTTAAGCCTAACACATTCAAGTGTCTAGCAAAAGCTTGGTGGCCGGTAAGGATGCCTACAAGAAGTCTGCAATCGATTCTCCTAAGAGATAGAAGAAAAGACGCTGACCCTTCGCAGATGTCTGGGCGTAGTCGTTTAGTCTGTCTGCACCCATCGCAGTCATGCCAACGAGCCCTGTGCTCACGAGAAACCCAAGTATCAATGGCAGACGTGACAACAGATACAGGCAGGCCTAAAGCAGGTTCGGGTCCTGAGAAAACCTCTTCTGAGCCAAGTCTTGCAAGCTCATCAGAGATCTCATTTCCCTGGATACCAGTATGACCTGGAACCCAAACAAGATTCACTGCATTTAGCCTTCCGACTAAGTTCAACGAATTCTTGAGTTCGAGCACTATCTTGGACGAGGTAAGAGGGTTGAGCAACGCATTTAGAGCGGCTTGGCTGTCACTGCAAACGCATATGCTTCTTGCCCTCCACCTGTTAGTCACAATATAGCACATAGCCATTAGGATAGCGAAGATCTCCGCTTGGAAGACAGACGCATATTTACCTAAGGGGTAGTGGAGTCTAATGTTCTCGCTTTCCACAAAGACTCCAGCACCAGACCCCTGTCCGGTTTTGGAGCCATCCGTGAAAATACGATGGCATTCTTTCCCTGGCTCAGAGTCTGGCCGAAGCCATTCCATTACCTGAGGAAAGTTGACTTGGTAATTTTTCCGCAAAAGGATTTCTGGGGTCATTGCGTCAGAGGGCATGTCCATAAGACAGGGGTCAAAGGACAATTCTCGAACAAGTTCTTCAAAATTCCAATGCGTGTGGTACCAAAAACCACCTCTCTTTAAGCGAAAGATGGTTTTCAGCGTACACCCCATGATAAATATATCAAGGGGGGGGGGGGAGGTTCATCAAAGCATCTAGAGCAGAGCCCGGCGTGCTAGGGAAGGCCCCTGTGCAGCCAAGACAAGCCGTTCTTTGGAGTTTGGCAAAAGAGGCAGTAACACGTTTCCGCGAAAGCCTGTTCCACCAAACAACCGATGCGTATGAGAGGAGTGGTCTAACCATGGCAGTATAGATCCAGAGGACCCTTTTCGGAGATAAGCCCCATGTCTTGCCAAAAGTGCCTCTGCACTGCCAGAAGGTGGACAATGCTTTTTCGGTTTTGGATTCAACATGCTTAGACCATAGAAGTTTTCTATCAAGGATTACTCCCAGATATTTGACTTCATCGGATGTCGGGATAGTGACACCTTTAAGCACTAGTTGAGTCAGACCAGTGACCTTCCTTCTTCTCGTAAAGAGAACAACCGTAGTTTTAAGAGGATTCACTGAAAGCCCATTCCTAGTGCACCAATCATCGATCAAGTCCAGGGATCTCTGCGCCTGAGAGCACACAGTCCTTAGGTTTGAGCCGACAGAAAGAACGGCGACATCATCCGCGTAGGCTTGTGTGTAGGTTCCAGGAAGGTTGAGAGCCGATAGTAGAGAGTCTACAACCATGCACCATAAAAGGGGAGACAGAACACCACCTTGCGGGCAGCCCTTGTTTACCCCAGTTATGACGCACTTGCCACAAACTGCTTCGGCTTTCAGCGTCCTGTTCATTAGCATTGCCCTAATCCATTGAACTAATGTTTCATCTACACCATGTTGTCTGGCTGAGTTGCACATGCTATCAAACGTCGCGTTATCAAAAGCACCCTCAATATCGACGAAAACGCGCAGCACGTACTTCTTCTGGTCAAGAGCACATTCAATCCTACCAACAAGGTTTTGAAGCGCAGTTTCGCAGGATTTTCCGCGCTGATAAGCGTGTTGCATCTCAGAAAGAGGGTGCAAACGAAGAGCAACTTTGCGCACGCGCAGCTCAACCAGTCTCTCTAAGCTTTTCAGCAGGAAGGAAGACAGACTTATGGGTCTGAAGCTTTTGGCTAGGCTATAGTCTGACTTACCAGGTTTTGGTATGAAAACGACTTTAACCATACGCCAAAGGGTGGGTATGTAAGCCAAGGCAAGGCTCGCAGTGAAAATTCTTTTCAACGTGGGTAACAGCTGACCTAAACCTTGCTTCAGCATAACCGGGTAGATTCCATCTGGACCAGGTGACTTAAAGCTCTTAAAAGATGCAATAGCATATTTGATAGCGTCATCAGTCACCACTCTAGATGCAATGTACCAGTTAAGCCGCGTTGTGTTCGCTGGTTCTGCAGTGGCCACCGTTGCCGGTGAAGAGCACGTGGTGACCTGATTTCCCGGGAAGTGAGTCTCAAGGAGAAGACTGTAGGTCTCCGCCTTGGTCTCAGTGTAGGTGCCATCAGGTTTGAGTATTGAAGCTAGTCTGCTTGGCCTGTTCCTCTGAAGAACTTTCACAAGCCTACTAGTTTCACTTAGAGATTCGATCTTGTCACAAAATTTTTTATAAGAGTCATTTTTCGACTTGCGAATAAGTCTCTTAAAATCCTTTTGCCTTGATCGATATAGATTCCAGTCTTCTACTAAATTGGTTTTTAAGGACCGATTCAGGAGCTTCCTGGTCTCTTTGCGAATACGCTGCAGTTCGGCATTCCACCAAGGTACCGATTTTCTACGGAGGTTTTTCGTAACTGGGCACGCGAGTTCAAAACAACGGGTAAGGATGCTGTTCAGATTTTGAGCAGACCTACCCCTTGTCGTGAACTCAGTTTGAGTGGAACTTGAACAGAGTGGCCAAGCTCCTCTCTAAACTGTGACCAATTCATTTTTCTCGGATTTCTCCTCTCTTGCAAAGGTAGAACTTCGCAATTGATTTTTTTTTTTTTTTTTTTGAATACTAGGATGGACGGAGACTAAAACTCCAAAATCTTTCAAAGATACCAATACGCCCACTATAGCAGGTACATAATACCGAAGTAGCCGATATTGGTTATGCCCGATTTCCACGTGCTAAAAAACCACCCATTTATGAGAGACACTATGAAACTGCCAGAACGCACTTCATAGTAGTAAATTTTCGCTCTCTCATAATACTTCTTGACTACAACTAAGTTAACTTAACAAGTAGTTTACGCTTCCATAGTGTTGATCGCATTGGATAGGTTGCTTTCCAGTGAATGCACCTACTAAGCCGTTCATTCATGCGGCTTCACCCTACGTCGCTAGATCGAAGGGTCTTGTTCTTTGTAGTCGTCGCTCGTTGTTAACATCGTTAAGAGTCTCGTTTAGAGTACGGATCATTTCATTGTTGCAATGAACATGAAGGCGAGCATTAAGCTTTCGAGCGAAGTTTGTTACTTCTTCGCCCACGGTAGCTATTCCTAAATCTCTGTGAATATCGCTATTCCTAATATACCATGGAGCATTCACAATTGCTCTTAGTGTTTTGTTTTGGAAAGTCTGCAACATGGACATGTTGCTCGACTTGGTACAACCCCAAAGTTGTATACCGTATGTCCAGGACGGCTTTAACACCTGCCTGTACAAGAGCAGTTTGTTATATGTGCTTAATTTCGAAAATCTTCCGATAAGCCAATACATTTCCCTGAGCCTAATCTCGAGCTCGTCACGCTTCTTCTTTACGTGTGGTTTCCACCTTAGTTTAGCGTCCAGTGTCATCCCTAGATACTTCGCTTCATTTGCATAAGGTATTTGTACAGAATTTATGAACAGAGGCAAATTGTTAACCCTTCTGTAAGTGAAATTCACATGCGTAGACTTGTTCTCGTTAAGAGCGATTCGCCAAGTCTTCGTCCAGGCACAAATTCTGTCCAATGCTCGTTGGAGGTTTCTCGTTGATGACTCGACTGATTCACCTGTTGCCAGGATGGCCGTATCGTCCGCAAACGTGGCCACGACTGTCTCGTCATCTAGAGGTATGTCTCTTGTGTAGAGCAGGAACAGGGTCGGACCGAGGACGCTTCCCTGGGGTACGCCAGCCCGAATTTGCTTGAAACTCGAGTATTCACTACTACACCTAACACGAAAGAGTCTGCTTTCAAGATAATTTTCCAATATTTTAAACATGTCTTCCGGCAAATTTTGCCGTAGCTTATATTTCAAGCCCTCGTGCCATATTTTGTCGAAGGCTTGCGATACGTCGAGGAAAGCACTTGAACATATTTTTTTCAATTTCATGCGTTATTCTGTAGACTTGATCTATTGTGGAATGGTTAGGTCTGAAACCGAATTGATGATCCGGGATCAAGCGTCTTTCTGCAATTATTGGTTGTAATCGCTTCAGCAGAAGTTTCTCAAATACTTTCGATATTATCGGCAGAAGCGATATGGGCCTATAAGATTTTTTATCATTTGCGCATTTCCCCGGTTTAGGAACCATAATGACTTCAGCAACTTTCCATTGTCTTGGAACGTATAGAAGTCTAAGAGAAGCGTTTATCATATAAAGTAGCTTGACTAATGCCTTTTTTGGTAGCTCTTTTAATATTTCGCCAGTGATCAGGTCGTAACCCGGGGCCTTATTATTTTTAAGTTTGCTAATTGTCTGTCGGAGTTCAACTAACGAAACTTTTTTCATTCTAAAGCTACCAGGTTCCCCGTTGTTGTTTAGAACGTCAGCCAACGGCGGACCGTCGAAAGGCTTGAATGTTTTTTCTAAATGTTCAGCAAACAAATTCGCTTTCTCTTTGTCTTCTCTTGCCCATTCGCCGTTAGCTTTTTTTATTGGTGCCGAGTGGATTATAGGTTTCTTGATATACTTATTTGCTTTCCACAGCGAGTAGTTTGAGGTCCTATCCGCAGCCAAGCCTTCAAGGTATTCAGTGGTCTCACGATTTTTAAGATCTTGCAACATTCCTTTCAGTTTGTTAGAGAGGCGGTTCAATAGGGTTTTGTCTGGGGGGGCCCTCGTGCCTTGCCATCTCCTACGCGCTCTTCTCTTTTCACGAATCAATTCTTCGATTTCGAGCGGATATGTTTTACGTACATGCCCGTCGGTGCTAACTGCGTTCTTTTGGGACGAATTGTTGTTCCAAGCAGCGCTCTGAATTGCTTCAATGAATTTGTCAACTGCGGTTTCTAACTCGAAAGGAGTTTTCAATGGCACATTCAAGCCAACACAGCAATTGATTTGAAATTCGATGTATCTGTGATCTGACAGGGTGCTATCTGGCGTCCTTGAAAACTTGTTGGACAGGGTAAGGTCAATTACCTGCTGTCTCCTGGCGGTAACAAAAGTGGGTCTGTGACCCAAATTATTGATGGTAATGTCAGACGATAAGATGAATTCCAAAAGACGATCTCCTCTTGCGTTACATTTGCTGCTGCCCCAGACAGTATTCTGAGCATTAGCATCGCAGCACAAGACGAGACCCAATCTTTTAAATTCACAATAATCTTCAAGCTCAACAACTGCCTTTGGTGGAGGAGGAGTCAAAGAGTCATAGGGGAAGTAGGCCGAGGCAACGACAAAGGTTTCCCATTTGCCGTTAGCATGGCAGGGAATAGAGACAGCAACCAGATCTTGGGCACAAAACCTTTCGATCGTGACGGCCTCTAAAGATTTGGATGCGATAAGACAAGTCCTAGGTCTTTCGGACTTCTTATCGTAAAGAATATTGTGTGAAGCACTCAACCCACCAAGACCACAGATGTTACCTTTCCACATGGTTCCTTCCCATGGTTCCTGGATGGATGTTATGCATGTTTTTGTACTACATGCCGCAAGCCTGCTACTTAGAGGAGCAGTAGAGGCCTTGCAGTGCTGTAGGTTAATCTGAGTAAACATTATGGATGCTTACTCAGATTGTTATGGATGACTCAGGGTTACGTACACTATTAGCGCTGTTTGGCATTGAAACGGAAGTGAATCCTACCAAAATGCAGATAGGGACGCATGTTGTACCTAGATTCAATGACCTCGGCAGAAGCCATGTCCATGCCCACGACCAAACAACTACCATCTTCATTAAGACGATTTTTTTTTTGGTCTATGCGAACGGACAATCCAGGCTTTTGTGTCGAGGCAAGGATTCTGGGCTCGCAAACGCTTCAGCACATCCGCCGTTTTCCCCAGTTTCCCAGGGATCCAGCAGACGGCTCGCGTTAGCTTGGGTGGCTTGTAGACCTCAAAAGTTGAGGTCCCAAGGGGAGGGATTTTCGGCACCATACTGCATAGCCATTCAGAGGTTTGCTGCGATGAGGTCTTCACCCAAAAGGTTCCGTCCTTCAAACCACAGCTCTCCACCTGAATGCAAGCATTAGTTGCCTCAGCAAGTTCTAACAGTCGAGTTTTGCAGTGTTCGCACTACGCAGCACTCAAACTGTTGTCATTACCTGCTTTTCCAATTCGAACTGCTAAGGAGGAGACAGCAGCATTCCGATAAGAACGCCTCTAATCTCCCACCTTAGCTGTCGTGCGTTCAAAAGGTTTTCCAGTGGCACACTGACCTTCAGGACCGCCCGCGTCGACACAGTTCTGTCCACTAGTGCTGCAGCCTGTTATGGTCACATCACCAGCATCCATCACCAATGCACGGGCAGCACTGACGGTTTGTGCGCTTCCTGGACTCATGCCCGTTGGAGTGCTCGCGACGTCCGGTTTCGATCCGCCAGCACTGCACCCTTCAATGGGCAAGGCACCGGCTTCACTCGGAGACCGGGCGCAAGCAGACACAAGGGCCTGAGGGGTTGCATTACTCGTAATGAGCTTGGGTTTTTTCTTGCTTTTCGGTTCAGCAGAAGAGGAGGCGATGTCCGATGTAGAGGACTGATTTCCTTCAGTTGGTGAGACTTCCAGCGACCTGTCCCGCTTCATGGAAATCGCCGAAGAGCCGACCGAACTAGCAGCGCCTTCAGCCCGTGAAGGTTCTTTGCGCGACTTATCGATCTGCCGCTTCCTTTTCCTCTTCCGCCGACGCTTAGTTTGGCGCACCTCAGAGCCCGCCTCTTCCGGAGCCCGTTCAACCACAAGGGTATTCCGAGTCGTCGCGTCAGTAGCAGTGCACTGGGTAGCAGCCTCACTCATGCTCAGATTTCCGAGCGAGTCGGATACCGAGCTACAAGAGTCGGAGGGTATAACAAAAATGAATGTTGGGGCCTCCAGAATCCGTGCCCCGACCGCAGTCGAAAAGACTGCGGGTGGATTTTGGCTATCGCCGGTACCACCTGGAGTAGAAACATCCTTAAGGTTGTCCATTCATTATGATTTGTGAGTTTCTACTACTTCTCCTGTAGGTTAGAGTACACTAACAGTTGGATGGAAGGGGAAGGAAGAAAGGGATGAGAGGGATGCGTGGAAAGGGTTGATTCCGGGGTTTGGATTTGTCCCCGAAAAACAAACTACGGTCCGCGGGGTCGTCAAGCCCGTCACCTCACCTAAGGGAAGTGCCCTTGCGGGACGGATTCCACTTACGTACACTCCAAGGAAGCAACAGCTCCAGGACGAAAAATTTTCAAGGAAAGGATAACGTTCTTAGCATGTTCCAACGCATCAGGATCCAAAATAATTAAGCCATTCATTATTGGCAAATCCAAGAACCCGCGGTCTTTTAAAAACAAGCAATTACCAGTCAACTATGGGCATACTAAAACAGCTTGGATGATGGCCACTCTTTTTAAAGACTGGTTTTCTACGCATTTTGTTCTAGAGGTATGTATGCTCCACAAGATAGTCCACCAATTATTTGAATTTTCTTATTAGGTTGAGAAGTTCTTGAACTCAATAAACTTACCTAAAAGAGTTCTACTCTTGCTGGACAATACACCAAGTCATCCACCAGCAGAAGATTTGGTAAAAGAAACAGACGACGGCCAAATTTAGGTTGTTTACATGCCACCAAACGTAACAGGCTTGATTCAACCAATGGATCAGAATACATGCTATCCGCTTGGCCAAGTTATTTTATAGGAACAGTTTGCTCAATACGATTGTAAGCTCGAGGGCTACAGATACTAAAAGATCACTTAAGGATCTTAGCTTATTCGAAGCTGTATCACTTCTCGCACTTTCATGGAAAAATGTTTCATCAGAGTCTCTGAAAAAGTGCTGGCGAAAAATACTGCAACAAGCAACGCCAGAGTTTGATGAAGAGTATAACATCCCATTGGCTGCTCTTCTGAGAAACGAAGAAATGGTATCCAGATTTCAAACAGTCAGACTAATCAATGACATTTTTCCAGAGGTGGTTTTACATCTAGCTTTTTCAACGAATATCTAGCTCAACAAAACTTTTGTTTGAAAGTCATCTTTTATAGATGACTTTCAAGAAAAGTGAAGACCTGGAAGTTTGGAACAGAGCCGATGAAGGTGAAGGTCCCTTGGTGCAAGAAGAGAATGATGTCACAACCATCAGCGCATCAGTGAAGACGAAGAAAGAAAGAGGTGCTGATGTCCAAGTTCAGAGAACCAAACACCAAGACGAGATGGAAAGCTTCAAAGCATATATCAAATGGGCAGAAGAAAACGAACAAGATTGCTCGAAGATACTTATTCTACGGTAGTTGCAGGAGGAAGCTGCCCACAGGTGGCATGAACAAACAAAAAGTTTCTCCTCCTAAGCTTAATATATATTCATTAAAAACTATAATTTCTTTCTATAGATCCTAAGGTTTCATGGTGAAAGGGTGCTGATACTACTTAGTCTATGTCTAAAAGTTTACAATATATTCTTAAGTTATTCATTTGTAAATTCTGTCCCTTTGTCTGTCTTAAGTTTACTGAAACATCCGTACTTTAGTATAAATTTTTCAACTATGCCTTTGCAACTGTAACTGCTTCTTAAGTTTCAATTGGAATTGCTTCTACAAATTTCGTTAGTTCACATCGCATCGTTAGTATCTCTCACCATTCGATTATCTCAATGCTCCAATAGTATCAATTATAATAGTTTCAAAAGACGCTGTGGGTGAATCTGTTTCTATCATCTTTTCTTTAATATATTTTGTTACCTTAACTTAATTACAGGTTCCACAGTTGTATTTTTGTTTTACGTATTTTTGTTTTAACTTGCTAATGCATTTTTTGATACCACAATGTCCTCCTAGTTTTGTATTATGTTGTTTTTCTATTAATATGTGCATGCTGTCTCGTCTGTTATTCGTTTTGGAGGTAATATAAATAATAAATATTTTTTTAAATTCTTGTATTGATACATTTCTAAATATTAGACTATTCCTTTATAGTGCTAATTTTTTAATACCTGCATTGTTCATATCGAATATTAGCTTCCTCAGAATCAATTTTACGTCTGATAAAGATTTATCGCTAAATTCTACGATTAAAGTATTTGCTGCTGTCTTTATTTCATTTCCTTTTTTCTTTGTAAATTCACTTTCTTTAAACTCTTACCTTTCAATTCGCCTTATGTCCGATATTGATGTACAGTCCCAGATATGAAGGTGATCAATCCCCCATCTGAGTCTAAGGCTTTTGCACAAACTTTCTCTTGATTTGGTGTCCTCTCTATATTCCTTCTCATTGCTCTTGTGAATAGATACATTTGTGTCAAATTTTGGTATCATCTCTTTTAAATCATCTGAGTTTATTTTTATTCTTGATAAAGCATCTGCATTAGTATTCATCTTTTTTAAATATTCTTTTAAAATGGTAGTCCATCAAGGCCACCCGAATTATTGTTAATTTAGATGATGGGTTCGTGTGAGTAAATAGACTGACTTATGGTCTGTGATCTGTATAAACTATAAATTTTTTACCGAATAAATATGGTCTGAAGTGATTTACGCCCCAAGCTCTTTTTCTTGGGCTCTTTTTAATTGGTTTATTTATTCATGTTTATTCAGAGATCTGGTTCATGTTTATTCAGAGATCTGCTTCCGTATGCTATTGGTTTGTCTAATCCAATTTCTCAGACAGAACTGCTCCTAAGGCAAAATTTGAGGCATCTGTAGTGAGTATAAAAGGCTTTTTGAGGTCTGGATAACTTAGTATAGGAGATGTTATTAAATTTTGTCTTAGTGTGTTAAAAGCTTTCCCACAATCTTCTATCCAATTAAATATTGGTCTCTCTTTTTTCATAATTGGTTCAAAGGCTTAGCGATTTCCGCAAAGTTTTTTTTATAAATTTCCTGTAATAGTTGCAGAATGCAACGAATCTTCTGACATCATCTGCATTTTTAGGTACTGGGTAATTTTTAATTGCTTCATATTTGCTCGGATCTGGTTTTATTCCATTTGGTGTTATTAAATGTCCCAGATAAACTACTTTTCGTTTCAAAAAATTACATTTTTCTGTATTTAACTTTAAATTATGTTTACGAAGTCTTTCTAAAACCTTTATTAGATTCTCGTTATGCTTTTGCAAACTATCACCAAACATTATTATATCATGTACATACAGAAATGCTGAGTCATGTAAGCCGCTAAGGGCGATTTTTAACATTCTCTGGAAACTATTTGTCGATATTTTTAAACTGATTTTGACTTCCTTTCGGTATAGTTTCTGAAACTCATGATGGCCTTCGTTTGTTGAAAACGCAATGGTCTTGAATGTTGATCTAGTCAATTTTGATCTAGTTCAAATTTTTCACCGCAATGTTTTACTGCAATATGTACGAACAAAATTTGAGTCATACTCCCCATTGAAATTTAAAATTCTTTAATTCCCCCGTTTCTACTGACCGGGACACCGGGACCGGAACAAAATCTAAAATCTCACCGTTTCTAACGTTAATATGAACCTACTTTTTTATTTTACTACAGATATTCTAAGATTTAAAACCTTCTTCCATTCTCTATAATAGTTAAATACTTACCTAACTATTATTATTTATTATTATACTCTTTAATACCGAAACTTTTTCTTTTACGTAAGGTGTTTAATTATGATGTTTGTTTAATAATAATAATATCTATGGTAAATTATGAATGAAATTTAATTGAGACAGTCAATAGTGTAATTCAACTCCTACTGCAATAATCCGTATTGCATCTGCGTCATTGATAGAAAAGGGATAAATAGAATAAAGAAGCACTACGTTGGAGTGGTGGTCTTGGACACTCTTTGTGTCGCCTGTTCAATTGCTCTGATCGCTGTGACGATGAACTTAGCGTTTTGCTTCCGCGGTCATGCTTTTTTGTTATTATATAATTATGGCTTTGGCTATTACACTTCAAATACTTAAGCCTATTTTAGTAAAATAAACAAAATAAATAGAGTGGCGCAACAGCTCGAGGTGAATCACGGCCAAATTCTCAACAATGTATGCTTGTGTGTTAATTTCTTTACATACAACGGGACCTACAATTTTTTGCCGAATCCGAACGGCACTTTCAGAAGTTTTTCCGTGAAAAAGAGCAAGCCTTTTTTTTCAGGTGTTTATGGCAGGATTTTTTAGTAAATGAGAATCAGAACCTATTTAGTAAATGAAAGCAGAACCTATTTTAGTAAATGACAAAAAAAAATCTCAATATGAGTCTAGAATAATAACTACTGAGGGAAAACGATGCAAATAATAAATTAACAAATATATATGCCTAAAGTTTTAATAATTTATCGCGATCACAGATAGAATTGTAGGTGTTTAGCATGCAGGTACAGGGTGGTTGGTATTGGTGTAGGATATCATGTATCACAGACTAGACGGTGTATTTATTGCTTAAGGTCTTTTGCATGAAAAATGCCAATAGTTTTCCCAGCCAATAGTTTTCCCAGTTTTCAAGCTCATACATATTTTTCCCGACGACTTTTGTGATGCGCACTTGACGTACTTCGGGCAGACTTTAGCTGAGATTTTTAGAGGTGTCACTCAAAACAAAGTTTCTCCAGAACACTTCTTGCACAGGTATGTATCGCGTCGGTCGTGTACGAACGTTATAGGTTTTCACGCTTCGCTCGCTCGACTTTTTTATTTCTTCATTTATTTGATCTCTTGCGATTTGTAGTCTGGTTTGTCGGGATCTGGTTTGCCGCAGCTCGTTGTCGTCTACTGCGTTCAACTTCTTAGCGAGATCGTAGTCGCTGCCATGCTTCATCATATGAGTCCGAAGAGGGCATGATAGATATGGTGACACACCGGTCGAAGTATGCAGAGAGCTCCGTAGTGCGCATGAGATATGACTCAGGTTACTATCCCAGTCTCGCTGATCATCTTTTATGTAAGCGCATACTGCAACCAGCAGGGTTTTGTTCGCTCTCTCTGAAGCATTTGACTGAGGAGCATAGAATGCAGTTTTGAAATGTCTTACTCCGTATGCAAAAGGTTTTGGAATTCCTTTGTTTACTGTTGTCGGAATGGACAATTTGTGGAACCCCAAACGTGTTAAATATGTACTCTTGCATGAACCTAATAACGTTTGGTGACTTCGCTGACCTCAACGGTCTTAAAAAATAAATTTCGACAAATTATCCAACAAAACAAAAACGATTACCTGTTTTCGACCGCGGGTAGGGACCGCGAAAATCAATATAAATTTTTTGGAAGGGGCGGTCCGAGTAATAGCAGTTCAAGACGTATTGCCGAACATGGATCGTCATATTAGGCCAATAAAAGTATTGCCTTGTTTAATTTCGTTGGTTAAGCCGGCTGAAATCCACAACCTCCATGCATGTTCGGTGTTAGTTTGCCAGTAAGACTGGCATAACTGCCAGTGGAAAGGCTCGCTTATAAGTGAAATTATCTTCGATTTTCAGATCGGGTTGTTCATCCTGGCATTCCAGAATAGTTTGCATCAATTCGATGTATTTTGGCGAGTCGAATTCTTTTGAATTCAAATCAATCCAGGGTGCAATTATTTCGATTTCCAAACTATCGACATAAGCTCTAGAAGTCTAAAAAGTGCATCGGGTACCACATATAATGAGCCCTTGCGGTGTTCAATGTCGAAAGAGAATGCCTGGAGCTTTCGGCTCCACCTTGCCAGCCTCCCGCTGAGATCCTTCAGTCCCATTAACCATCGAAGGCTTGAATGATCGGTAATGACCGTGAAGGCATTCCTTCGACGTAAGGACGGAACTTGTGGATCGCCAACATGGCAGCCAGACATTCTTTTTCCGTGACACTGTAGTTTGTCAGCTTCTGGGAACGGGAAAATCCCGGTTTGCCTCAACCTTGGCAGGGTTGGTTCTTAGTTTCCCCCACCAACTATAAAGCCTAGATATTTCAATTCTTTAAAGCAAAAGTCGCTGACGTAGTCGCTGCCATGCGTCATCATATGAGTCCGAAGAGGGCATGATATGGTGACACACCGGTCGAAGTATGCAGAGAGCTCCGTAGTGCGCATGAGATATGACTCAGGTTACTATCCCAGTCTCGCTGATCATCTTTTATGTAAGCGCATACTGCAACCAGCAGGGTTTTGTTCGCTCTCTCTGAAGCATTTGACTGAGGAGCATAGAATGCAGTTTTGAAATGTCTTACTCCGTATGCAAAAGGTTTTGGAATTCCTTTGTTTACTGTTGTCGGAATGGACAATTTGTGGAACCCCAAACGTGTTAAATATGTACTCTTGCATGAACCTAATAACGTTTGGTGACTTCGCTGACCTCAACGGTCTTAAAAAATAAATTTCGACAAATTATCCAACAAAACAAAAACGATTACCTGTTTTCGACCGCGGGTAGGGACCGCGAAAATCAATATAAATTTTTTGGAAGGGGCGGTCCGAGTAATAGCAGTTCAAGACGTATTGCCGAACATGGATCGTCATATTAGGCCAATAAAAGTATTGCCTTGTTTAATTTCGTTGGTTAAGCCGGCTGAAATCCACAACCTCCATGCATGTTCGGTGTTAGTTTGCCAGTAAGACTGGCATAACTGCCAGTGGAAAGGCTCGCTTATAAGTGAAATTATCTTCGATTTTCAGATCGGGTTGTTCATCCTGGCATTCCAGAATAGTTTGCATCAATTCGATGTATTTTGGCGAGTCGAATTCTTTTGAATTCAAATCAATCCAGGGTGCAATTATTTCGATTTCCAAACTATCGACATAAGCTCTAGAAGTCTAAAAAGTGCATCGGGTACCACATATAATGAGCCCTTGCGGTGTTCAATGTCGAAAGAGAATGCCTGGAGCTTTCGGCTCCACCTTGCCAGCCTCCCGCTGAGATCCTTCAGTCCCATTAACCATCGAAGGCTTGAATGATCGGTAATGACCGTGAAGGCATTCCTTCGACGTAAGGACGGAACTTGTGGATCGCCAACATGGCAGCCAGACATTCTTTTTCCGTGACACTGTAGTTTGTCAGCTTCTGGGAACGGGAAAATCCCGGTTTGCCTCAACCTTGGCAGGGTTGGTTCTTAGTTTCCCCCACCAACTATAAAGCCTAGATATTTCAATTCTTTAAAGCAAAAGTCGCTGACGTAGTCGCTGCCATGCGTCATCATATGAGTCCGAAGAGGGCATGATATGGTGACACACCGGTCGAAGTATGCAGAGAGCTCCGTAGTGCGCATGAGATATGACTCAGGTTACTATCCCAGTCTCGCTGATCATCTTTTATGTAAGCGCATACTGCAACCAGCAGGGTTTTGTTCGCTCTCTCTGAAGCATTTGACTGAGGAGCATAGAATGCAGTTTTGAAATGTCTTACTCCGTATGCAAAAGGTTTTGGAATTCCTTTGTTTACTGTTGTCGGAATGGACAATTTGTGGAACCCCAAACGTGTTAAATATGTACTCTTGCATGAACCTAATAACGTTTGGTGACTTCGCTGACCTCAACGGTCTTAAAAAATAAATTTCGACAAATTATCCAACAAAACAAAAACGATTACCTGTTTTCGACCGCGGGTAGGGACCGCGAAAATCAATATAAATTTTTTGGAAGGGGCGGTCCGAATAATAGCAGTTCAAGACGTATTGCCGAACATGGATCGTCATATTAGGCCAATAAAAGTATTGCCTTGTTTAATTTCGTTGGTTAAGCCGGCTGAAATCCACAACCTCCATGCATGTTCGGTGTTAGTTTGCCAGTAAGACTGGCATAACTGCCAGTGGAAAGGCTCGCTTATAAGTGAAATTATCTTCGATTTTCAGATCGGGTTGTTCATCCTGGCATTCCAGAATAGTTTGCATCAATTCGATGTATTTTGGCGAGTCGAATTCTTTTGAATTCAAATCAATCCAGGGTGCAATTATTTCGATTTCCAAACTATCGACATAAGCTCTAGAAGTCTAAAAAGTGCATCGGGTACCACATATAATGAGCCCTTGCGGTGTTCAATGTCGAAAGAGAATGCCTGGAGCTTTCGGCTCCACCTTGCCAGCCTCCCGCTGAGATCCTTCAGTCCCATTAACCATCGAAGGCTTGAATGATCGGTAATGACCGTGAAGGCATTCCTTCGACGTAAGGACGGAACTTGTGGATCGCCAACATGGCAGCCAGACATTCTTTTTCCGTGACACTGTAGTTTGTCAGCTTCTGGGAACGGGAAAATCCCGGTTTGCCTCAACCTTGGCAGGGTTGGTTCTTAGTTTCCCCCACCAACTATAAGGCCTAGATATTTCAATTCTTTAAAGCAAAACTTCGATTTGCTCAATTTTATGGTGAGGTTAGCCCTTTGTAGGCACAAGGGCCTTCCCGGTACCGCAAAAGCAGTTTTCTCCCTACTCTATTTCTCCAGCGGTATTTGCTAGAATGCGTCTTTGAGATCGACACTACAAATATAGGCCAGTGGTGAACACCCCGCGCTCTCGCTTTCCTGAATAGCGCCCAGACTCAGCATTCTGTCTATCTCTTCATACAAAAGGGCTTGTATCGCTGGAGAGACGGGGTAGTGACACTGCTTTATAGGTACCGCGTTTCGGTATCTATGACACGCTCCTCTAAGGGCATTTTTCCTAGCCCATGTTTCGTGTAACAACGAAACTTCTCCTTGATCGCTTCCATTCTCGCTTGTTGTTCAGCAGTCAATTGATGATCATTCGGGTCACTTGAAAAACTCGGCAGTTCCAGCGAGCTCAATAGGTTCCGTGCGATTTGTAACGCCTTCCAGGAGTTGACGCCGAGGCAGACTTCCTGTTCTAAGTTCGGTACCAGATAAAACTCGACAAGGTGGTTGTGATCTTTATAAATCACCAGAGCTTCGACCTCGCCAAGGATGGATCACTGCTTGACATCAGTGCCGCTGAGGCTACATATTTTGTTAATTGTTTTTTCTTACGGAATCTTTCACGCAGTTTTAAAACTTTTCTGGAAACTTTTACTCTATCACTGTAAAAAATTCTGTTTCTAGCTGCATTATATTCCTTAATCCTAATATGTAATGGTTTAATATCTTATATTTCATTTTAATAGGCTTAACTTCATCAGAAAAGTCTTTTTTCATAATTTCGATTTGCGAATCAACCGCTGACGATTCAATTTGGTTAGGAGACATATACGGGGTCTTCGTCGAACGCGACTCCCCCGGTTACATCGCGTTCCGTGCTAGGTTTCCGGGATTACATCTTGGACACGTTGGTGTAACGACACCTTCATGCCCGCATCCGTAGCAAAACAAAATTTTGCTGGTGGATGGGCAATCAATGAACGTGTGGCCTTCTGCCTGGCAGTTTAAGCACTTCAAAATTTTACGTCCCGCGCGAGAAACAGTAACGGATGGTCGTGAGGTTGGATATTGTAATGCAGCCACATAGCTGTCGGGTGTTCGAGAATCAAAGTCTTGAACCTCTTCGTAGTACTCGAGCACGTTTGCGTAGTAGCAGCCTGAATGGTTCGGCCTTGGTGGTTCCCGACTCGGAAATCCCTTCTCTGCATCCTGACAAGCGTAGCGTAACTGGTATAGGTTGAAGATAGCCATCGGGTTCCCAAGCCTGTCTATATTGACCTTAAGGTTTCGCTTCAATATCCCCACCAGCTCCAACTCCGGTATGGGCGTTCGAAGTTGTGACCTCATCCGGGAGATCGCTGCGAAAAATTCATCTGATGTCTCCCAGACACCCTGCCGTCGATCCATGATTTCGCGCATGATTTCCAAGTCCAACTTTAAATTTCGGAACTGAGTCATCAACGCTCCACGCAGGATCGACCAGCCTGGACGAAAATTGGACATTTAGAAATTGGTACTGCCAGTACCACTCGTACGCGGTGCCCGAGAGCAGCAGATGAAAATCACGCAGGATCTCCGTCCATGGACACTCGTACTGGTGTTGGAGGATTTCTAATCAAAAAATAAAATCTTCGACCGCAAGGCCCATTGGTTTTCCATCGAAAACAATACCCCACTTATCTATTTTGATGGGCCCTCTAACCGTTGGGTATGAGCTTGAGCCATTAAGGTAAGTTTGGCGGTACTGATTGGGTGCTTCACGAGTCGGTTGGTCGAGTCGTGAACCTGAAGTCGTTACAATCAGGTTGGTGTAAACTCTGCCCTGGCGCATAGTTGTTGTTGCCCTCATGAAATCGGTTATCAAAGGGTATAAAAGACGAAGCTGTGGGATGGAATTGCGTGCGAACTCGCGGCGCATGAACTTGTGGTGGCGGATTCGCTGATGCGTTATAAGAATTCGAGGGAGCCGTAGAAACAACTTGTTTGGGTTTTCGCAAACGACCTGTTGCGTCATTAATGAAAATGCAAATAAAACCGCGAGGTTTATGTATGCTTTTAAATCTGAGGACACTGCGGAGTCTTCTGGCAGGTTATTGGTTTGAATACGACAGAGATTACGAAAAGGTAAGTTAGCTGGGTTATTTTCACCCACCAGATCAAATAATTTCTAATATGCTCTTCAATACTTAAACTTCTTTCCTCTCTCATTGTAGCTTTGGCCTGACGGTTTTCATTCATAGCGTCTCTTGACGTTGCACCTAGGAGGCTGATGCTGCTAACGCTGCTAAAGGACGGGGCTGGGATTGTGTCCTTGGAGCTGGAACGAGTTACAGATGTGGGAGCTGAGTTTAACGAGCCCTGCTGAGTTGATTCGGGCAAGCGGAGGTGGAGGAATTATCGGGAGAAATTTATCTGGAAAACAACTAGTGGGAGGGTTACAATCCGCCTAGGCGAATCGTTGTATACCCCATCCCAATTGTCCCTCGTCAAGCTCAAAAATTCGTCAAAAATCTTGGTTGTTATATTTCAGTTGCTATTAACTTTAACTGTGTTAAGAATTTGTCAGTTAAGAATCTTCTTCCTTTAAAAAGGGGCGTGACATCCACCCCTTTTCAATAAAATAATTTTTTTTGTCATATTTTTTATCGGATGTGGTATACAAGTGTTAATCGCAGTTTTATATTAAAAATTTGTTTTTTTTTTCAAAACGCCTCCACGGGTGGGCGTGGCAAAAATTTATTCATTTGAGTTGATAGCTTACGCACATATCTGAACATTCTATGGTGCAAGTTTTTTGGCTTTAAAGCAAATATATCAAATAAAAACCGTTTATTAGAATGCTTATTAAATATGACCACGCCTACAAGGGGGCGTTTTTTGCTTTTTTATAAATATCTTTTTTATTGAATATCGCCTATCAAATTTCAGCTTCCTGCGACAACTTTGATTTTCCATGCTAATAAGTAAAGTGGGCGTGCAAGTGGGCGGATTTCAAAAAATTTTACACTTGGACTGATCCGGAACCTAGAAAGAACAGATATCGAGTTTCAAGCTTCTAGCTCAAAATTTAAGGCCTAAAAACTACCGACACACGGACGGACGGACGGACGAAGGGAAATGGCTCATTCGACTAACAATTCGGTCTCGATCATATGCCCTTAAGGTCTTGGGGGTCTACGGTGATTATTTCTCTATGTTACAAACTATGAATCAAACTTAACATACCTCCTATCCTATGGGATGGGGTATAAAAATCAAATAAATTTTCTATGTGTATATTTGCATACGGGGCTGTAGCGGGCGGTTGTCTTCGACGATTTTGTTGGCGCTGAGATGACTTGACTGTGAGACGATTTCATGGCTTGTAAATTTGTCTTCGGTGTGGTGACGGGAGTTTTTGTTGAAAACACAGAAAGTCGGGGATAATATTGCACCTTCTCACATCCCAGCAATTTTATTTGGCCCTATGAGCGCTTATGAAAGACAGGAAATGTGGAAGATAACAACACATAAAAGAACTGCACTGGTATGAAAAAAAGCTGCGTCAATCATGCTTGATTCGTTCCCTTGGACCCGTTCCTCTCAAAGTATTGGTGATTGCGATCCCGGTTGGGTAAAACAATCGTTCCCAATATCAATCCTTTTTCCCGTTCAAACGAACGAAAGGAATAAAAAAGTAAAACCAATCGTTTCCAATATCAATTCTTTTTTCTTTTAAGTGAACGAAACGAATGAAATTGGTACGAACCAATACTTTTATCTCTCCATTATTTTGGTAAGATGAGCGAAACGAAAGAAAAAGGGTCAATAATTCAATGACTCACAAATCACAATCACAATATTAACACGTTACATTCCTACATTCAATTTGATTTGGAAAAAGCGCTGCCATTTCGATGACAGTAGCAAAACTGCTAATGCTAAGAGATTTCAAAAAAGGTATATTTGATATTTGGGTCGGTGATTGACTTTGGATCGATGGCTAAAAAAAAAGAAATCGGTAGGAACGATGATGGTTAAAACTAGAACGAATGAATGAATAACTGAAAAGATCGGGTCCTTCATCAAATCAATGCTGACAACAAATACGCTTCAGGACTTGACTACACAGTTTTGAGTTGGTGTTGATGATCAGAACGCTCGTCGCAATTGAGGAGAGTATGGCTGTTAACACCAACATAAACTCCGGACGGACAAAGGACGGGACGAAAGTTGCGGGCGCCATTGTTATAGACAGGTATAGGCTTATGGAATGGAGAAAATTAGAAGCTGGTAAGGATGTCGAAAACGGATGTGACCTTCAGATAGGAAATGAAATAGAGAGAGGGGGAGGGAATGTCAACTGTGAGGCGCTGGCATGCTCGCTGTATGCACGACTCAGCTCGCCTACATACAAACACTGATCCTGCCTTTTTGATCTTACCACCAAAACGGTTCGCCATCACACCTGAAGACTAGCGATAGATGGAATTCGCTTGGCCAGTACCCCCCTCTACCATGAAGCTTCATGGACCAGATCGGAAGCTTCCCCTGACTGGTATCGTCTCACCGGTCAAATCATCTTCATCGAATGTTCTTAGCCGCCCGCTCATCTCCCCTAAAAAGGTAAAACTCTAGAACATGGTTGTTCTCTTTCCTTACGAAGACCATCTATTAAACGCCATAGATTTGTAATTTTAAATCTTTACAAAGTTATTTATTGTCTCACAATAATTTACAACCGAAAAAAGGCGCTATGCATAAGTGATGTAAAGAATTTCAGGGTTCGCAATACTTTTCTCAGCTAACATTTTCTTAAATAAGAATTCACAAAGAAACTCGGTTTCTCAGACACGACCATATAAGTGCCTAATAGTAGGCATTAAATTATTGCTAATACTATAGGGATATATATATATCCCTAATACACCAATCATTTTTGCTCATTGTATTTTGCATATCAGATCCCAATTCGTGTGATCTTTTACGAAGCACAAGCCTCTTTTCTTCCCTGCGTCATTAAGTGGTGGGTGTTTTCTCAAGTTTTAGGTGCTTAAAGTATTAAATTATTAAACTTAGCGAATTTGCAAAAAAAGTGGATAAACTGGCCTTTAAATAAGATTTTTTCTTCATCTTAGTTGCAGATAAAGTTGAATTCGATGCTTTTCTAATGTTAATTTGCGCTTCACGAAGGGCCAAGGCAGAAAAAGCGTTTTTAATGTTTCGCGTAAAGCGAGTTTTTTTTAAATAACTGCTGAAAGAACGACCAGTTCGCTTTATTTTTCAGGCCACAGCACTGTTTACCTCTGTTAACCGTTTCTTGCCCATTTTTATCAACACTCAATCTATATAAATTACTTTATGAAATGTACCGGTTGAACCGAAAAAAATGTATTCACTATCCAAAAAACGTTGATTTCTTCACTGCTTCTAATCTAATGAACCGATTTTTTCCGCATTATTCTTTACTCATTTTACGATTTGTCTTCTAAGTGCCGTTAGCTAAATCTATTGCGTACACACTTTTTGTATTTTTTTGTCAACAAAATAGTCTAACATTTATCATAGTAATTTTAAATAGTAATTTTAATCCATCATATAACGGAAAAAATAACGAGTTAACTTTTCAAAAATGACTGCTTCTAATCTTATGACGAGGAGTGTATGTAAGTAAGAATGTCGAATAAAAAAATTATTGGCGACCCTGATCGTATCACCGAGTCGGATGGTCGCCTCGAGACACACTACGTTACTTCATATATTGCTTGATATTGCCTTATTTTTTCTGCTACCTTGCACTTTGCTTTGACACCTTGCACTATTAATATCCTCTGCTTGGGGGTATAGTTGCTAGCGCACTTAATCTTTCAGTCTTTATTTATATTTTTATTTATTTTTTGGTTTTAAGTCTATCCATCTTTAAATTTAGATGTTTAAATTCACTTTAATGAATTTAAAATCGCGTACTTTTCTCGCATCTTTATTTAGCATACCCAACGATAGAAATTTATCCAATACAGAAATAGACCTTCTTATTATGCAGTTAAATGAGGTAATCAAGTCTGCAATAGAATCTCATTCGGTCGTTCTTTGTTCTAAAGACAAGAAATTTCACTGCATTTCAGATAGAACTAAGAAACTACGAAGCATTTGGCTTATTCAGCTTAAAAGACTTTTCCATCGCCATTTAAACCGAGTTAGTCCTGAATATCTTCAGCTTCATTCAAGAATTCAGTGTTTAAGCAAATTGATAAGAGAAAATGTCGATTTGGACCTCAATAACGCATTTACATCCAGATTGCGAAAAATCAAACCATCACCTTTTGCATTCAAGGAAATAGATAGGATAACTGGACGAAAATATTTTGGAACAGATATCTCAAAAGATATTCTGACATATAATGACCAACAGTTGAGTGACGTTGAAACGAAATTAGATGCGTTCAAGGATTTTTATTCCTCAATTTGCTCAAGAACACCCCCAAGCGATGACCAAGTCCTTGAAAGTCAGGTTCTCTCAAACGTTAGTGAATTCAAAGCAGCACAGCTTAACAATACACTAACCAGTTTTTCTCCACTTAATGTCAGCTCAAGCGCCAATCACCCGATGCTTACTTCACCCGAGAAAGTAAACCTTCTCAGAGTCGCATTAAACAATAAGAAATCAAGTGGAATGGATAACATCTCTAATTTCATCCTGCGAAATGTCCTTAGATATAGTTCTATTTTCAATATTTAACCATTGTATAAATAATGGTTACTTTCCTGCTATTTGGAAACAGGCGAAAGTTATTCCAATAGCAAAAACGAGAGCAGAAAGGGATGTTAAAAACTTCCGCCCCATTTCGCTTCTATCCAATGTTGGAAAGCTGTTTGAAAGAGTCTTGGCAGATCATTTGAACAGCTTTTCTGAAAAAGCAAACATTATACCAAGCAACCAATTTGGCTTCAAAAAAGGAAGTTCAACTGAGCACGCATTACTAATTATTCAAGATAAAGTGATTCATAACCTAAGAAATAAAAAGTGTACTGTGAGCTTGGATATTGATCTTGAAAAGGCTTTTGACTCGATATGGCATGATGGTCTTATCCACAAGCTCATACAATTAAGATACCCAGATTGGCTTATTAAAATGATTTGTAGTTTTTTGTCTGACCGAAGCTCGACAATTTTTATTGGTACTGAGAAATCTCAATTCTTCCTTGTTTCATCTGGCGTTCCGCAAGGATCAATCCTTGGACCATCGTTATTTAACATTTACCTCCAGGATTTTCATTCAGGATCTATTCATTACGCCGACGATACCACTATTTTAGCTAGGGATGCACGGCCAAGCCTGGCTCTTAATAAAATAAAATAAATTACTTTAAAAAATGGAGACTCAAAATCAACACAAATAAATGCGGTCTAACTTGCTTTAGAAATTCCAGTGGAAAGGGGCATTACTTAGCTGTTAAAGAAAGTAAATCTCTTTCTCTGCAAATAAATAATAATTTGATTCCATTGCGCTGTGAGCCTAAGTACCTTGGTGTTAATTTTCATAACCGCTTTCTTTTTAATAAGCATGCGAGAAAAGTGCTTAACAGGGCTAAAATGGTATCATTGACGTTGAAACCATTGCTCAACTCAAAACAAATTTCGATGAAAACTTAGACCCTAATGTATAAGACTTTGGTTAGACCCATTCTTACGTACGGCTTTTCCATTTGGTTTACGATATCTCCTACTGTAGCAAAGGAAATAGAAATTTTTGAACGAAAATTGCTGAGATTTTGCTATGGGAAATTCAGAAAACCAGACAAAAAATGGTTTTCTAATGAAGTCATTTATAAAGCAACAAACGTTACACCCTTAATGATTTATCAAACCAATCTCCTCTTAAAGAAGATGGAGCGTATCAATTTACATCCTAGTGCACTTGTTAGATCCTTAATTGATTCTAATACTGGCCAAAGCTTAAATGAAAATTTTTACTTATCCCCACTAAGCCTGCTACATGAACAGTCTATGTCTCTGTTAAGACCTGACGCAAGTAGGACAATCTCGGTACCTTTTTATGAAAAAGCATCCCCAATCAACTTCAGGGGATGATATTGATTTAAAAAAGAAAATGCACTAGAAAAAACGATAAGCCTTTGTTTAATAGGCATAAAGTAATACACTTTCTTTGGATGGTTTAAGATTTATATTTATCTTTAAGAATGTTTAGGACTTATGCTCGCAATGTATGTAGTTAAACTCATACTTTAAAGTTGATATCTTTTAGATAGGGTAGTTTAGGTTAGTTTAAGTTTTTTATTTTTATATTTTAGTTTTAAGTTCTAGTCAATAGTTAAGTGCCTTAATGAGCAAAATTTGCGATTCTGTGCCGGGAGCAAGCACATGCATATAACATTTAAAAAGTTTTTTCTTACTGAATTTTGAGATTAAAAAGCTAAACCCTTTTGTTAAAAATATAGTTTAAGTCAGACATATCTTTAAGTCGGCCAAGAATATGTAACTGAGTAGAAAAATGTATTTGTTTTATATGTCTCAATATAGATTGAATTGAAATTGAAATTTTGTACTTTTCTCGCATGAACTATTTCAAATTTAGCAATTGGGTGTACTTTTAGAACCTAACAAAGAGACATCTAGTCTCTGCAAGGCGCACTTCGCTTTTTGAATTGTTAAAGGTCGATAAAATTTGCTGAACCCCCCCCCCTCGTCCGACAATGCCACTATTTTCAACCGTTTTTCCAAGCTCATCGTTCGATTTTTGTGTACACACATATCCTTACTTGGTAGTCGTAACAGACAAACCATATAATTCTGGCATCATCGCGGCCGAACTTAATCAGACCGAACTTGGCCAGACCGATCTCGGTCAAACCGAACGTTAGACGGCCGGAACCAGGGATGACCGATCTGGGGGACAGCCGAACCCAAAACCCGGGAATTGGTATAACAAGGTTTGATAGAATATACCAGTTGCGTATAACTGCAGGGAATTTTTTTTTAACAGGCCACTGCTATTATGAAATCAGGGATTGAGTGAGTGTGCGCGTTTGTAGGCTGTTTCGAATTTCCGATCAGATACAAAGTGAGTGTCTGGTGATTGAAAAGGGTTGAGCTGCGATTTATATGCTGTACTGCTGTACTGTACCTTTGCGTGGAAATACACATTTAAAGGGTCATCCTTTTCGGGGTGCGATTTGTAGTTGTAGGTGTAAATACCTAGTTGATATGCTATTGGTTGAAGCAATTTTGGATGTGATAATCGGCATTCCCGGTTTGTTCGAAACTGATAATAATACAGTTTTGACAATTTGAGGCATTTAAAATGGAGTGGATAGGAAATGTTTTTGGTAGTCTTAAAAGAATTCTTATTGTTGGTCAGGTCATTCGGCAAAAAAAATTAAAAGTAGGCAGGAAGGTTGCTAGATATCTGCATATGCACACGTGTGGATCTTAAGGTAGGTAGATATAGAAAATGAAATCTGAAAACTGCCCGAGATAATTCATGCTTATACGTAGAGGGTAAGGTACAAAAAAATATCGGCGTTGACAAAAAAATATGCTTATATAGGTAAGCCTATAGGTGAGATATCGATTAAAGTAAAGTGGCAAGACTTAAAACATTTAAGTAAGTTCTTATTCTTGGCAGTAAATATATCGGATCCGGAAGCGTGCATGTGCGAACAAAAAGCACATATACTTATACGTGTACCAAGTAGATATATTGCTTTACTTACTGTACCAATGAAAGTGCCTGTTTTCATTTGGTTTATACTGACCTGATTTCTCAGAATTATTGGGTTTTGATGTTTACTTACTTACTTACTTAAGGTGGCGCTACAGTCCGGGGTGGACCTGGGCCTCAGCCTGTTCTGTTAAGGGACCTAACATTCCACGTGCAGATCCGAAGCTCGTTGTCCTTTTCTCGTTTGCATTGGTCGTCAACAGTAGATCCGTCCGAATCCGAGGCTTGTTTCTGCTTCGTGACTGGTGTTTCTTTACGTGGCCGGGAAGTCACCCCGACGGCACGACCCCCAACCTGGAGGACCAGATCCTTTGCTTAGCTCTAAGGACGGAGAGCCGAATAGCCCGCTCCTTATAGGCCTGAGCTCCGAATACGTCGTAGTAGCCCATATAAGGTGTTCACTAAGTAGTTCGGCCTGACTGGAACTATGGACGCCACCGTTGATTCCATCAGGGGAATTCCTCCGCTGCCGTCCGGATGCAAGGAGAAGTGCCTTAGTGGGAACACTCCTCCCCCCTCTCTCGTCTGCTACCCCCAACAACCTTCCAAAGGGGTTGGAACCCAATATCCCGTTGAGGTACTAGGCACCCGGTGTTCACCACGGGGAGGTGAGAGTAGGAGTTGATAGACAGAGGTGGGTTTAGAAAAATCTGTGGATGCTTGTATCCTATTGATTGCACATGTCTATCCTTTGACCACCGTTTTGATGTTTAGGTTTTAAAATTGGAATCCAAATGAGGCTTATAGTTCGTAAAATTATTTCACTTAAAAAATACTCCCTTCAGGCAAAAACTTTATCAAAGTCATGAGTTTTCCCATACCTGTTTGTTTTTTAGAAGTTTTCGTTCAATATCAGAGAGAAGTCACAAGTTTTAAATTGCGCTGAGAATTAAATATTAAATTTGCAAAGAATGTCACAACAAAGAATGTCCACCTTTCTCACAACTTTGGGTGTAAAATCTGCGAATCTAAATGCCCCATCCGAAATTAGCTTGTAGTTTTGAGGCCAGCGTTTAGAAAGTGTAAATAGCTAATTGCCTTGTAATACTAGATCATAAACTAAGTTTTTGCGCAACCTCGCATAACATTCATCAAAAACAAGAGTTTTCCCATTATTTTTATAAATTTTTTGTTTGTGTAACCCCTGGTTTTTTGTTTTGGCTCAAAGCCAGTATAACCATTACAAGTATCACGTTGCCTTTACGAATTACAAATAAAATTGCAAAGAACGCCACTTTTGCCTCAACTTTGGATTTGAATATCTACGAAGCAGAATGTCCAATCTGAAAACTGATTGCATTTTTGAGGTCACCGTATAATTCTTGGTATATTTCCATTTCTTTAAGAAAAATTTTAAGCACTTCAAAAAATAAATATGGGCTTTAATTATGACAACTGATGTACTAATGAAAAACAAAAGCAAAACCTTGTTCCGTTCAGAGTATAATTGGTTAACAGTTGTGTTTAAACTTTTTGCTCGTTTATGATTCAATTTGAATAGCATATTAAAGAAGTATTCGAAAACTTTTTGCCCAAAACTAGTTAAATAAATTAAATTAACCACGTCCAATTTTTAGTCCATTTTTAAGTAAAACTATAGTTTTTAATAAAAATGCGTTAGTATAAAAATTGGAAAAAATTTTAGAAAAAAATTGCAGAAATTAGCATTTGCCAAGTTTTTGTAAAAATATTACATTCTCCTCTCAGTGATTGTCGGCGTGGCCTAAAAAGGTATTTTTTTTTATTGAAGTCAGGTCTTACAGTCCAAAATATTTGTAGCTTCCATTGAGGGTGTTTTTTATTTTAACTCTCATGAAAGTCACAGCTACATATTATAACCCTGAACTGGTGCCTCAGGTGTTAACAAATGTTAATTAATTCTACTTTTAAACAATTGGAGTTTTAAAGTATGTGGAAAATGCTGTTGGGAGTTGAATTTCAAAGAAAGCCTACTTGTTCTGTAGAAGAAAGAGTTTTGAAATAGTAGTAGTAATAGTCTTTAAAAAACGTAATTGAGAAACGTAATAGTAATGGAAAAACGTTTCATTGCAAACATTAAATTAACAGTAAGTACCCTTACTGCTTAAAATTTAAGTCTCAATCCCTTGGTGTGCACATTTTGGATCACATGTGCATCAATAAAAGCCAGGGCTTTCGACTAACGAAATTAACTTCGATGAACTTTTTTACCTATCACATTTAATGTTTCAGTGTCAGTACAAAAAAATAAAGTTGCTTGCATTAGTGTCAGTGTCATTCGTTGGTTGCAGTTGAAAACGCACAATATGGTACCGCTGGACAAAACAGGACTGGTTTAAAAAAAAAGACAATGTGGCAACGCTGAGCTTAGTACATCCAAGTTGCAAAGGAGGCGGAGAATAAAATGTTCGTGCAACATCATATGTTTGATGTATGGTTGTGCATCATTCAGGCTGTTTCGACTGCAAATACAATTGTTCAAAAATGCACTGATTTGCATTCTTCAAAAATAACGGGTGATTTTTTAGCTGGTTTGGTTTTGGCAACACTGGTTTTAACAGCTGACGTGTGTTTAGTACCTTGTGTCACTGTCAAACAGCTTCAGTTTGGTTTGCAATTTAACCATGGATCGTCTTACAAATGAACAACGCTTGCAAATTATTGAATTTTATTATCAAAATTCGTGCTCGGTTCGAAATGTTCATCGCGCGCTGCTTCCATTTTATGGTCGGCATTCTCGACCTTCTGAGCAGTCTATTCGGAAGATTGATCGGGCCGGTCAATTGGCCGCCTAGATCGTGCGATTTGACACCATTAGATTATTTTTTGTGGGGGTATGTCAAGGCTAATGTCTAAAGGGACAAGCCCGATTCGATTGACGCACTGGAAGCCAACATCTATGCATTCATTCGTGAGATACCGGCCGATATGTGTGAAAGAGTATGCCAAAATTGGACTCAGCGGATGGGCTACCTGAGACGCAGCCGCGGTCAACATTTGCATGAAATTATCTTTAAACATTAAATTGCAAGGTTCAAACTATCGATTCAAATAAATATTTTATTAATTTTTTCGAATTTTTTGTGTTTTTTTTTTTAAAGTTCTCAAGCTCTTAAAAAATCACCCGTTATATATTCTCCAAACGTGTTCTTCAATGTTTGGTAGGTATATAATCTTATGGGGGTGCGTTCCTCGTAAGCTTTAAACTCTATTGTTGGGGTCTGTGTTAACCCCCTCCTTGTTTTCATTATACTTCTTCTTCAATCATTTTATTCGAGTAGGAGTGGTTTGTGCATACCAAAATAAACGATCGTACGCAATGTCAGTTCGATCTACACGCATACACCTATACGAGTCCTTACTCCAATTACTTTGTGTTTGAATGAAAACGATAAAGATAGGTATACACATAGGTGGCTATGCAATGGCTTAAATATTTTCAATACAATATTTTATATATTGTTTCTATATTTTATAATATTTTCAACAATAAAAAAACCCTGTAAGGATTTAATATGCATCGTATGGGTAACCTGCTATTTCTGTACACAAAACTAATGAAATCATCAATTATGCTTGTTTTGCACTGCAATCCAGACATACCTATCTACTTACTTCAAATTTGCTTTAAATCAAGGTTTTTTCGTTCATGCAGTAGGTATCTACTTATAAGTATTATGTGCTTTTTGTTCGGGTTCGCACATGCACGCTTCCGATTCCGACATAAGTATTTACCTCCAAGAATAAGAACAAGAGCCTACATACTTAAATGTTCTAATTCTAAGTCTTACCACTTTACTTCAATCGGCATCTTACCTAAGTATAATTTTTTTTTCAACAATTCAACAATCCACACAAGGACACAAGCTACTGCTACGAAAATGTTTATCAACATCAACACACCGTTTCCACTGTGAACACAGCTTACTTAATCATGCAATAACAATGATCAAGTACCTGTCTACGTTATGTTATGTGAGTAAGTAGGTACCTTACCTACATACATATACCCATAAGCATGAATTTTCTCGGGCAGTTTTCATAAACATTCCCTATATCTACCTATAGATCCACACATGCATGCATCTAGCAACCTACCTAACTGCCTATCTTACATGTGTATCTCACTATTTTTTGCTGAATCACCTCATTCTACATACCAACAATAAGTATTCTTTTAGAACTACCAAAAACATTTACTACCCATTCCATTTTAAATGCCTTAAATTGTCAAAATTCTATTATTATCAATTTCGAACGAACCGTGAATGCGGGTACACAACTATAAAATTGCTTCAACCAATACCATATCAACTAGGTATTTACCTTCAACTACAAATAACACCCGAAGGGGGTACACATTTAAAGGGTCATCCCTTTTGGGGTGCGCTTTGTAGTTGTAGGTGTAAATACCTAGTTGATATGCTATTGGTTGAAGCAATTTTGGAGGTGATAATCGGCATTCCCGGTTTGTTCGAAACTGATAATAATACAGTTTTGACAATTTAAGGCATTTAAAATGGAGTGGATATGAAATGTTTTTGGTACCTACCTAGTCTTAAAAGAATTCTTATTGTTGGTCATGAGGTCATTCGGCAAAAAAACTAAAAGTAGGCAGGTTGCTAGATGCCTGCATATGTACACGTGTGGATCTAAAGGTAGGTAGATATAGAAAATGAAATCTGAAAACTGCCCGAGATAATTCATGCTTATACGTAGAGGGTAAGGTACTTACTTATATAACGTAGGTAGGTATATGTACAAGGTACTTGCCCATTGTTACTGCATGTGCATGATTAAGTAAGCTGTATTGTGTGTTCACATTGGAAACAGTGTGTTGATGTTGATAAACATTTTCGTAGCAGTAGCTTCTGTGGATTGTTGACAAAAAAATATGCTTATATAGGTAAGCCTATAGGTAAGATTAAAGTCGGTTAAGTCGGTAAGATTAAAGGTCGATTAAAGTAAAGTGGCAAGACTTAGAACATTTAAGTAAGTTCTTATTCTTGGAGGTAAATATATCGGATCCGGAAGCGTGCATGTGCAAACAAAAAGCATATCATAAGTTTACCTAGTAGATACAGTACGAACTCGATTTACGCAACTAATAGAAATCACGGCAGTTGCAGTAACCGAGGTTGTTGCAATTACTGGGTTGAATTTTTTAACAAAAATTTATAGACAAAATAGCCGTACCTCTGCATAGGAAATAAAAGTGCCTTAAGTGTAACGCGTTTTCCTGGTCCAGATTCAGCTCTAGCCAAAAATTGTGTCAGAGCGCTCCTCTTTGTGCACAAATTATTTTTCCCAAAGTTGGTTCACTGAAACACCTTTATCCACTTCGGATACGATTTCACTTCTCTTTTTTATAGAGATAATTGTGTTTATTTTTGAGACACCCATTTTAAACGAATTTCCCGAACTAACTACCAGCTCGCCCGAACACACACACTTTTAAGCAAGACTGTTTCCAATAACTAGGCATAATTGCGCAAACAGATTTCTCTGATTCGATGAAAACTAACTGTAAAACAACGGCGGGAAAAGGAACCATAGGGAGAACATGCAAATAAAAACAAACGAATTAGGTATAGCAGACATTGCTGAAACAATGAAACACAGTTAGTGCACTTATCGGGGCTGTTTTTTTTAAAGTTGCACTTATAGAATCAAGCAAGGCGATGGTTTTCGTGTTGCGAAAATCGAGTAGTTGCGCAAATCGAGTGTTGCGTAAATCGAGTTCGTACTGTATATTACTATACTTACTGCACCAATGAAAGTGCCTGTTTTCATTTGGTTTATCCTGACCTGATTTGTCAGAATTATTGGGGAAGTGTCAGTGTGGTAGCTACCGTTCAACCTCAGTTTTATTTTGAGATGCTAAATGTATCTAATCCTAATGACATAGCTAGTTTTATTTTTGTATCGATATGAGGCACTGGCAACATTTTTAAGCCTAAGTTGTGGTGTTTTGATGTTTAGGTCTCTCACATTAGAATCAAAATGAGGCTTATAATTCGTAAAATTCTTTCACTTAAAAAATACTCCCTGCTGGCAAAAACTTTATAAAAATCATGAGTTTTCCCATATTTGTAATTTTTTTTTTCTTTTTCGAAGCGTCCGTTTCTTACAAGTTTTCTTTCAACATCAGATAAGAGTCACGAGTATCAAATTGCGCTGAGAATTAAAAATTAAATTTGCAAAGAATGTCACAACAAAGAATGTCCACCTTTATCACAACTTTGGGTGTAAAATCAGCGAAACTAAATGCCCCACCCGAAATTAGCTTGTAGTTTTGAGGCCAGCGTTTAGAAAGTATAAAGAGCTTATTGCCTTGTCATACTAGATCATAAACTAAGTTTCATCAAAAGCAAGAGTTTTCCCATTATTTTTATAAATTTTCTGCTTCTGTAACCCCTGGTTTTTTGTTTTGGCTCAAAACCACTATAACAATTACAAGTATCACGTTGCCTTTGCGAATTACAAATAAAATTGCAAAGAATGCCACTTTTGCCTCAACTTTGGATTTGAATATCTACGAAGCATAATGTCCAATCTGAAAACTGATTGCATTTTTGAGGTCACCGTATAATTCTTGGTATATTTCCATTTCTTTAAAAAAAATTTTAAGCACTTTCAAAATAAATATGGGCTTTGATTATGACAACTGATGTTCTAATGAAAAACAAAAGCAAAACCTTGTTCCGTTCAGAAGTATAATTGGTTAACAGTTGTGTTTAAACTTTTTGCTCGTTTATGATTCAATTTGAATAGCATATTAAAGAAGTATTCGAAAACTTTTTGCCCAATTTAGTCCTCCAGGGTAAGTCATTCAGAGCTAAATCGCAGACTATTGAATGTGAAGTCAACGAACGATCTGCGAACTATTAAATTACGTTCATAAAACATTCAAGTTAAGATATTTGCCATACAATAGTTTCCATGTTCCTATTGCACCGTGAATTTTGATAACAAGCGTTATTTTGTCATATAATATAGGGGTAAGGTTATAGGAGGAAAAATAGCCCTTAAATTAACCACGTCCAATTTTTAGTCCATTTTTCAGTAAAACTACGGTTTTTAATAAAAATGCGTTAGTATAAAAATTGGAAAAATTTTTAGAAAAAAATTGCGGAAATTAGCATTTGCCAAGTTTTTGTAAAAACATTACATTCTCCTCTCAGTGATTGTCGGCGTGGCCTAAAAAGGTATTTTTTTTATTGAAGTCAGGTTTAACAGTCAAAAATATTTGTAGCTTCCATCGAGGGTGTTTTTTATTTCAACTCTCATGAAAGTCACAGCTACATATTATAACCCTGAACTAGTGCCCCTAGGTGTTAAAAAATGTTAATTAATTCTCTTTTTAAACAATTGGAGCTTAAAAGTATGTGGAAAATGCTGTTGGGAGTTGAATCTCAAAAAAAGCCTACTCGTTCTGTAGAAGAAAGAGTTTTGAAATAGTAACAGTAATAGTCTTTGAAAAACGTAATTGAGAAACGTAATAGTAATGGAAAAACGTTTCATTTTTGCAAACATTAAATTAACAGTAGGTACCCTTATTGCTTAAAATTTAAGTCTCAATCCATTGGTGTGCTTATTTTGGATCACATGTGCATCAATAAAAGCCAGGGCTTTCGACTAACGAAATTAACTTCGATGAACTTTTTTACCTATCACATTTAATGTTTCAGTGTCAGTACAAAAAAATAAAGTTGCTTGCATTAGTGTCAGTGTCATTCGTTGGTTGCAGTTGAAAACGCACAATGTGGTACCGCTGGACAAAACAGGACTGGTTTAAAAAAAAAGAAGACAATGTGGCAACGCTGAGCTTAGTACATCCAGGTTGCAAAGGAGGCGGAGAATAAAATGTTCGTGCAACATCATATGTTTGACGTATGGTTGTGCATCGTTCAGGCTGTTTCGTCTGCAAATACAATTGTTCAAAAATGCACTGATTTGCATTCTTCAAATATAACGGGTGATTTTTTAGCTGGTTTGGTTTTGGCAACACTGGTTTTGACAGCTGACGTGTGTTTAGTACCTTGTGTTACTGTCAAACAGCTTCAGTTTGGTTTACAATTTAACCATGGATCGTCTTACAAATGAACAACGCTTGCAAATTATTGAATTTTACTATCAAAATTCGTGCTCGGTTCGAAATGTTCATCGCGCGCTGCTTCCATTTTATGGTCGGCATTCTCGACCTTCTGAGCAGTCTATTCGGAAGATTGATCGGGCCGGTCAATTGGCCTCCTAGATCGTGCGATTTGACACCATTAGATTATTTTTTGTGGGGGTATGTCAAGGCTAATGTCTATACGGACAAGCCCGCTTCGATTGACGCACTGGAATCCAACATCCATGCATTCATTCGTGAGATACCGGCCGATATGTGTGAAAGAGTATGCCAAAATTGGACTCAGCGGATGGGCTACCTAAGACGCAGCCGCGGTCAACATTTGCATGAAATTATCTTTAAACATTAAATTGCAAGGTTCAAACTATCGATTCAAATAAATATTTTATTAATTTTTTCGAATTTTTTGTGTTTTTTTTTTTTAAAAAAGTTCTCAACCTCTTAAAAAATCACCCGTTATATATTCTCCAAACGTGTTCTTCAATGTTTGGTAGGTATATAATCTTATGGGGATGCGTTCCTCGTAAGCTTTAAACTCTATTGTTGGGGTCTGTGTTAACCCCCTCCTTGTTTTCGTTATACTTCTTCTTAAATCATTTTGTTCGAGTAGGAGTGGTTTGTGCATACCAAAATAAACGATCATACGCAATATCAGATCGATCTACACGCATACACCTATACGAGTCCTTACTCCAATTACTTTGTGTTTGAATGAAAACGATAAAGATAGGTATACACATAGGTGGCTATGCAATGGCTTAAATATTTTCAATACAATATTTTATATATTGTTTCTATATTTTATAATATTTTCAACAATAAAAAACCCTGTAAGGATTTAATATGCATCGTATTCGTATGGGTAACCTGCTATTTCTGTACACAAAACTAATGAAATCATCAATTATGCTTGTTTTGCACTGCAATCCAGACATAACTATCTACTTACTTCAAATTTGCTTTAAATCAAGGTTTTTTCATTCATGCAGTAGGTATCTACTTATAAGTATTATGTGCTTTTTGTTCGGGTTCGCACATGCACGCTTCCGATTCCGACATAAGTATTTACCTCCAAGAATAAGAACAAGAGCCTACATACTTAAATGTTTTAATTCTAAGTCTTACCACTTTACTTCAATCGGCATCTTACCTAAGTATAATTTTTTTTTCAACAATTCAACAATCCACACAAGGACACAAGCTACTGCTACGAAAATGTTTATCAACATCAACACACCGTTTCCACTGTGAACACAGCTTACTTAATCATGCAATAACAATGATCAAGTACCTGTCTACGTTATGTTATGTGAGTAAGTAGGTACCTTACCTACATACATATACCCATAAGCATGAATTTTCTCGGGCAGTTTTCATAAACATTCCCTATATCTACCTATAGATCCACACATGCATGCATCTAGCAACCTACCTAACTGCCTATCTTACATGTGTATCTCACTATTTTTTGCTGAATCACCTCATTCTACATACCAACAATAAAAATTCTTTTAGAACTACCAAAAACATTTACTACCCATTCGAACGAACCGTGAATGCGGATACTCAACTATAAAATTGCTTCAACCAATACCATATCAACTAGGTATTTACCTTCAACTACAAATAACACCCGAAAGGGGTACACATTTAAAGGGTCATCCCTTTTGGGGTGCGATTTGTAGTTGTAGGTGTAAATACCTAGTTGATATGCTATTGGTTGAAGCAATTTTGGAGGTGATTATCGGTATTCCCGGTTTGTTCGAAACTGATAATAATACAGTTTTGACAATTTAAGGCATTTAAAATGGAGTGGATATGAAATGTTTTTGGTACCTACCAAGTCTTAAAAGAATTCTTATTGTTGGTCATGAGGTCATTCGGCAAAAAAATTAAAAGTAGGCATGAAGGTTGCTAGATGCCTGCATATGTACACGTGTGGATCTAAAGGTAGGAAAATGAAATCTGAAAACTGCCCGAGATAATTCATGCTTATACGTAGAGGGTAAGGTACTTACTTATATAACGTAGGTAGGTATATGTACAAGGTACTTGCCCATTGTTACTGCATGTGCATGATTAAGTAAGCTGTATTGTGTGTTCACAGTGGAAACAGTGTGTTGATGTTGATAAACATTTTCGTAGCAGTAGCTTCTGTGGATTGTTGACAAAAAAATATGCTTATATATAGGTAAGCCTATAGGTAAGATGTCGATTAAAGTAAAGTGGCAAGACTTAGAACATTTAAGTAAGTTCTTATTCTTGGAGGTAAATATATCGGATCCGGAAGCGTGCATGTGCAAACAAAAAGCATATTATAAGTTTACCTAGTAGATACAGTACGAACTCGATTTACGCAACTAATAGAAATCACGGCAGCTGCAGTAACCGAGGTTGTTGCACTTACTGGGTTGAATTTTTTAACAAAAATTTATAGACAAAATAGCCGTACCTCTGCATAGGAAATAAAAGTGCCTTAAGTGTAACGCGTTTTCCTGGTCCAGATTCAGCTCTAGCCAAAAATTGTGTCAGAGCGCTCCTCTTTGTGCACAAATTATTTTTCCCAAAGTTGGTTCACTGAAACACCTTTATCCACTTCGGATACGATCTCACTTCTCTTTTTTATAGATATAATTGTGTTATTTTTTTGTGACACCCATTTTAAACGAATTTCCCGAACTAACTACCAGCTCGCCCGAACACACACACTTTTAAGCAAGACTGTTTCCAATAACTAGGCATAATTGCGCAAACAGATTTCTCTGATTCGATGAAAACTAACTGTAAAATAACGGCGGGAAAAGGAACCATAGGGAGAACATGCAAATAAATACAAACGAATTAGGTATAGCAGACATGGCTGAAACAATGAAACACATGATGTTGCACTTATCGGGGCTGTTCTTTTTAAAGTTGCACTTATAGAGTCAAGCAAGGCGATGATTTTCGTGTTGCGAAAATCGAGTGTTGCGTAAATCGAGTTCGTACTGTATATTACTATACTTACTGCACCAATGAAAGTGCCTGTTTTCATTTGGTTTATCCTGACCTGATTTGTCAGAATTATTGGGGAAGTGTCAGTGTGGTAGCTACCGTTCAACCTCAGTTTTAATTTGAGATGTAAATTTTGGGTTCGACAAGATGCTAAATGTATCTAATCCTAATGACATTGCTAGTTTTATTTTTGTATCGATATGAGGCACTGGCAACATTTTTAAGTCTAAGTTGTGGTGTTTTGATGTTTAGGTTTTAAAATTGGAATCAAAATGAGGCTTATAATTCGTAAAATTCTTTCACTTAAAAAATACTCTCTTCAGGCAAAAACTTTATCAAAATCATGAGTTTTCCCATACTTATACATATTTGTAATTTTTTTGTTTTCGAAGCGTCCGTTTTTTAGAAGTTTTCTTTCAACATCAGATAGAAGTCACGAGTATCAAATTGCGCTGAGAATTAAAAATTAAATTTGCGAAGAATGTCACAACAAAGAATGTCCACCTTTCTCACAACTTTGGGTGTAAAATCTGCGAAACTAAATGCCCCATCCGAAATCAGTAGTTTTGAGGCCAGCGTTTAGAAAGTATAAATAGCTTATTGCCTTGTCATACTAGATCATAAACTAAGTTTTTGCGCAAGCTCGCATAACATTCATTAAAAGCAAGAGTTTTCCGATTATTTTTATAAATTTTCTGTTTCTGTAACCCCTGGTTTTTTCTTTTGGCCTAAAACCACTATAACCATTACAAGTATCACGTTGTCTTTGCGAATTACAAATAAAATTGCAAACCAACAATAGAGTTTAAGGCTTACGAGGAACGCATCCCCATAAGATTATATACCTACCAAACATTGAAGAACACGTTTAGAGAATAAATATTTTTGAAGAATGCAAATCAGTGCATTTTTGAAAATTTGTATTTGCAGACGAAACAGCCTGAATGATGCACAACCATACGTCAAGCATATGATGTTGCACGAACATTTTATTCTCCGCCTCCTTTGCAACTTGGATGTAGTAGGCTCAGCGTTGCCACATTGTCTTTTTTTTTTAAACCAGTCCTGTTTTGTCCAGCGGTACCACATTGTGCGTTTTCAACTGCAACCAACGAATGACACTGACACTAATGCAAGCAACTTTATTTTTTGTACTGACACTGAAACATTAAATGTGGTAGGTAAAAAAGTTCATCGAAGTTAATTTCGTTAGTCGAAAACCCTGGCTTTTATTGATGCACATGTGATCCAAAATGTGCACACCAAGGGATTGAGACTTAAATTTTAAGCAGTAAGGGTACCTACTGTTAATTTAATGTTTGCAAAAATGAAACGTTTCCATTACTATTACGTTTCTCAATTACGTTTTTTAAAGACTATTACTGTTACTATTTCAAAACTCTTTCTTCTACAGAACAAGTAGGCTTTCTTTGAAATTCAACTCCCAACAGCATTTTCCACACACTTTTAAGCTCCAATTGTTTAAAAGTAGAATTAATTAACATTTGTTAACACATAGGGGCACCAGTTCAGGGTTATAATATGTAGCTGTGACTTTCATGAGAGTTGAAATAAAAAACACCCTCAATGGAAGCTACAAGTATTTTGGACTGTAAAATCTGACTTCAATAAAAAAATACCTTTTTAGGCCACGCTGACAATCACTGAGAGGAGAATGTAATATTTTTACAAAAACTTGCCATATGCTTATTTCTGCAATTTTTTTCTAAAAATTTTTCCAATTTTTATACTAACGCATTTTTATTAAAAATCGTAGTTTTGCTTAAAAATGGCTAAAAATTGGACGTGGTTAATTTAAGGGCTATTTTTCCCCCTATAACCTTACAGCCGATGACAAAATAGTGCTTGTTACCAAAATTCACGGTGCAATAGGAACATGTAGATACATAAAAACTATTACATGGCAAATATCTTAGCTTGCATGTTTGATGAACGTAATTTAATAGTTCGCAGATCGTTCGTTGACTTCACATTCAATAGTCTGCAATTTAGCTCTGAATGACTTGCCCTGGAAGACTAGTTTTGGGCAAAAAGTTTTCGAATACTTCTTTAATATGCTATTCAAATTGAGTCATAAACGAGCAAAAAGTTTAAGCACAACCGTTAACCAATTATACTTCGGAACGGAACAAGGTTTTGCTTTTGTTTTTCATTAGTACATCAGTTGTCATAATTATAAATAAATAGAGTGGCGCAACAGCTCGAGGTGAACCAGGGCCAACTTCTCAACAATGTATGCTGGTGTGTTAATTTCTTTACATACAAGGGGACCTACAATTTTTTGCCGAATCCGAACGGCACTTTGAGAAGTTTTTCAAGACAATTAATACTCTTGGAGGGCTTGTCAAGCCCTCGTGGAGGTGGGGACCGTGAAAAAGAACAACTTTTTTTTTCAGGTGACGATGGCATAATTCGAACCCTGACCTCTGGCGTAGTAAGCACACACACTAACCACTACGCCACGGCACCCCATTAGTTGTCATAATTAAAGCCCATATTTATTTTTTAAAGTGCTTAAAATTTTCGTTAAAGAAATGGAAACATACCAAGAATTATTCGGTGACCTCAAAAATGCAATCAGTTTTCAGATTGGACATTCTGCTTCGTAGATATTCAAATCAAAAGTTGAGGCAATTTAGATTCGCAGATTTTACACCCAAAGTTGTGAGAAAGGTGGACATTCTTTGTAGTGACATTCTTTGCAAATTTAATTTTTAATTCTCAGCGCAATTTGATACTTGTGACATCTCTCTGATATTGAACGAAAACTTCTAAAAAACAAACAGGCTTCGAAAACAAAAAAATTACAAATATGTATAAGTATGGGAAAACTCATGACTTTGATAAAGTTTTTGCCTGCAGGGAGTATTTTTAAAGTGAAAGAATTTTACGAACTATAAGCCTCATTTTGATTCCAATTTTAAAACCTAAACATCAAAACACCACAACTCAGGCTTAAAAATGTTGCAGTGCCTGCATTAATTAATGACCGAATGGCAAACAGCAAATAAGTTTCTTTGACATCGCTGAATCGATACAAAAATAGAACTAGCAATGTCATTAGGATAAGATACATTAAGCATCTTGTCGAACCCAAAATTTACATCTCAAAATAAAACTGAGGTTAAACGGTAGCTACCACACCCACACTTCCCCTCACCCAATAATTCTGACAAATCAGGTCAGGATAAACCAAATGAAAACAGGCACTTTCATTGGTGCAGTAAGTATAAAAATATATCTACTAGGTACACGTATAAGTATATGTGCTTTTTGTTCGCACATGCACGCTTCCGGATCCGACATATTTACCTCCAAGAATAAGAACTTACTTAAATGTTCTAAGTCTTGCCACTTTACTTTAATGGATATCTTACCTATATAAGCATATTTTTTTGTCAACGCCGATATTTTTTTGTACCTTACCCTCTACCATATATAATTCATATCCTCTACCCTCTATTCATATAAGCATGAATTATCTCGGGCAGTTTTCAGATTTCATTTTCTATATCTGCTTACCTTTAGATCCACATGCGCACATATGCAGGTATCTAGCAACCTTCCTGCCTACTTTTAATTTTTTTGTCGAATGACCTCACGACCAACAATAAGAATTCTTTTAAGACTACCAAAAACATTTCTTATCCACTCCATTTTAAATGCCTTAAATTGTCAAAACTGTATTATTATCAGTTTCGAACAAACCGGGAATGCCGATAGTCACCTCCAATATTG
Source organism: Neoascia interrupta (assembly GCA_947623515.1). Classification (NCBI taxonomy): domain Eukaryota; kingdom Metazoa; phylum Arthropoda; class Insecta; order Diptera; family Syrphidae; genus Neoascia; species Neoascia interrupta. Next base: position 77,847,825 of record OX392463.1, on the reverse strand, counting down.
CTTCAACCAATAGCATATCAACTAGGTATAACTTTTAAGGCTTTGGCGGTGTTTACGCAGTCCCTTGTAGATGTGGGTCATCATACATTGGACAAACGGGACGAAGTATTTCGACCCGTTTAAAAGAGCATATAAATGCTGTGAGCAATCAGCAGCGAGAAAAATTCGCTCTAGCCGAGCATGTCTTAGACCATCCCAACGAACACCATTGGATCAGATTTGACCAGGCTAAGATACTGGCTCGGGAGTCGCATTACATCCCACGGCTTGTTCGTGAAGCGATTGAGATAAAACGCCACAAAAATTTCAATCGCGACGACAGTTTCAAATTGTCGCGAACATGGGATCCAATAATCGGCTCATCACCGTCGATTGCAAATTGGCTAACCAGCCCCAGCGACACAGTGAGCACTGTTTGCTCTCAGCCACCTGATGCACAACAACGAGAGAACGAGACAGCATTACCGCCTACGCACCGCTACAACTTGCGTAGTGCTAATCGCCATAAGCATTTTTAGGCAGTTTCCCGGTAACCACACTTAATGTAACTTAAGCGAAACGTTCGGGGTGAGTACGGTTTGCACTCATACTTTATTTTTAACGCGGTATATCCCAAAACCTTTAAAATTATATCAACTAGGTATGTACACCTACAACTACAAATCGCACCCCAAAAAGATTGACCCTTTACATGTGTATTTCCACGCAAAGGTACAGTACAGCAGTACAGCATATAAATCGCAGCTCAACCCTTTTTAATCACCACACACTCACTTTGTATCTGATCGCAAATTCGAAACAGCCTACAATCGCGCACACTCACTCAATCCCTGATTTCATAATAGCAGTAGCCAGTTAAAAAATTTTCCCCGCAATTATACGCAACTGGTATATTCTATCAAACCTTGTAATACCACTTCCCGGGTTTTGGGTTCGGCTGTCCCCCAGATCGGTCATCCCTGGTTCCGGCCGTCTAACGTTCGGTTTGACCGAGATCGGTCTGGCCAAGTTCGGTCTGATTTAGTTCGGCCGCGATGATGCCGCCCCACGTTAATAGTAAGTTTTTATGTATGTAGCATCGAAAAAGCTTTAGAGGCAGAACATTAACTAATAATTGTACTCACAGGGAGAGACAAAGGGCCATACACCCAATATTGGTGCTTTTTTTGTGGCATATTAACGCCACCTAGTTTGATGAGTAGAGTACTTCCATACAAACAATAGCTACTATGGCAGCTCAGGGGGCAAATCACCGAATCCGAGAACGGATCACTCGTCACGTAAAGGTGTGCACTTCGTATTATACCATACGTGATCGAATAACTCGTAACGTAAATTGGTATTATGCCATAGGTCAACGAATACGTGAACGTATACTTTCTCGATATATATATTTTCTCGATACGTCATTCGATCAGAAATAAGCATGCGTAATTGAGTTCAGACAATATACAACAAAGGAAAATAACAAAATGTGAGTTTTTTTTACCTACAAGTAATTTGAAATGATTTGAAGCATGAAAACATATTTTTAGGACAAGTGGCACTAAATTGAATGGCACGCAAAAGAATTTAATGGCTGACTATATGAGGGAGCACCCCAATTTAGCTAAAAATTTAGTGCAAAATTGTGCCCAAGGCAGAGCAACTAGTATGCGGCTGTGGGAAGAACTCACAAAAAAACTGAATAGTGTACGTCCTCCAATAAAGGACGCTAAATCATGGGAAAAAGTGACTATTACTTTGTTTTTACACGAAAGCGTCAAGTAATAGATACGTATTGTACCATTTATAAGTTTTTGCTGACCAGAAGCATCAAGCGAAGAAAAAACTGTCGTTCAACAAAGCATCAAAGAATATAACAGGCGGGGACCTTATCAAGAGAAACTGTTTACCCAAGCTGATGAGCATATAATAGAAGCAAGCGGACTGGAAGCAGCTGTGGAAGGTCTTGTTAACGTCAGTTTTCTCTTGGCTTTTGTTTATGACGCACGCGTAATAATTCTGCTCTTTTCTACAATGAACTCTATGTGTAACAAGTGTTTAAATCCAGTAACTAATGCCGATTTCATATCGTGCGGTGTTTGTGGTTTAGTCACACATATAAAATGTTGTTCTTTACAAAAAAAAAGTAATTAAAGTTATAAAATCGAATGTCAATATTTTCTTCAAATGCGATAAATGCGTCAATAGTCCATTGCTGCTATGCCTACAAAAAATGAGTGACCTCTCTTTATTGCTTCAAAGTAACATTGATCACATCAATAAAATTTGTTCAACATATGTGCCTATTGTATCTAAAAGTTCATCATAACGATCTACTGCTTTAAATACCAGCAGAGACATCCGTGACACCACTCGGGTTCAAAGAGTCTCAAAACAACTATCCACTGAACGTCGCGCTGCGTGTTCTTCTCCGCTGTCTCGCATTTCTTCCAAAGCGGGCAAGTGCACTCCAACTACCTCCCGATCTTCTGCTGCTACTAGTGCATCAACAATCATAAGTAATACAAAATTGAAATCTTCATCGTCTTCTGATCTCTCAACAACTACTGCTACGAGGTTGTTGTCGGCAGACAAGATCTGCTCTGATTTAATAACTGCACTGAGTTTACCTTCGAATGCTGTGGCGACTGCCGCTGCTGCTGATGCTCCCGCTTGTGTTCATGATGAATCATCGGCTGCTGCTGCGATAGTAATTGATCTGGTCTGTTTTGACTCTCCTGCTGCTGTTAATGTTCTTGTTGGTGATTATGTGGATTGTAATATAAATCCCGATTCAAATGTTTTGGCCGCTCAAGTCACTGGGGATAGTGTATTGTCTATTGGGGACAGTCTATTGTATTACCTAGTGTCAATAACAACAGGGTAAACAAAAGCAACCGCATTGAAGTCATCCATGGAACTAGTGGGCAAAATAGTGAACTCCATATAGTTCGTAAATTAAAATGGTTTCACATTTCGAGTTTCCATCCTGATACCACTTCGGACGTAATTATCAATCACGTTTCGTCAAAGCTTGAAGTTTCATCGCAAGGTATCTCGTGCTTTAAATTAATCAAGCTTAGGGATAGTCAACGTCCGCTTAAGTTTGTGAACTTTAAAATTGGTGTTCCTACGCAATTCGCTTAAACTGTGTATAATGGAAATTTCTGGCCGAAGGGCGTTAACATACGTCATTTTACTCAAGATTTAACAAAAAACTAAATTGTGTTAATGCTGGTCCTGATAAGCTTCAACAACACTTGAATGTGTATTACCATAACACAAATGGATGTAGAACGAAGACATCAGATTTGTTTAAAGCATCAAGTGACAAGGATTGTGATGTAATTGTATAAACAGAAACCTGGCTCTATTAACAGCATTTTTTTTTTATATATTCCTGACTCGCCTATTGCGAACTAAGGCACCTCAACCTGAATAGATCTTTTGTGCCGTGAAACATCAGGATAGTTAGGCTAGTAGGTCATTCACCTTCCGTGCGAAATGGATAACACTACTAGCAGAGGAGGTCTTTATGTTTTCCGAACTCAGTTGTTCTCTGAAGAAAAAGGTCCGTCTAATACCATTTAGGGCTGGACATTCACATAGGATGTGTTTAGCGCTTTCGTCTTCCTCAAGACAAAGTCGGCCTTCAGAGGAGTCAACTATTTTGATTTTAAAGAGGTGATACCTAAACCTGTGGTGCCCAGTTAGGTAACCTACTAGGTTTTTTAAATCATGCCTGTTTAGATTGAGGCAGCTCTTGGCATTGTTTGTGAAGGGCTGAATGGCCCGTTTGGCCTGTCTTAGGCCTGGGGTGTCCACCCAATATGAGATACATCTAGTATGCTCCCAGTTTTTTATAACTTCGTTAATTTCCGATTTGGGGGTGGGGCAGAAAGGTTCAGGTCCCATAAAGGGGGTTTCCGAGCCTTTTCTGGCTAATTCGTCGGCTTTCTCGTTAACATCAATACCTTCGTGACCAGGAACCCACCACAGTTTGGTTTTGTTTCTTGAACTAAGTTTCTGTAGGGTATTGAAGCAGTGCATGACTGATTTGGAGTCAATGATGTGCGAGCTAAGGGCTTTTATAGCTGCTTGACTGTCCGTGTATATATGTATGTTTGCACCTATGATACCAGAGATGTATACGTGGCTGGCGCATTCTTGAAAGGCGTGGAGTTCTGCCTGGAATACACTGGGACATTTTCCCATCGCAATAGTGTATTTCAGGTTCGGCCCGTAAACGCCGGCTCCCACTCCCGACCCCATTTTAGAACCATCCGTATACCACTTAAGGCCGTTTTGGCTATTTGGTGAGTTATAGCTAACCCATACTTCTCTAGTAGGGATCTCCGTGGAGAACCTTCTGTTGAAGCATAAAGTTTTTCGTATGCGGTCTGTAACCATGCAGTGCATTTCAAGTTCCGGGAGTTCAGAGAAAAGTGAAAGCAGGTCCGGATGGTCGCTAAGACTTAACTCATTAACTTGTAGTTGACTTGCCATGCTGCGTATTGCCATTTTTTGTACAAAATGAAAATTTACTACTATGAAGTGCGTTCTGGCAGTTTCATAGTGTCTCTCATAAATGGGTGCTTTTTAGCACGTGGAAATATGGCACACCCAATATCGGCTACTTCAGTATTATATATCTGAACCTGCTAGAGTGGGCGTATTGGTATCTTTGAAAGATTTTGGAGTTTTAGCCTCCGTCCACCCAAGTATTCAAAAAAAAAAAAAACTTTTTCCCCGGTTCAGGCGACGGACATCGCTAACTTACTTCGTGCTCCACAAAGAATGCTGGATTTTGAGGCCATTCACACTATCGACGATGCGCAGTTTCAGTATTATGTTGGTTTTTCAAAAAATAATTTTATGCGTATTTTACAGGAAACGCCTTCACTGAGAACAGAAGCAGCTGCATTATTAGCTTGCATTGTAGTTAAATTGCGAACTGGAGAACCTAATCAAATGCTGGCCAAACTTTTAGATCTCAATCAGTTCGAAAAAAAAAAAATTAAAAGCGCTGCAGAATGCCTGCGCACACAGTTTGTTCCCAATAATTTGGGATATAACCATATCGGCAGATCTGAAACGATAAGCCGAATACTTGCGATTCTAAAAAATCTTTTTAACGCGGCGGAATCTAACGAAGTAAGACACGATATTGTAATTTTGGACGGAACCTATATTTACCTACAAAAGAGTATAGTAATTACTATTTTCGAAGAAAGTCATACAGTCTACACAAATGACAAAACCTGTATAAGCCTTTTTTGATGGTATGTCCCGATGGACACATTATAGATGTTTTTGGGCCATATGATGCGCAAATGATGGTAATTTTAAATAATATGGCAAATGATGTCAATGATGAATCTCATCGCTTTTTTCAGAGAAATTATGTTTTTATTTTAGATCGTGGATCTCGCAACTCGGTAAGCAGGGGCGAACGCAGAAAAAAATTTGGGGGGGGGGGGGGGGGGGTTCAAAAAATATGATTGAAATACGTTTTTGGGTACTGCCCTTGAGCAGCCCCAATGTTTTGATCAGGTAGTTCCAGGGGTGTTGGGGACATGTTAAAGATAGTTTATGTTTATCCGAGAATTTTAGTTTCGAATTTCATTTTTCCAGTTCTTTTTTTTTTCATTCCACATATTTCGGGAGGGGTTTCAACCCCCAAAACCCCCCCCCCTGCGTTCGCGCCTGTCGGTAAGTGTACTTACACATTTGGGTTATAATCCGAAAGGGAGTGTATTTCCGCACGGATCCCGGCCGGGAAATCCCGGGGAACTCTCTTTTCTCCCTCAATTTAGTGGTGAATTTGCATTTCTCCCGGCCGGGAGATTTTTATTTCTCTCACGAAACTGGTGAATTGTACTATTCCCCCGGCCGGGAGATTTTGTGGTATTCACCACTTCTCCCGACAGGGAGATTTATTTTGTCAAGCAATTGAATTACTATCAACATTTTTGACAGTTCATGTTTATAAGCAAGACCAAGGTAATGGGATTTTCTTACTACTTGCAACATTTTTTGACAAATCATATTTATATATATTTTCTTGTTGTTTGAGTCACATACCAGCTGGTAATTTTCAGCTGTAATAAAAATTTGGCAAAACATTGGATTAGCGGCTTATTTTGGTGTTAATCATCGTTGAATATATGGGAAAATTCAGCTACCAACAAAAAATGCGCAGAGTCACTGCTCAAGAAAGTGGCCATACTGCAGGTGCTGCACCAAAAGGGTTTTCAAATCTTGCCACAACCACTGCAGACTGTGCGTCCGTTTGTCTTTGAATCGATCACCCTGAATGACTATGACGAGGAGTATGGGCTGGATCAGGCAGACGCCTCGGAAAATGTCGATAATCTTAATCCAAGCAAAAAGTATTTAAGGTAAAATCTTTATAAGCAAGCTGGTTCAAGTGTCTTTAAGGTTCTTTTAATTTTAGCAACTCCAAAAATGCTGTTAAGTTTTTCCGAAGCAGCTTGGCATTCGTATTACCAAACATAACAATCAGCCTTATAATTGGCCAATATTGGCTCTTCACAAAGCTAATTTCACTGCGGTACAGAGAGCTGAACATGATTCTAAAACAGTTGAAGGATCATGGTCATGGGGTATCCCAAAATGATTTCTTTTCCCTACTATCAGAAATCGTAGAAGCACGAAATACCCCCAGGTGGCACATTGGTCCTGTTGTAATAAACGATTTAAGGAGCATTTTTGCTAGCCTCGACACCTTAGTTGACGATGTAAATGGCATTTTTGGTTAAACGCTAACTACAAACTTTATTTCGTCCTTTCTCACCCTGAGCATTCAAATCTTTGTCATGTCTAAGATTTCCGATCATGGTGTAGAAAAATTATGGGCTGTGCTTATTTATACCCTTTTGTGGATAGCCCTCCATTCCTTCAAGTTTATTTTTGTCTTAAGAGTCAACAGAGCTTTGTTAAATGAGGTAATTTTAAAACTGGGTTGATTCCGTATCCGTTAAAAAATCGAAAAATACTATTATTTTAGAAATCCGACACAGCGATAATTTTAAATGATGTCAACGTAGAAGATCTCCCAACCGAAGGTGCGGTCAACCAGTTCCTCATGCAGCTGGTGGTAAAGAGAAGCATCCAAGTCGCATGTGGAATAGTAGAACTGGATATGACATTTCTTGGGGAAGTAAGTGTGCTCCTAGATGACCTACTTCTTTGCTGATTTTATCTCCCTCCCGCAGGTCATGAGTGCTTTGTCAATCTACGTTATATTCCTGATACAGGTGGACTTGGGTGAAATCACTTTAACGACAAGGGCTGCTTCCAATGTAACAACAACAACCCTCTCACCCCTTTCTGGGTCAATTACAAATGAACCTTAATTTGTCACTGTCAGTCAAATATCGTTAAGCGAATAAATAAAAAATTTCGAGCTGTTTCCACCATGACCCCATCAAAGAAACTATTCGACGAGTCCTTCAACTTAGAATCAAAGCTCTACGACGCTGTTAAACCATTTTTGTTCGTTTCTCAATTTTTTGTATCGCTCCCGCAGGAGTTCATCTATTCGAACCACGTCATAATCGTTCAGAGCAATCCATCATCCACATTCTGCACATCGGATGGTGTGCCACCGTTTACCTCGGTCTTTTTTCGAGCATCTACACCGAGTACACAACCTTCAAAATATCCCTGCCGACTGTGCAGAAAACACTCTACTTCATGTGCTCCTCCTTATGACGGCTTGTAACTACAAACAAACCAGCTTCAGGATATTTATCCAAACCATAGTGTCTATACAATACAAGTTGATGGCCTTGGCATTAAGCCTTGCTATGATGCACTCAACAAATTCTTTTTCGTGCACCTTTTGTTTCTGGTAGTTTATGCCGCAGCGACGGCTTGTGTGGACTTCTTTTACAGCGGCATGGGGATATCTAGCTTCATTCGCAGCATGACAGTGTATTTGGTGCCCAACTTGATAATAAGCATTTTGATGGCTCAATACTATGGGTTGCTCTATGGAATACACCTGCGTTGCAAGGCACTGAATAAAACTCTACGCAAATTTCAACGTCAATTCAAAAAGGATATCTCTGAAATGACAAATCCACGGGAATCTCTCAGTTACCTTCGGGGCATCTTAACTTCCATACAAGCAAGGAAGTATTACTTCCATTTACAAGGGAGGTTAACACCAGCTTCTCCTACTCGATACTGACCGTTTACTTTGGGTCTTTCATCAATATAAACATCAATATTTTCCTCATCTACAAGTACGTGGACGATCAAAAGGCCGAGATAAATATTGCCTGGACGATGAATTCAATTATTGGATAGCGATGCATGTTGGGAAAATGTTCTTGATATTATACCATAACCATTTGATATCGGTTGAGGTGAGAAATGGTTTTTTTTTATCAACAAATTAGTTTAATAAATTCTTTGAAGAAGGACACTGTTGCTTTGATTTTGAACGACATACATCCGCATAATAAAGCCATGGAAATAACAGCAAGTCATGTTGAATCTATAAAGTGTGAACGAAACGAAAAACTATTTTTTTTTAACTAGCGCAAAAAACACTTTGGGTGTCGTAACAGCGTTCCAAGCGACGTTGTACTAAGAGATTTCTTTTACATTTACTTGGGTTGAGTCCTATAGCCCAAAGTGACATAGTGCCAAATTGGCCTTATGGCAATTTAGCTACACGACATTAGGCCAAATGCTAACATTCGGTTTAGTGACGCTTTCAAAAGCGTTATTAAGCCAAATTTCGATATTTGGCACAATGTCATAATGTTGTGGCACCAAAATTTCATCTGACCAGCCATTAAAATAAAATCAGGAAGATTTTGCCCGTTCGCACCCTTTTTTAAAAGGATGGAGTATTTAAGTTGGACACAGGCGCCACAATTAATAACCAAGGACCTTAAGGCCTATCCAAATTTGTTCCAAATTTAACGATTTTACTTAATATTTGTATCAAAAATTAATCCAAGATTTTGCGCCACGCCCACATTTTGAGGAAGAATTTTAGAAATCCTTTACTTTTCTAAAAAAATCTGGAATTCCACTGGCCTGAAGCCTATTTTAAGAAAAAAGAAGAGATGAAATTCAAAATTAAGCGCATAAGGTAAAAGACATTATTTTAGATTTTGTTCATTCAGAGTATTCATATATGAATGCATGAATACTCCACAATCCCAGCAGTACTTGCTGAAAACGTTTTTGTTTCCTGCCCTAATCTACTTACACAAGAAACTTCTTAGTAGAACCAGTAAGGGCCGGTTTTTCAGTGCGAGATCATACGAGTTTCCGAGTTAAACTGAGATAAACCCCTAGAAATTAATTTTTCAGTGAACTTAGATCTGGGGCTAATCTCGGTTTAACTCGCCAATTATGGTAAGTTAATCTCGAATCAACCCTGAAGAACAATATGAACTTCTTTAAATGGTTTCTCTGTGTGGAATGGCAGTTGATTTGCGTGCTTTTGAGAAGAGTGACATCTGAAAATAACTTGAACTTCTTATCCTATGTTATTCTATGTAAAGTGAGATTTAAAGGAGGCAATGATATCGAGAGTCGAATATTTTTTTTTTTTTTTGGATACTAGGGTGGACGGAGGCTAAAACTCCAAAATCTTTCAAAGATACCAATACGCCCACTATAGCAGGTATATAAAACCGAAGTAGCCGATATTGGTTATGCCCAATTTCCACGTGCTAAAAAACCACCCATTAATGAGAGACACTAGGTTCCTTCGATGAAAGCCCTAGTGCGCCATATGGCGCCACAGTGCGCACTTTTTTATCAGTTCTGTATTCGATGAAGCTAAGAAAACAACCCAGTCCTTTTTGCACTTTATTCGGTGAAAGCACTGTGGCGCACTATTGCAGCACTAAATTGCCCTGAGGATTTTGTCGGGGCAGAAAGTTCAGTGCTTTTTAAATTTGACATTTCAGTTATTTGTCAGTCAGCTGTCCAGTGCAAATGAAAAATTTCTGCGAAGGTAAAAACAAATTTTCTTTGCTTTTATTTTGATTTTGTTTACAATTCTTTAATTCCAGTTGACTATCGATTCTGATCCTGATGTGGAAGTAGATCGAAAGTAAATCGCGTAAAAATGTTTTGTTTAGATATTTCTTAGCTCCATATGTTTTTTGCCTGTCAAATGAGAATGACAGGATCCGATGTGCAATTTTGCGTTCGATGAACAGCGCACTTTTCAGGGTTGCATTGAATTTTTGACAATCAGCTGATCGCACTGAAAAGTGCGAGTGCGATTTCAGGGCGCACTGGGGCAAGTTTCATCGAATGAACCTACTATGAAACTGCCAGAACGCACTTCATAGTAGTAAATTTTCTCTCTCTCATAATACTTCTTGACTACAACTAAGTTAACTTAACAGTGAATGCACCTACTAAGCCCTTCATTCATGCGGCTTAACCCTACGTCGCTGGATGGAAGGGCTTATTCTTTGTAGTCGTCGCTCGTTGTTTACATCGTTAAGAGTCTTGTTTAGAGTACGGATCATTTCATTGTTGCAATGAACATGAAGGTGAGCATTTAGCTTTCGAGCAAAGTTTGTTACTTCTTCGCTCACGGTAGCTATTCCTAAATCTCTGTGAATATCACTATTCCTAATATACCATGGAGCATTCACACTTGCGCTTAGTGTTTTGTTTTGGAAAGTCTGCAACATGGACATGTTGCTCGGCTTGGTACAACCCCAAAGTTGTATTCCGTATGTCTAGGACGGCTTTACCACCTTCCTGTACAAGAGCAATTTGTTATATATGCTTAATTTCGAAAATCTTCCGATAAGCCAATACATTTCCCTGAGCCTAATCTCGAGCTCGTTGCGCTTCTTCTTTACGTGTGGTTTCCACCTTAGTTTAGCGTCCAGTGTCATCCGTGTGGTTTCCACCTTAGTTTAACGTCCAGTGTTATGAACAGAAGCAAATTGTTAACCCTTCTGTAAGTAAAATTCACATGCGTTGACTTGTTCTCGTTAAGAGCGATTCGCCAAGTCTTCGTTCAGACACAAATTCTGTCCAATGCTCGTTGGAGGTTTTTCGTTGATGACTCGACTGTAAGATTAAGAGTCGAATATTTTGACAACTTTGCAGATGAAGTTAACTCTGCACTGTAAAACAGCTAGCTGGGTTAACCGTCCAGATTCATTTTGTTACGGGATAAAGAAATCTTGGTTTAAGCTGGGCTTAATTTAGTCATGAAAAGCCGGGCCTACGTACGTGCAACAGTGCGTATTTAAAGCGGAATTCACAAAAAAGTCTTGGCTCCGCCTCGGCCTGACGTTCAGTTCTGCCATACTATTTCATTGTTTGCTAACAAAATGTAGCTTCGGCTTTATCGTCTTGTTTGGCAATCGTAAAGAGAAAACGTAATCTTACGTAACTCTTCTAGAGCAAAACTCTAGTTCAAAAATTCGTTTAGTCTGACAGCTCACACAAAAAAATTATTGGTCCACAGTTTTTAAAATAATGAAACTGCACATCCTCAGATTTACTGTCAAAACCCGCACCAATTTTAAAACCTCGAGAAGATCTAGCAATTTCGTATTTCCTGTACTGTTGTTGTCCACATAAAAGCAAAAGACATAAGTACAGAACCCGAAGAAAACTATTTGTCCCGAAAATAAATAATTTTTTTCAGGAAATGTCATTTTGAAGCAGATTCAAAGTCGACGTATAGTGACGGAGCGAAGTTAAAGCCAAAGCCTCTTTGTGAAGCTGCCTTTAAACACGGCTCATAGCGATCAGCTATGGCGCCCAGCTATGCTATCCGCAGTAAGCACAAAGGCTTCTATGCTACTGGGAAAGAGAGTTTTGTGGTTGGCAGGACGATAAGGTGCGGCTAAGGGTGCGGCAGAGCAACTTTCAACTGCAAAACAATAAGCTTTTAATGGATTGACGTCTTCTGGTATTTCAAGTGCGGGATCCCTCCGAGATCAAGATCCGGGAGTGCCTTTTTGTATGGAAAGCAAACAAAATTTACACTTAAACGTAAATAGCTATTTTAAAATTGTAACCCTGTGTTTCGATGAACGAGAGAATTGTAGACTTGATCAGCCTTCCTAGGAAAGGCTGAAAATATTTGAAACATAAAACACGGAAAGGATCACAAAAAGGTACCTACACGAATTCATGGAGATCACATCTATCGGCACACTCCAGGTTCAGTAGTTTACTAATAATTCGCACTTCTACAGAAACTATTAAATTTTTTCATAAAAAAAGCGATTTGATTGGTATCCCGCGGTCGAAAAATGCGAAAGACGTCAAATTTTGACAGCCGTGGTAAAAGGTCAATGGCACTTCAAATCGGCTTAAGCCTTTGACAAAACGTGAGAACTTACTTTAGGTGGCGCTACATTTCAGGTTGAAACCTAGCCTCCCTCAACCAAAAAGCTTTGCCAGCAAGCTCTGTCTCTAGATATATAACCAGCATACCCGGTTCTACTCCGACTCTTCTCACTAGGTCTGTGTAACTAAAGATTTGTTTTTTTTTTTTTGTTTTTCTCGAGACTTATGGCCGGAGGTTGAATGTTAAACCGCTTGATGAACTAGGTACTTTCATCCTTATCGTCTAAAACTTCGCCCTAGGCACTCAATTTGGCCTATATGCACACAATTTTCCCATCTAGAAAATTGTTCAGTCGATATAAAGCCTTTTGCGTATATTTTGTTGAAGCAAAATATCCCAAAGTTTTTTTTTAGGTATTTTAGATTTGTAATCGTTTTCTAAAAATAAACGTATAGAGAAAAACACTTGCAAAACAAAAAAATGTTTTGTCTGCTTAAATTTTTACCACAGGACAAGACTTTTTAGAACTCATGCATTTGGCCTTTCATTTTAGTAACAAAATGTACCACTTTTTTGGAACTTATCAAAAATAAAACCCGCAAACATTTTCCGAAGATTCCTCATTCAACTGATGGTAGACACTAGAATTCATGTCCTCTGTGGGTTGGTGGAGTTGAATCTGTCCTTTGCAAGAGCTGTAAGTATGGCGATTGTATACTGTCCCAATCGAAGTGGTTAAACTTACTCTTTTCCTTCTAGCTTCTTGAAAACATCTCAGTTCTTGTAATTTTCCTTATTCAATACGATGTTACCTTAGAGGCTCTTACCAACATACATAGCACCGCGCTTACGACTCCGATTTAAGGCAGCCGTCTCCAATTTATACACTTCTTCAAATCACCTCTCTACCTAGACCAAAAAATTAGATGCCGCATATTCTAATGCGTCTTTACTTGATAATAGCAATTAACAATGCTTTCGACTTTTTTTAAATCTCACCGTTTAATCAAAGCACATCATCTGGGCACCTCACCGCACCTTTGTGGATTCACCAAATCTATTATCCGAAAACAACAGACGACCGAACACACACAAGCAATCCCAAAACAAAAACCCCATTGCCCAAGCCATCTCATATTGTTCAACTAACGATACTTTTGTATCCATAATATGACTCCAATTGTTCGCCTCAAAACGGTGGAGTACAATCACACTCGTCATCTTAATGAAATCCGAATAAGGGTAAATGCATAACGCACTGAATTCGGCTCTATGGTCATCAGTCGTTATGAAAGTCTTGCTAGCGAAAGCCGTAAAGAGTACTGTCCTGGCTATTTGGTCTGGATGGAGGTTCATCTGGAGCCGCTTTACCTCAAAGACAAGCGTTGTGGTCGAAGAAATCGGGGATGCAACTGGGATATTAGCCGTGAGGTTAGTGGCTAATCGGGCACTTCATTGGATTGAGAGGTACCTAATATTTTAAGCAGAAAATTATTGCGACTACGAAGACGACTGTTGTTCTTTCTGCCCAAAAGACTGTTATGGCTTTGTCTGATCACTTTGGCGGTATTTTGGGCCTACTTGCTGAGCTCCAAGCAACTTACTTAAGGTGGCTGAGCTCCAAGCAACTGCTGCGGTATGTTAACTCGCCAACAGTAGTATCACTTGATCGCGATTACCTTGGATGGAAGGGGACAATGCCGGCGGTAACTCTTTGCTATTATGACCATTTGGGCGCGTACAAAGCTAACGAGTATATCCAGTTAAAATGGAACGTCTCTATCACTGATGAGGAGACTTTTGATGATGTACTTTTTTGCTTAACCCGACCCAGTACAATTGTATTGGCCTTCCCACCCTTCAAACAAAACTAAGCTATAGCAGGTCTCACCTATACTATCACAAAAAATCTCAATTTAATTTTTTGTTTGATTCAACCACGAAAAAATAAAACTTGGTTTTTAATTTACCCGATACCAAAAAAAAAACCACATTAGACTTCGCAAAGTTGGTATACATCACTTGTCAAAAAATGTTGCAAGTAGTAAGAAAATCCCATCACCTTGGTCTTGCTTATAAACATGAACTGTCAAAAATGTTGATAGTAATTCAATTACTTGACAAAATAAATCTCCCTGTCGGGAGAAGTGGTGAATGCCACAAAATCTCCCGGCCGGGGGAATAGTACACTTCACCAGTTTCGTGAGAGAAATAAAAATCTCCCGGCCGGGAGAAATGCAAATTCACCACTAAATTGAGCGAGAAAAGAGAGTTCCCCGGCCGTGAAGCCGTGATTTCCCGGCCGGGATCCGTGCGGAAATACACTCCCAATCCGAAATTACCTGAAATCAGTCGCGGTTCGCGTCAACAACAATTAACAACCCAACAGGCAAATAACTCCCGAAAGGTGACAATGTGCCTTTGGGTTGTTGAAACAATAAATGGACGACTCAAAAATCAGTTTAAATTTATCCGTCATGTTGCAAATAACAGAGCCTTGGGTCATTTATTTGATAAAATAAGAATTGCCGCCGCCCTGTTAAATGCTTTCGGAAAACCTTTAACAGACCATAGGCTTGTGGCTGAATTACTGGAAAATATTTCTGAACGCATTATAGTTAATGAAAACTATTTGGAAAATTATGTATTAGCTGAAAACTTAAACTCTCGAAGGGCAATGTTTTCCTCAATTAAAATAGCACTTTTCCAGTGCTATCAAATAATGACTTAATTATTTTTGGACTAGGGACGTACCAGTTAATGCAAGTCAGGAGCAACTATGGTGAACATCACTGATCAGATTACAAAGAGATAGCCAACTCTGCAACCCCCTGCCCTCAAACACCCGGAAAAAACGAAATAACGGGATCTCTCTTTGAGTCCTATCCGTGAATACGTGTGAAGTGAGCGATGACAGCAAACGAAAATTGACTCACAAAGGTGAGTCTCTTTGACGTCAAAAACAGCTGACATCGTGACAAGAAATGAAAGTTCGTATAAAATTTTCTGTGCAAAAAATATTGTTTTCCTGCAATAATAAAATAAGTCATTTCTAGCAGCAAGCAAGCATCCAACAACTAGGTTGATTCATCCGCGAGAGTGGACAATCTAAAGAAATCACCATCAACTCCCTCACCTCCACCAATGATCAAAGCAAAGACTAGCCTCTGGCAAATTACTGATGTTTGTCCAAAGATTGCCAATTGCCAATCCAGCCCGCCAGAGATGGGTTTTTTGAAACAGTTGCATTTTTGTTTTGATTTTCCATTCAGTATTATTTCTCTCCATTTACAGATAAAGACAGATATGGAAAACTATCGTTTTGAGTTGTACTAAAAGTACTTTCCAAAAAACTGATCCAATTATACTGAAATAAATAGGATTATTACTAAATCCACTAAAGCATTTTTTACAATATATTTTTGCATATTATTGAAAAAAATAATGTTTTTCGCTCAATTCGCATGTTTTTGTTATATTTTTCTTACTTTAATGTGTTTTTTGCTACAAGCCCATGGCTGCTCAGCGGTAGAATTCAATCACGTCACCGACAAGCTAAGTGATACTATGTATACGTCCTATTAGATTCGACCGAGCAGGGGCTAAATGGTATTATTGGCTACTACTGCAGTTGCGTCGCTGGTTTGCGAACTTTGGGTTGTTGTGCCCATGTTATGTCGGTTGTGTGGTATTTAGGCTGGGGGAAACATCAACCAAATCTTAGCCCCCCATGTTCTTTTTTCGGCTCAGTAATTATCCGTCACGATACCGAGAACGAAGTTCACAATCATTCTAGCGAAGATGAGTTATAATGTGTAACTAATTTTTAAGTTATGTAATAAGTCTTTGCGTGCTTATACCCGACCGAGGGTATATTAATTTTAATGCATAGTTTGAAACACATTGAAATAATCACCGTAGACCCCTAAAACCTTTTCGAGATATGATCGAGACCGACAGGTGAGTCGATTAAGCCATGTCCGTTCGTCCGTCCGTCCGTCCGTCCGTATGTGTGAAGTCTTAAGTCTTTAAAATTGAGCTAGGACGCTTAATTTTGGAGTTTATCTTGGTTCTTATTTTGTACAGACAAAGTGTGAAAATTAGTTAAATCCGCCACTACTGGCTTCAATGTAAGACAACCTCTATTCCAAATTTTATTTCAAAAATCCGATTTCTCGGAAAGTTAGGTACTGCAAATTGGAAAAAAAATTTATAACAAATATTCAAGATATTACTATTTGCTGGGTTTGCTCCATACAAAGTTTTGAGCTCCGTACACTTTTAAGGGGCGTGTTTGGGAAAACACGTTTTATTTTGCAATAATTTTCGGTTCCAAAGTATTTTGTCATGATTCTAGCGAAATTACAATTAATTGATCTTAATTTTTAGCCCAGACCCACTTTTAGGGGTGTGGCCTATGCAAAAAATATATGAATTCAGTACAAAAAAATTTAAGATTTGGACTTACACCATATATAGGGTCGGGTATATATAAGTTTGTCACAGACGAACTCTTGCACTTACTCACTTGTTTTTTTTTCTTTGTTAATATGGCAATTGACACTTCAGCAATCCTAATGGAACGAAAGTGCCTATATGTGTTATAATTCATGAAGTATATAGTGTTGACACTATGAAATAAACAAGGCTTTAAGATAAATCATATCATATAACAGCTCGAGGTTAACCAGGGCCAACTTCTTAACTTTTTATCCTGTGTGTTGTATTTTTCACATCCAAAGGGACCTGCAATTTTTTTGCTGAATCCGAACCGCACCTTAAGAAGTTTTTCAAGATAGATATTACTTTCGGAGGGTTTCTCAGACCCTCGCGGAGGCGGGGATCGATAGCGGTAGGTAGGATTTCAACCCAGACCTCTTTCGTAAAAGGTACACACACTGACCACATTGATATAATATAGGTTAGGTTGCATAATATTACTGTGGTACTTACGTAAAACTTAGTTTTAGCTTTTTTAGTTTTTCTAATTAAATACTTGTCATAGATTAGGGCTTATAACTCGAGACGGATGTACTTTAGAGCTGAGCTGCTATAGTAGCTATTGTTTGTATCGAAATACTCTACACATCTAACTAGGTCGCGTTAGTGTGCCATCAAAAAGAAACAGGCACCAGTAGTCCATATATTTCAGGCAAAGCCCTTTTTACGGCTTGGCTGTGTCTGCGACTGCAAGTGTTTCTTCTTGGTTTACTGATTTTGTTGTTGGATTCGGAATGTGTGCCACTCAGTTGGTAAAACAAGGGTTCCGGGGGTAGCAAAAACCTTCATAGGCACTACGAGGACCGGCCGCGCGTGGCATAGTAGTGTGAGATTCTTATTCACTAAAAAACCTCACATTTTCCGTTAGACTACGACTAATCCTTAACAAGTAGTTCAAGCTTCTGTAGTAATCGCGTGTGGCAGGCTGCCTTCCAACGAAGGCTCCTACAATACCGTCAATTTATGCGGTTTCATCTTATGCTGCTAGATCTAACAGTCTCATTCGTTGTAGTCGGCGCGTAAGATTTGTCTGATCCAAAGTTCGGATAATTTCATTGTTGCAATGTCCGCGAAGACGAGTACTTAGTTTGCGAGCAAAGTTATTTACCTCGTCTGTCACGGTTGCGATTCCTAGATCTCGGTGGAAATCGCTATTTCTTATGTACCATGGAGCATTAACGATTGCTCTGAGTGTCTTATTTTGAAAAGTTTCTAAAATAGATATATTGCTTGGTTTAATACAACCCCATAGTTGTATACTGTACGTCCAGGATGGATTTAGCACTTGCTTATACAAAAGCAGTTTGTTATATATGCTTATTTCGAAAATCTTCCGATAAGCCAATTAATTTCTCTTAACTTGATTTCGAGCTCGTCGCGTCTCTTTTTAACGTGCGGCTTCCATTTAAGTTTTGCGTCTAGAGTCAATCCTAGATATTTCGCTTCATTTGAGTACGGGATTTGTACCGAGTTAATGAATAAAGGTTTATTATTTATCTTTTTATAAGTAAAGTTAACATGCGTTGACTTAGTCTCGTTAAGGGCGAGTCTCGCCAGCTCTTCGTCCAGTCGCATAGTTTGTCTAAAGCGCGCTGAAGTTTACCTGTTGATAATTCAACTGTCGTATCAATAGCGAGAATAGCAGTGTCGTCAGCGATAAAACAAGGGTACAAATCATGGAAAGACACCAAACGGTTTGTTATAATATCAAATTTGCTTCATAAGAGGCAGAACATATTCTTGTAAATTGTACTCACACGCGTAATATGAGTCAAAGAACTTTGACTGCTTCATAAGAGGCAGAACATGTTCTTGTAAATTGTACTCACACGCGTAATATGAGTCAAAGAACTTTGACTGACTCAGCACAGCAGAAACAGGGAGAGAATTTTCTTTGTATTGTGTTGATGAGACACTCGAGAGTGATCTCTCTATTGGGTCACTTTTCTTTGTTTGTTTATTTTGCAATAATTGAATGATTTCTTTTGCACGAAAGAGCTGGGACTTAACAATACACTATAACACTTAAGTAGTTTGTTGGATATGTCTTTAATGATCGGATGGACCAAAAGTTATGGATTTATTAATGGTTTGTTTATTAAAGAGGCGAATATTTCAGGAGCTACTCACTAATGCGACTTTACTTCTCGGTTTTCACTTAAAAAAATAGGTATAGGATAGGAATACAGAATTAGAACGTAAGAGAAAATTGTAAGAATAGATCAGTCTTAATTTGACCGTCAAGAAATAAAGTTTATTTTTTTAAAACAATTCTGCAAGTAAAATATTAATTTTTTTTTATTTATTTATTTATTCATCGAACAAAGCTTACAAATCCTTAGTAATGACTTGACTAAACAAAAATTAATTATTTTCATATTAAACAATTGCAATTAAAATTAAACATTACCACCATAATTATTTAAAATTGATAAGAGATTATATTTAAATATATATCTGCTAAAATTAAAATCGATCATGTTGCAAACAGTGTTTGCTTCTCTTAAACACCTTGTCACAGGCTCATTGGCAGCATAAACAGTTCTGTGAAATGGAACATTAAAAAACAAATGGCTTCTAAGCATTCTCGCAGGAACATTGACTCCGATTAAGGCTTATATTTGAGAACAGTCAATATGCGGTTAACTTTCTTCGAATGTTAAGAGGCAAAATAGCAAGTAATTTGCATCTAGTTTCATAAGAAGGCATATCAATGCCCCAGTTCAACCTTTTCACAACTCTCGTAAATCGTTTTTGTATTCTTTCAATTCTAAATGAGTGAACTGTATATGAGGGGTTCCAGATAAGATTGCAGTACTCTAGAAGGGACCTTACAAACGCAAAAAAAGGCATTTCAATGTACGTGGATCAGTGAACTCTTAAGAGTTACGCAAGATAAAATCTAGCATTGAATTGCCCTTAGCGGCTAAAAAATCTGTATGTCTAACAAAGTCTAGCTTTTTGTCCAAAATAACACCAAGATCTTTTTTAAATGTAATGATGGGCAGTGCTTTATTGTTTATCATGTAAGTAAACTCAATGGGCGATCTTTTGCGACAAAACGTTAGACTTTGGCATTTAGAAATGTTTAAATGTAGGGAGTTACGGACACACCAATCCGATCAACTATCAAGATCATTCTGCAAAAGCAAGCAATCTTGATCGGATGCTATGCAACGAAACACTTTCAAATCATCGGCGTACATTAAACAATTTGAGCTTAAAAGTACGTCAGAGATGTCGTTAATAAAAAGCACAAACGAAAGGGGGCCGAGGTGGCTTCCCTGTGGGACACCTGAAGTAACATTTATCGGTGAAGAAAAAGTATTATTTATACGAACGTACTGAATACGATCCCTTAAGTATGAACTTATCCACTTTAAGAAATTCGAGTGAAAACCAACTTCAAACAACTTCATTAGTAAGACATCGTGGTTGACTCGGTCAAAAGCCTTAAAAAAATCCGTGTAGATAACGTCATACTGAAAGCCCTTTTCGAGTCCATTTAAAACAAGATTAGAGAAAATAGTAAGGTTAGTTGCAGTAGATAAGGTGAAATTATACGTTTAAGAGAGGGAGCTAATTTATCATACACAAGTTTTCAAATAATTCGTAGAAATCGTAGAAATTTTACAAATTGGACAATAATTTGAGATTCCTTGTTTACTACCCGACTTGTAAATTGGAGTTATTGTAGAACGCTGCCATGAGTGAAGAAACTCGCCAGTTACCAGTGAGCGGTTAAAAATAATATATAATGGAAAAGCGACAACTTGAGCACACATTTGTAAAAGTTTTGGGGAGATTCCATTTCCATCTGTTCGTTTATCGGTCTTGAGCCTAGACAAAGAAAGCTCAATTTCGGGGGTAGACAGACTAAGGTTGCCAGTATTCAGGGAGCTTATGGAAGAATTTGTCCTACGAGAATAAGGTAATTCAGGAAAACTACCCAAATACACGGATTGAAAATGTTTACCAAACAAGTCACAAACAACTGAGAGGTCAGACGAAGAAATGCCATCGTGCCGCATAAGATTGGGAATTCCAATCTTATTTTGGAATTTCCAATTTACACAATCACTAACAGGTATTCCTGCAAACAAAACAAAATTAGAAACGAACTTGTCATATTGAAGTGAAGTAAACATACCCTGTAATTGTATCTTCTTGGTGATTTCGCCATCAGCGTCTTTTGCTAAAAACCGGCATCTCTGTGTGCGTCGATTTGGCTACCGCTGTGGAATTTTGACGGCCCATTACTGTGTATCAGCCGCCGTATACCGTTCGAGCAACGCCTCACTATCATGATAAATCTGAAAAGCAATGAGACTGTAACAAATACACACTTCGCGTCGTATTCATCCCCAGCCTGGTGAGGGTGACTGTTACGTTTTTACGTTTTTGTTGGAGGTTGCTACTATCCGATGGAGCACTCAGACACAACTACTGAACCATTGTACTACCATGCAGACACCTTACATTAATGTATTTAGTTTACCCGTCTTTCGAAGAAAGATGAGAAGGAGCTTCAGTGATGAAGAGCTTAGGTGTTCGGCACTCACCACGTCAGCCCCAAAGATCCGCCACCTGATGCGAGCAAAGGCAGGACAACTACAGAGAAAGTGTTCCGCTGTATCGTCGTCCTCTCCACAGGCAAGACAGGTGATGGTTTCGCTTAAGCTTAACACATTCAAGTGTCTAGCAAAAGCTTGGTGGCCGGTAAGGACGCCTACAAGAAGTCTGCAATCGATTCTTCTAAGATATAGAAGAAAATACGCTGACCCCTCGCAGATGTCTGGGCGTAGTCGTTTAGTCTGTCTGCACCCATCGCAGTCACGCCAACGAACCCTGTGCTCACGAGAAACCCAAGTATCAATGGCAGACGTGACAAAAGATACAGGCAAGCCTAAAGCAGGTTCGGGTCCTGAGAAAACCTCTTCTGAGCCAAGTCTGGCAAGCTCATCAGAGATCTCATTTCCCTGGATACCAGTATGACCTCGAACCCAAACAAGATTCACTGCATTTAGCCTTCCGACTAAGTTCAACGAATTCTTGAGTTCGAGCACTATCTTGGACGAGGTAAGAGGGTTGAGCAACGCATTTAGAGCGTCTTGGCTGTCACTGCAAACGCATATGCTTCTTGCCCTCCACCTGTTAGTCACAATATAGCGCATAGCCATTAGGATAGCGAGAATCTCCGCTTGGAAGACAGATGCATATTTACCTAAGGGGTAGTGGAGTCTAATGTTCTCGCTTTCCACAAAGACTCCAGCACCAGACCCCTGTCCGGTTTTGGAGCCATCCGTGAAAATACGATGGCATTCTTTCCCTGGCTCAGAGTCTGGCCGAAGCCATTCCATTACCTGAGGAAAGTTGACTTGGTAATTTTTCCGCAAAAGGATTTCTGGGGTCATTGCGTCAGAGGGCATGTCCATAAGACAGGGGTCAAAGGACAATTCTCGAACAAGTTCTTCAAAATTCCAATGCGTGTGGTACCAAAAACCACCTCTCTTTAAGCGAAAGATGGTTTTCAGCGTACACCCCATGAT
Organism: Neoascia interrupta; assembly: GCA_947623515.1. Taxonomy (NCBI): domain Eukaryota; kingdom Metazoa; phylum Arthropoda; class Insecta; order Diptera; family Syrphidae; genus Neoascia; species Neoascia interrupta. The sequence continues at coordinate 77,825,463 of OX392463.1, read as the reverse complement.
AAATATATCAAGGGGGGGGGGGGGGAGGTTCATCAAAGCATCTAGAGCAGAGCCCGGCGTGCTAGGGAAGGCCCCTGTGCAGCCAAGACAAGCCGTTCTTTGGAGTTTGGCAAAAGAGGCAGTAACACGTTTCCGCGAAAGCCTGTTCCACCAAACAACCGATGCGTATGAGAGGAGTGGTCTAACCTTGGCAGTATAGATCCAGAGGACCCTTTTCGGAGATAAGCCCCATGTCTTGCCAAAAGCGCCTCTACACTGCCAGAAGGTGGACAATGCTTTTTCGGTTTTGGACTCAACATGCTTAGACCATAGAAGTTTTCTATCAAGGATTACTCCCAGATATTTGACTTCATCGGATATCGGGATAGTGACACCTTTAAGCACTAGTTGAGTCAGACCAGTGACCTTCCTCCTTCTTGTAAAGAGAACAACCGTAGTTTTAAGAGGATTCACTGAAAGCCCATTCCTAGTGCACCAATCATCGATCAAGTCCAGGGATCTCTGCGCCTGAGAGCACACAGTCCCTAGGTTTGAGCCGACAGAAAGAACGGCGACATCATCCGCGTAGGCTTGTGTGTAGGTTCCAGGAAGGTTGAGAGCCGATAGTAGAGAGTCTACAACCATGCACCATAAAAGGGGAGACAGAACACCACCTTGCGGGCAGCCCTTGTTTACCCCAGTTATGACGCACTTGCCACAATCTGCTTCGGCTATCAGCGTCCTGTTTATTAGCATTGCCCTAATCCATTGAATTAATGTTTCATCTACACCATGTTGTCTGGCTGAGTTGCACATGCTATCAAACGTCGCGTTATCAAAAGCACCCTCAATATCGACGAAAACGCGCAGCACGTACTTCTTCTGGTCAAGAGCACATTCAATCCTACCAACAAGGTTTTGAAGCGCAGTTTCGCAGGATTTTCCGCGCTGATAAGCGTGTTGCATCTCAGAAAGAGGGTGCAAACGAAGAGCAACTTTGCGCACGCGCAGCTCAACCAGTCTCTCTAAGCTTTTCAGCAGGAAGGAAGACAGACTTATGGGTCTGAAGCTTTTGGCTAGGCTATAGTCTGACTTACCAGGTTTTGGTATGAAAACGACTTTAACCATACGCCAAAGGGTGGGTATGTAAGCCAAGGCAAGGCTCGCAGTGAAAATTCTTTTCAACGTGGGTAACAGCTGACCTAAACCTTGCTTCAGCATAACCGGGTAGATTCCATCTGGACCAGGTGACTTAACGCTCACAAAAGATGCAATAGCATATTTGATAGCGTCATCAGTCACCACTCTAGATGCAATGTACCAGTTAAGCCGCGTTGTGTTCGCTGGTTCTGCAGTGGCCACCGTTGCCGGTACCACGTGGTGACTTGATTTCCCGGGAAGTGAGTCTCAAGGAGAAGACTGTAGGTCTCCGCCTTGGTCTCAGTGTAGGTGCCATCAGTTTTGAGTATTGAAGCTAGTCTGCTTGGCCTGTTCCTCTGAAGAACTTTCACAAGCCTACTAGTTTCACTTAGAGATTCGATCTCGTCACAAAATTTTTTATAAGAGTCATTTTTCGACTTGCGAATAAGTCTCTTAAAATCCTTTTGCCTTGATCGATATAGATTCCAGTCTTCTACTAAATTGGTTTTTAAGGACCGATTCAGGAGCTTCCTGGTCTCTTTGCGAATACGCTGCAGTTCGGCATTCCACCAAGGTACCGATTTTCTACGGAGGTTTTTCGTAACTGGGCACGCGAGCTCAAAACAACGGGTAAGGATGCTGTTCAGATTTTGAGCAGACATCTCTACCCCTTGTCGTGAACTCAGTTTGAGTGGAACTTGAACAGAGTGGCCAAGCTCCTCTTTAAACTGTGATCAATTCGTTTTTCTCGGATTTCTCCTCTCTCGCAAAGGTAGAACTTCGCAATTGATTTGAAATTCGATGTATCTGTGATCTGACAGGGTGCTATCTGGCGATACCCTCCATTTTGCGATAGTCCTTGAAAACTTGTTGGACAGGGTAAGGTCAATTACCTGCTGTCTCCTGGCGGTAACAAAAGTGGGTCTGTGACCCAAATTATTGATGGTAATGTCAGACGATAAGATGAATTCCAAAAGACGATCTCCTCTTGCGTTACATTTGCTGCTGCCCCAGACAGTATTCTGAGCATTAGCATCGCAGCACAAGACGAGACCCAATCTTTTGGATTCACAATAATCTACAAGCTCAACAACTGCCTTTGGTGGAGGAGGAGTCAAAGAGCATAGGGGAAGTAGGCCGAGGCAACGACAAAGGTTTCCCATTTGCCGTTAGCATGGCAAGGAATAGAGGCAGCAACCAGATCTTGGGCACAAAACCTTTCGATCGTGACGGCCTCTAAGGATTTGGATGCGATAAGACAAGTCCTAGGTCTTTCGGACTTCTTATCGTAAAGAATATCGTGTGAAGCACTCAACCCACCAAGACCACAGATGTTACCTTTCCACACCCATGGCTCCTGGATGGATGTTATGCATGTTTTTGTACTACATGCCGCAAGCCTGCTACTTAGAAGAGCAGTAGAGGCCTTGCAGTGCTGTAGGTTAATCTGAGTAAACATTATGGATGTAGACTCAGGGTTACGTACACTATTAGCGCTGTTTGGCATTGAAACGGAAGTGAATCCTACCAAAATGCAGACGGGGACGCATGTTGTACCTAGATTCAATGACCTCGGCAGAAGCCATGTCCATGCCCACGACCAAACAACTACCATCTTCATTAAGACGATTTTTTTTTGGTCTATGCGAACGGACAATCCAGGCTTTTGTGTCGAGGCAAGGATTCTGGGCTCGCAAGCGCTTCAGCACATCCGCCGTTTTCCCCAGTTTCCCAGGGATCCAGCAGACGGCTCGCGTTAGCTTGGGTAGCTTGTAGACCTCAAAAGTTGAGGTCCCAAGGGGAGGGATTTTCGGCACCATACTGCATAGCCATTCAGGGGTTTGCTGCGATGAGGTCTTCACCCAAAAGGTTCCGTCCTTCAAACCACAGCTCTCCACCTGAATGCAAGCATTAGTTGCCTCAGCAAGTTCTAACAGTCGAGTTTTGCAGTGTTCGCACACCGCAGCACTCAAACTGTTGTCATTACCTGCTTTCCCAATTCGAACTGCTAAAGAGGAGACAGCAGCATTCCGATAAGAACGCCTCTGATCTCCCACCTTAGCTGTCGTGCGTTCAAAAGGTTTTCCAGTGGCACACTGACCTTCAGGACCGCCCGCGTCGACACAGTTCTGTCCACTAGTGCTGCAGCCTGTTAAGGTCACATCACCAGCATCCATCACCAGTGCACGGGCAGCACTGACGGTTTGTGCGCTTCCTGGACTCATGCCCGTTGGAGTGCTCGCGACGTCCGGTTTCGATCCGCCAGCACTGCATCCTTCAATGGGCGAGGCACCGGCTTCACTCGGAGACCGGGCACAAGCAGACACAAGGGCCTGAGGGGTTGCATTACTCGTAATGAGCTTGGGTTTTTTCTTGCTTTTCGGTTCAGCACAAGAGGAGGCGATGTCCGATGTAGAGGACTGATTTCCTTCAGTTGGTGAGACTTCCAGCGCCCTGTCCCGCTTCATGGAAATCGCCGAAGAGCCGATCGGACTAGCAGCGCCTTCAGCCCATAAAGCTTCTTTGCGCGACTTATCGATCTGCCGCTTCCTTTTCCTCTTCCGCCGACCCTTAGTTTGGCGCACCTCAGAGCCCGCCTCTTCCGGAGCCCGTTCAACCACAAGGGTATTCCGAGTCGTCGCGTCAGTAGCAGTGCACTGGGTAGCAGCCTCACTCATGCTCAGATTTCCGAGCGAGTCGGATACCGAGCTACAAGAGTCGGAGGGTATATCAAAAATGAATGTTGGGGCCTCCAGAATCCGAGCCCCGACCGCAGTCGAAAAGACTGCGGGTAGATTTTGGCTATCGCCGGTACCACCTGGAGTAGAAACATCCTTAAGGTTGTCCATTCATTATGATTTGTGAGTTTCTACTACTTCTCCTGTAGGTTAGAGTACACTAACAGTTGGATGGAAGGGGAAGGAAGAAAGGGATGAGAGGGATGCGTGGAAAGGGTTGATTCCGGGGTTTGGATTTGTCCCCGAAAAACAAACTAGGGTCCGCGGGGTCGTCAAGCCCGTCACCTCACCTAAGCGAAGTGCCCTTTCGGAGGGTGACTGTAAAACTCACCGAAAAAATTACATGATGTTGTTGTTTTTCAGTTTCGTTCCTGAATGTTTTTCCCTAGTTCGGTAGCCGTACATTTTCTTGGTTAACTTAGATGTATGTCAAGCAGGCTTAGCCATCTGCATAACGAAATCGGCCACGCATATGTATTCTGTGATGGATAATTCCATACATACCTGATGGTATGGTGTTTATCTGCATGGTGATTGACTTTGGAATTTCTATTTTACCTTTTTTTTGTAAACCTAGTCCAGTACGCCTTTCCTCCGCATGTATCGTTAAAGTGCAGCCAACTCAACATTCTGAGTTTTGTAACAGGTACCTGGAAAGGAAAATAGAAGGTTTACAAAACAAAAGGTTTTTGCAAATAAATAAACACACCTTGTTCTATCCACCGGCCTTTCGACTCTGTCTTTTCCAGCTGATTTGTGATTTGACATCTGGGTCTTTCTCATTCATTCATTCATTCATTTCATTTTTATTTCATTTCATTTTGAGTACAATATTCATCATCTTAACCTAAAACACAATTTACTGACTGACATTATAGCTTATTAACGAAAAAGTTCATATATTTTATTCAATAAATAGGTATTCAACCAGGAGTTGTAATGCAGTACTCATGAAATGTACACTTTGTGGTTAGAGGAACCAGTGTTAAGTGTAGAGAGAAAAAAAATAATAAAAGTAATTAAAACTTAATTTACACATAGTGGGCCGCATAAGGAGAGGAGACGCATTTTTTTTTTTTTGATAATTTTGGCGAGTTGGGGAGACAAAGGATAAACAAAATTAAGCTAAGTCATAACTCTTATTCATGCCTCAAAATCGGAAGTAGAGAGTAGCCATTTTTTGAGTGAATGAAAAAATCTTGATTTGCTTTAGACTTGAATGTGTATATCATCTAGTAGATTGTTAAATTTGTATGGAGCTATACAGGGTATTACCTAATTCGATGCCAATACTTTGGGATATGATTCTTGTGCATAATTGAAGAAAAAATTCGTTCCACAGCGTGGGCCCATCTCTAATTTTGATATCATTTATTGGGAATTCAAGACAACACCTACTTTGAGGTACCTTGACCCATACTAACACAAATATCTCCGATAATATTTACAACAGGAACAAATTATCTTCTATTTCTTCTAAAATCTTAATTTAGGATTTAGATTTTAGAAGAAATATTACTTCTTTGAACTGTGTTAAAATAAAATTGATGGCTTTGTTGGCTTTCGAGATATTTGCTCTTAAATCGGATCCTTTTTCCTGCCCATGACATTTTTTTGACTTTCAAGTCACTTTTTTGCAAAAAATACGTTATAAACATATCGTTAAATTTTTTTTCTGGTGAACCTAACAATACTAAACAAAAACTGCTGCACCACGGTACCTGAAAAACGCACAGATTTTACGATACTTGGGAAAAGCCGTAGCATTGAAAATTAAGAAAAAGTCGATTGATAGTTTTCAATTCCCATTATTCGAAGAAAATGCTGTTTTTGGTTTAGAATTTATTAATTTTTTTTTATTAAGGTGACCAAGCAATCAAATCAGGTGCTCAAAGTGTCCCCCTCCATTTTGTATGCATGCTAGAGCCCGTTTTTGGATTGCGATTATTGAAGCTAAGTGCTGCCTCACTTGTGACGAGGCTTGGAGAATACGCTCTTCTAAATCATTCAAAGTTGATACTTCGGTAGAGTAAACACCTTCTTTCATTCTCGCCCATACAAAGAATTCCATAATAGTAAGGTCCGGAGATCTTGCAGGCCAGTGAACTGGTTCTTCCAATCCAACGACCACCCGTCTAGCCAATTCTTAACTGTGTTACCGTAGTGGGCTGGGGCTCCATCCTGTTGAAAATATGAATCGCAAGGATAAGCGCCTGATGCTGATTGATGGATCATTTGTAACACCCTCCAGTATTTTTTCATCGACCGCAACTCTGTCATGTGCAGGAAGACGGACCTAGAGAAGAATAAAAATATTAGAACAAACCGAAAATAAAATATACCTATCTTACCGAATTATTTTATTTTTTCTCTACTTCCATTGTGGTTGGTTTCTCACCATCCGTCATCGATCAGCTGTCTTTATCATTTTCTTTCGAGAATCGATAGTATTTGACATTCGGGCTACAGGGTGGAGAGTTTCGGAGTTCAGGCAATTCAGTGGAGAACCAATGGATATGTACCGCCAAGAGAGCCCAATCGAACTCAAGTCGTTTTGTGATAAGCGGACCCATCTTATCCGCGATAATTTCAGGGTGCCTGTGGGCTAGACAATTGCCTGTCACCCGTCAAAGTGAACACAGTGAGTGGGGTCCTGCGTAGCCACCCAACATAAAGAAAGCTCAAGCTATACATAATTGGGGATCCCAATAAAAAAAAGGGGGGCGTGGCGTAGTGTGTGTGCTTACTACGCCGGAGGCCTGGGTTCGAATCCTACCATCGTCACCTGAAAAAAAAAGACTTGTTCCTATTCACGGTCCCCACCTCCGCGAGGGTCTGACAAGCTCTCCGAGAGTATCATTTGTCTTGAAAAACTTCTCAAAGTGCCGTTCGGATTCGGCAAAAAATTGTAGGTCCCTTTGTATGTAAAAGAAATTAACACATCAGCATACATTGTTGAGAAGTTGGCCCTGGTTCACCTCGAGCTGTTGCGCCACTCTATTTATTTATTTTATTTAATAGAAAAAAAAATAAAAGGTGTAATGAGTAATTTCCCAAAAAAAGAAAAAAAAAGAAAAGTGCCCCGAACAAACAAAATAAATGAATGTTAAAAAAACAAAGGAAAAGAACAGAAAAAGTCTTGGAAGCGGCTTACTTGTGTAATAAAAAAATATATATATATATATATTATAAAAGCGAGACAAAACTTTAAAGAAGTCCTATTAGGCAGTGTGTGATTAAATTATAAAGTCAGTGAATCATCCTGGTGAGTTTAAAAAGGTAGTTTTTTTGTAAATTATTTGTAGATAAATATATATTTTTTTGATTGCACGTTGTAATATCTAGTGCCTAGTTAAAGTAGCGCTGCGGTAGATGCAAAAGAATTTTTTTTTGTTTTTTTTTTTTGCATGGTAGGCTGACTATAGGCGATCACGAACCTATGTGACCCGTAGTAAGTGGGATGTCGTGATCGCCCCAAAAAAGGGAGAATTTTGCTTATAAGTGACAAACACCCCAGAGTTCAGCTCGTAGCCAGCCAGCTTACGTTTCACAGCATGTGCGTGGTCGCTTTTCTGCAGTTAATGAGAATGCAAGCAGACACCCCAATCTAATCGAGTGCCATAGGTATATCATATTAAACTAAAGTAGACTCAAATTAACCTTGTTTAAATGTAGTGTAACTTATATTTCACTTAGATGAGTATGAAACTTGATCCATTATGATAAAACAACTATTACTTAAGGCTTTGCACGATATAGCGCGTAGAAAACGTAGAGATTGCGTGGAGTAAAGTGCCCTAGAATTAAATTTATTTGAAATTATATATTTTTTTTTATCTAATTAGTCAATCGAAATAATGTCTATTTACAATTGTTTAATTAGCAATTAAAAACTAATAATAATTTTTTTTTATCTAACAAATTGTTGTGGAGACCCGGATACCATTTAGGTTATCAAATTACCACATCTCGATCTTTAGCGTAGTTTCGAAAGAATTGTGAAGGGTGAAAATTTCGCCTCCGTGTGAGTCGCTCATTATAGATCGGGTTTTCGAAAGGCAGAAACTGAAAGTGTGCGTCTAAAGAGAGCTCTTTTTAGGTAGCTTGCAAAACGCGCTAATAAAAAGGCGAGTGCATGAATTTGAGCCCTTAGGTTGTAAAGTATGTCTTTTCAGTTTATATTTTTTTTTGTTGGTTTATCAAAATTGTGTACTAAGAGATTAGTTAGAAGTATTTAAATTAATATTTAAGCAATTCTAGAGTAGTCCAAAAGAGTTTGTTAATTGAAGATCTAAATAAAAATAATAACTATCTAGTTCTCAATGAACTTCGGATGCACTATGTTTTCTTGGGTGCGTAGGTACCCAATGTGTGTTAAGACAATATTTTCAGGGGTGTAGAGGGACGACTCCAATACTTCAGCGGATGCGGTAGGGTTGGTAAGTAAGGTAATCCCTCGACGTAAGGGGGTTCACATATTCTGCCACAGAATCCCATTGGAAGGGAGGGCATAGCTGCGCTTCAAACACCTACAGCGCCCCCCCAATGTAACAAGGTTCCGTCCGCCTTACGATACTTTCTGGCGAAAAGATTGTGTTTTTGTTTTACTTCCGGCATGATTCATGTTTTTGTAGTGAGTAGGAAGTCTGAGTGCGGGGACAAGAACCCCCGACAAATTTCCGGCGAGCTCAGCCGAGCATGAGCAAGCATGCCGTGCTTCTCGCACTCAGCCATCGCTTTCCCTTCTTCGGTAACATCCCATCCTTAAATCCCGTCCACAAAAATGGTTTCCTGTCATCGTTTCCATTCCCAAAATCCCCGTTGCCTTTACCTACCCCATTACAAATGGCGCCCGCAACGTAGTGCCCGTCCTTCGTCCGTCCAAAATTGTTCTTGTTGAGAACATTGAAATCTCCGTAGGTCATCAAGTGGATAGCCTCAGGCAAACCATCTTGATTTGCGACGGGTGTTTTCAATGTTATCAACGACAATAATTCAAACTTTGTGAGGCGTAAGTCCACAGTTGTTTTTGTGGCCAGGGTTGAGGGTCCCGTAAGTCTCCAAGTGGATAGCCACAAGAATACCATCTTGGATTGCGACGGAACGGCTCAACACTGACAACAAAAACAACTGGAACTTTTTTAGTCCCTTGCATTCTTGTTTCCTTTTAATGCTCCGTCTTACTGTTTCTTGTGTCGCAACTCCTTCCGGCCCATGTCTTCCGACAAAGCCTTCGGGGCAGTTTGGAATTGCGAGGGCGTAAGAAGGTACCACTTCGTCCTTGTCCCCTTATAATTTGTTACACTGAGGGATCTTAAAACAAAGAGCCCGTCCGCAGTCAGTTTTTATGAATTGCCAACAAACCTACCGCTGAACACAGTCGCCTGAAGCACCCCGAATGCAAAATGCAAAAAAAAAACATTGAAATTCATTCAATAAATTTGATTTTATTGCATGCTATTTAGATATGTTTTTTTTCTCCGTTATTTTTTCTTTATTATAGTTTTTGTATGTAGGTAGACAAAGCTAGTTTTGCATCGCTAGGGTAGTATCTGTAGTAAGTTATAGTAATTGTAATTATTTATTTATTTATTTATTTTTTTGGCACTAATAGTTATTAGATATTTTACTAAGATAGATTTCCTGTCTTTCTTAAAAAAATAGTTATAGTACATAGAAACACGGAAAATATACAAACGCTTCCACACATACACACACAAGTAAGCAGCTACAAAGCTAAATAAAAACATTTACAAACACATTCCATTCATTCGTATTTACATTCATACATTATCCCACGCAAACATTACTTTCCCACATAAATTATTTCATGCACACATAACCCACATTAAAATACGGTGAGCCCATTACCTCGTCTCACACACTCACACTCAGCATGTGTTTATCTTTTAAAAAAGTTCCCTGATCTTTTGGTATTCAATTTAATCTGCTTTTTGGTTTTCTCCTTGATTGTTTCATTGTTGTGGTTTCTTCGCTACTTGCCTGAACTCCACTCTTATTCAAGATGTCCGAAAACGAAAGAGGAAATGATAATGTGAAACAGCTGCGGTACAGGACTATCGAAACAGGTTTCCAGCCGGTGAATCATTCTCCAAAGTCACCACCACCCCCTCCACCGAAACTGCGGAATTCCGGAATGAGTAACGTTTCACACCTAGTCGATTCTTCGAATCTTTTGTCAATGCACTCTGATGCCTCAAATCTTAGTCGAGTTAGTTCCAGAGATTCTATTAATCCTCCATCGTATAGCAATCTAAGTGGGGCGGGAGCTACAGGACGTGCTCAACAGGACGTCATCCCTGTCTTAAGCTCGCTGCCTATTTCAAATCGAAGTGGGGAAGGAATTGGTAGGCCCGCGCCAGGGAACGCAGAACAACAATCGGGCAACCAAAACTTCGACTTGGGACCGGGAGCCTCAGGTCCAAATTTAATTGAGCCAGTAAGAGACACCCAAAGAAATAACTTCCGAGACCCGATCTCTCAAAACTTTAGCTTGGCTGAAGACTTTAAAGCTTACATAAATCTAGCGGTTGTGAACGCGTTCGACCCCTACCAAGGCTCACTTAAGGACGAATTGTCGTCAGATCTGAAGAGACAGCTTAAAGATAGCTTCCTTGAGCTTATGAGGGACATAAACCTGGTTACTCATGCGCCACCACCAGAGCAACCAAAGATCCCGAAAGCCCCAACAGTGGCTAACCTCAACCAGGGAGCTTTCCCTCGGAGGAAAGACAACCGTCCAGAAATGGCTCGAAATCCAGTAGCCCCGACAGCACCCGTTCCTGAGCCCCCTTTTTGGCAAAACCGGCCAAGACCTTGTTTCTAACCTCAACCGCCTGGATCCCTTGCAAACAACCCCAGTCGCGAAACCTCCTCCAACTCTAGGTCCGGTAGTGGTATAGACCAGCTTCAACCCCACTATCAAATCTTTTCGGTACCTCCACCCATGCAAATTCCCAATAGGCAGCACCACCAGGATATGCCAGGGATAGCGAGTGAAAGCATGGCCCGTCCCAACCCCCGGGGACCTATAAAGATTGATAAGTGGGGGATACATTTCGAAGGCAAGCCCGAATCCTTAACAGTTGAGGACTTCATCTTTCGACTAGAGACGCTCCAAAGCCAATATGCATGCCCGTGGGCTGAGATCCTTAGAGACTTTCACTTACTGCTCTCACGCACCGCATACGAGTGGTATTTGCAGTTCCAGAGGGTTAATTACCGCCCGGACTGGCCAATGTTTCGCGACGCGCTCATGAGGCAATTTCGTGATTCAAAGTCCGACCTGGAATTGATGCGGGACCTCATGGATCGCAAACAAGGTGCCTAGGAGTCCTGCGATGAGTTTTTCGCCGCCATCGCTAAGATCAGGTCTCAGCTACGGATGCCGATAGCGGAAGAGCAGCTTGTCCGAACGTTGAAGAGAAACCTCAATGAAAGGGTAGGAAAATTGGTCTACCCCATGGCCATATTCAACCTTGAACATCTTCGGTTCGCTTGCAAGGACGTGGAGAACACCTTTCCACTTAAAGATCCCTCAATGCCGAATCTTCCAAACGTAAGATATTCCGCCCACGAGTTGGACTATCAGGCTATTTTTGATCCTGTCCATGAAGAGCAGGTTTCAGCAGTCTAATACTAGGGGAGACGCCAAAATAAACCCCAAGAGTATTCAAAGCTACGAGACTTACGCTGCTGGAATTTTAAAGCTGAGGGACACTCGTTATATTTGCCCTTCCCAGACCAGAAACGTCTTATGCTACTGATGTGGTCAGGAAGGGGTAATCACACCCAAGTGTAGGCCGTTGCAGTCCGGAAAACCAGGGGAGGAACGTAATAGCATCGGGGGAGTCGCGTTCGACACAAACTTCGAATCTAGTGGGCACGAGCTCACCACCTTCATAAAACCAGAGATTCCCGTGGTAGAACCGCCAGTCCAAATTTTGAAGAGGACAACGGAAGAAGAGCAAAAAAAATAGGAAATTTGTAGAAACAATTCCGTTACATATAAGATTAAGAAAATATTATGAGGCAAGAGATAGGATCTTTAAAGAAAATAGGAAAGTTTCAAAGAAGATAATCCACGCAAGAGCCAATTATTCGAGAAGAAAAGAATTAAGAAAAAAACATTTTATCGACCGTTGTAGATACAGCCAACGATCCCAGACCTTACGCCAAGATAAATGTCGCTGGTACAGAAGTCATGGGACTTTTAGATAGTGGTGCGAGTGTGAGCATTCTGGAAAAAAACTGTATCAAATTCGTTGACTCGTTGAAGCTACGGATAGAGAAGTTCAGCTCGGATGTAAGGACCGCAAATGGAAGGTCGCAGACGATAATAGGTAGGGTCCAGGTACCCGTGACCTACAAGGTCCGTTCCCAGAAGATGACGTTCTATATGGTACCTAACCTTGATTAGGAGGTATACTTAGGCGTCGACTTCTGCAAACTATTCCAGATCGCCCCTAATTGAAAAGATTTAAATAATTTATGAGCAACGCTTCTTTAACAGATACATTGAAAGATTTAAATAATTTATGAGCAATTCTCTTAACTCTGTTTCGTGTTTAGTCCCCAATGCATGTGAGTCTGAGTACCCAGTTGATTCTCTTAATTTTGCTGATATTGTCTGTTTACATCAGAACATTCGTAGCACTAGAAAAAATTTTTCAGCTTTAGTAGCGCACCTTGAGTCGTTATCCAATTTACCTGTTGTTATTGTATTGAGTGAAATTTGGAGTTATGGGAATGAATTAGGTCTGTATAACATACCTGAATATACCCCTTTTGGGAATTGTAATGAGGAAATCTCAGCAGGAGGTGTAGCAGTGTATGTAAAAAATGGTTATTTATTCGATAGCTTCAAGTTTAACTTTGTTAGTGCCGATGTCTTAAAATTGTCTTTTACTTATATGAATGTAAGTTACGCAATGCTTTGTGTTTATAGGTTACATTCATCTTCTAAAGAAGTTTTCATTGGTGAACTAAGCGATGCTCTAAGTATTTGCAAAGAAAAGAATAAATAAATAGAGTAGCGCAACAGCTCGAGGTGAACCAGGGCCAACTTCTCAACCATGTATGCTGTGTGTGTTTAATTCTTCACATACAAGGGGACCTACAATTTTTTGCCGAATCCGAACGGCACTTTGAGAAGTTTTTCAAGACAAATGTTACTCTCGGAGGGTTTGTCAGACCCTCGCGGAGGTGGGAGCCGTGAAAAAGAACAAGTCTTTTTTTTCAGGTGGCAGAGACAGGATTCGAACCCAGACCTCCGGCGTCAGAGGCACACACACTAACCATTGCGCCACGGCGCCCATTTGCAAAGAAAAGAGCCTTATAGTAATTGGTGATATCAATATTGATATTTTAAATCAATTTGATAAAGATTCCGAAAATTATATGTTTCTTATGGCGTCATATGGTTTAAAAAGTTTTATTAATGAGCCAACTCGTATAACCGAATCAACGGAAACTTGCATTGATCATATATTTATGCGTTTGGGGAAGAATAATAGTAATAAATTCAATGGCGTTGTTTATGATCTAAGATTAACAGATCATTGCATGATTGCTCTCACAGCGTGTTGTAGTAACTCCAAAGCATTAAACAGTTGTACCACAGTTAAAAACAAAAGATATTGCACGGATTTCAATCTTTTAAATGAGTGTTTAAAATACGAATTCTGGGAGCCAGTTTATCTTGAACTTAATCCCTCAATTGCATTCGATATTTTTCTTGCAACATTGAAAAAGTACATATCAAATTGCACTACCCTTTCCCCTCACGTATCAAACAAAAATAAATACCTAAAGCCGTGGATGACATTTAATCTCTTGCAGCAGATTAAAAGAAAAAACAAATTTGCAAATAAAATAAAAAGTTACTTACAAAATATAAAACTAAAAAAATATTACCATAATCTGTGCAAAACCGTGCGCAAGAACATTGAAGATACACGCGACAATTTTTATTCTGAATCGTTTGAACGAGCGAGGGGTAACATAAGGGAGGAATGGAAAGTAGAAGACAGCATTTTAGGGAAAAGTAGGCAGCCAATAAGTATAAACAGCTTGGACATAGATGGTATTAATGTCACCAATTTAAGTAGCATTTCAGATAAACTCAACGAGTATTTTACCGAAATTTCAGAAAACCTCAAACCATCTTTTGAAACTAATTTAGACTGCAACTGCTTCAAAAGAACAACAGATGACACGCACTAAAAAATAAAAACTCGTGCACTAGCGATGGCATATCAAGTGTATTGCTTAAGAAAGTGTGTTATAATGTAGCAGACGTTTTGAGTTACTTGTTTAACCTAAATGTTGAAAGTGGTTGCTTTCCCCAGCACCTAAAAGGCGCTGAAGTAATACCACTTTTTAAAAAAGGCAACAAAAAAAAAATATGTCAAATTATAGACCCATTTCCCTCCTTCCAACATTTTCTAAAATTTTTGAAAAACTTATAAAATCGCGAATATTGTCATTCTTAGACAGGAATGAGTTTTTTAGTAGTTTTCAATTCGGTTTTAGAAGAGGGATGTCAACGGAAGACATCTTGTGTAATAAAAAAAAACATATATATATATATATATATATTATAAAAGCGAGACAAAACTTTAAAGAAGTCGTATTAGGCAGTGTGTGATAAAATTATATAGTCAGTGAATCATCCTGGTGAGTTTAAAAAGATAGTTTTTTTGTAAATTATTTGTAGATAAATATATATATTTTTGATTGCACGTTGTAATATCTAGTGCCTAGTTAAAGTAGCGCTGCGTTAGATGCAAAAGAATTTTTTTTTCGTTTTTTTTTTTGCATGGTAGGCTGACTATCTTAAATTGAAGGCGATCACGAACCTATGTGACCCGTAGTAAGTGGGATGTCGTGATCGCCCCAAAAAAGGGAGAATTTCGCTTATTAGTGACAAACACCCCAGAGTTCAGCTCGTAGCCAGCCAGTTTACGTTTCACAGCATGTGCGTGGTCGCTTTTCTCCTGTTAATGAGAATGCAAGCAGACATCCCAATCGAATGCAGAGTAGACTCAAATTAACCTAGTTTAAATGCAGTGTAACTTATATTTCACTTAGTTGAGTATGAAACTTGATCCATTATTATAAAACAAGTTTACTTAAGGCTTTGCACGATATAGCCCGTAGAAAACGTAGAGATTGCGTGGAATAAAGTGCCCTAGAATTAAATTTATTTGAAATTATATATTTTTTTTATCTAATTAGTCAATCGAATTAATGCCTATTTATAATTGTTTAATTTGCAATTAAAAACTAATAATAATTTTTTTTTATCTAACAAATTGTTGTGGAGACCCGGATACCATTTAGGTTATCAAATTACCACATCTCGATCTTTAGTGCACGGTTAAAAATGTTGGGGCGAATTTCAATATTTTTTGGGTTGTATATAATACAACACCAGAAATTTATTAGAATCTAATACATCGAGAATATTGAATTCTACTTTTAATACAAGAAGTATTAAATCTTAATACAAAAGTATTAATAAATAATTAGATGTGTATTAAAAACGAATCCCAAACATTAAATTTGAAGACAACAGTATTAATGAATAATTATATGTGTATTGTTAAGGAATACCAAATTACTTAAGAGTAATCAGTCTAGAATTAAAAGGCAATACCAGAAACACTGTAAAGTGATACAAGCTC
Source organism: Neoascia interrupta (assembly GCA_947623515.1). Lineage (NCBI taxonomy): Eukaryota > Metazoa > Arthropoda > Insecta > Diptera > Syrphidae > Neoascia > Neoascia interrupta. The sequence goes on along the minus strand of OX392463.1, from coordinate 77,809,898 downwards.
AATTTTGTTTTAATAGAAATTTTATTTATTTGCAATAAAGATATATTAAAATATAATAAATATATGTATTATATTGTAACATGCGTATTATTTAAAATAAAAAGTACAGTACGCATAAAACTCAAAATAAAATGAATTCGCCTGTATCCGCCATTCCAAGTTGTAGAGCACTTATGTAGCTGTAAATAGCAGTACAAATCCCATACAGGTGAATGAAATCTGTCAGACAAAGAAAAATATAAACCGATGGTTTTAGTTAGATTAAACTTTCAACAAATCTTTTAAGTCTCGATCGTAGTACAAAATCTTGACCTGAATAATATATACAGTCGCAGCAATCTCAAGTCGAATCTTCTAAAAATAAATAAAAGACACGCAAGATAAATCTAAAAAATTCTTTTTGAGGTTTCATTAACAACTTGTACTTACCTTTGAAGTAATATGTGTGCTTCCTGCCTCCTGGGAGTGACTTTTCCGATATCAGAAGCTATTTATCTTCTTTTTTCCCACTTGAAATTTCTTGTAAAATTTTAATTTTTATGCTTTAAATCCGACTTAACTCGATGAGAGTACACACAAGACTGACGTATAATGCCCCATGGCGTTCTCGACGCGGCAATATTGTAGATTATACGCACACTTAAGTTTATTTAATTAGTTTTTATTACAACTTTATTCGATTTCAATGTTGTCCAATTCAAATTTAACACCTTTGCGAATTAAAAATCAAAGCGTTGCAACTGCGCATTTAATTAAATAAATACAATTATGTGTTGACTTTTAATCCCATTTTATGATAAGCTACATATTATGATTTAAGTCTTACCAAAAACTAAATTTTAATTCCATAAGCCTTAAATATAGCAATTGAATATTAAGATATAATATGGAAAGAGCTAAATTCTAATAATTCTAGCATTACTTTTCAATCGCAGGCACCAACAAAATTTAAGTTAGTAAATAAAGGATTACATTTTACTACTAACAGATTACATTTCAATCTAGTAGATTACAAATTGTCTTGCATTACATATTGCGATATTAGTAAAAATATACTAAAAAGTAACCCAATATTATTGAAAAAAAAAAATTCATAAATTTGAAATATTAAATATTAATTTTCTCTGTGTTGCATAAAACTGAAATACAAAAGGTGTATTAAAAAAAAAGCCAAAATTTTTAACCGTGTGTAGTTTCGAAAGAATTGTGAAGGGTGAAAATTTCGCGTCCGTGTGAGTCGCTCATTATAGATCGGGTTTTCGAAAGGCAGAAACTGAAAGTGTGCGTCTAAAGAGAGCTCTTTTTGGGTAGCTCACAAAACGCGCTAATAAAAAGGCGAGAGCATGAATTTGAGCCCTTAGGTTGTAGAGTATGTCTTTTCGGTTTATATTTTTTTTTTGTTGGGTTATCAAAATTGTGTACTAAGAAATTAGTTAGAAGTATTTAAATTAATATTTAAGCAATTCTAGAGTGGTGCAAAAGAGTTTGTTAATTGAAGATCTAAATAAAAATAATAACTATCTAGTTCTCAATGAACTTCGGATGCACTATGTTTTCTTGGGTGCGTAGGTACCCAATGTGTGTTAAGACAATATTTTCAGGGGTGTAGAGGGACGACTCCAATACTTCAGCGGATGCGGTAGGGTTGGTAAGTAAGGTAATCCCTCGACGTAAGGGGGTTCACATATTCTGCCACAGAATCCCATTGGAAGGGAGGGCATAGCTGCGCTTCAAACACCTACAGCGCCCCCTCAATGTAACAAGGTTCCGTCCGCTTTACGATACTTTCTGGCGAAAAGATTGTGTTTTTGTTTTACTTCCGGCATGATTCATGTTTTTGTAGTGAGTAGGCAGTCTGAGTGCGGGGACAAGAACCCCCGACAAATTCCCGGCGAGCTCAGCCGAGCATAAGCAAGCATGCCGTGCTTCTCGCACTCAGCCATCCCTTTCCCTTCTTCTATCATATCCCATCCTTGAATCCCGTCCACATCCTGGTTTCCAGTCATCTTTTCCATTCCCAAAATCCCCGTTGCCTTTACCTACCCCATTACAACCCTTCCTGGTGAAGCTCCTGCGTTAGGTCGTCTTGCTGAAACAGATCCCGTTTCCCGAAGCCATTGAAACGAATTTCTAAATACACGGCGATAAGGTATTATTCGGCTAGGATAGAGCTCATGGTATCTTTGCAGTGCTCTACTAGAACTCCCGTTGCACATCCCATAAACGTAGATAATATCCGCGTATTCTTCGTTTGTAACAGATGCCATTTCAAGTAGGGTTTCTAAACAAATGTTGTGTAACCTCGGCTTCAAAAATTAAACTCATGGATTTAATTTGGTTTCCTTACCCCTTATACAATTTTCGTTAGGTAAATTTTCTAGGCGCACATCACAAACTTAATCCTTTTTGATATTTAACAGAAAAACGGCAAGGGAATAACGGTTTTAACAGGTAGTTAATTAAAAATGCATTCTCTAAAAACCTACGTAAATAATAAATGCGTAGTCAAAAAATTTTTCTTATTGTCAACTGCGGTTATAAAAGTAGATTATAAATCATATTTCCAACTTTACCAACGGCGGCTTCGTGAAAATAATTTTTCTTAATTTTACCTGCTAAGGCTTTTCCCAAGTATCCCAAGTATAAAATCTGTGCGTTTTACCCAGTTGCTTAGCAATTTTTCTAAGTATTGTTAGGTTCACCAAAAAAAAAAATTACCGATATGGTTATAACACATTTTTTGCAAAAATGTGACTCAAAAGTCAAAAAAATGTCATGGGCAGGGAAAAAGGACCTGACTTAAGAGAAAATGTTTCGTAGATTAAAAAAGCCATCAATTTTATTTTAACAAAGTTTTAAGAAGTACTATTTCTTCTAAAATTTAAATACTAGATAAGGTTCCTGTTGTAAATATTAGGGGAGATATTTGTGTTAGTATAGGTCAAGGTACTTCAAAGTAGGTGTTTTCTTGAATTCCCAATAAATGATATTAAAATTAGAGATAGGCCCATACTAAAGAACGATTTTTTTCTTCAATTAAACCCAAAAATCATATCCCAAAGTATTGGCATCGAATTAGGAAACACCCTGTATTTGTGGAAAAACGTCTACAGTGTTCCGTCCGAGCTCTAGGCACGACTACTGTAGAAGACTAACTAGATATTGTAGGCTAAATTAGGACTTAATCTCTTGTAACTACCTCGAATATAGAAGAGTCGCAATACCTTGAAAACATATAGATATTGAAGGGTACAGTACACATTCGTATTTGGTGTGCTTTGGTTGTGTTTCCCCAGTTCCCTTAGCTACTTTTTTTCCTCATTTTAAATTAACAAAAACAATCACTATAATGCCAATTGTTCAAGCCGCCATGGGAAAGTAGATAGAATTGACACTAAAGTGAAGTGCAGTGATTGTTCGGGTCTTCTTCATGGAAAATGTGCAAATATTTTCTATCATTCCATCAATGTTCTCTATCATTTATGGCATTCATGCCAAGGTTATATATACAAATATTATGCTTGTGTGCTGACAGACCCTTGGTCAGTACATCAGCCGGCATTTTGTCGGTAGGAGTGTATTCTACCTTTATTTCTCCTTTTTCTATTAAATCTCTTACAAAGTGATGTCGGATGTCAACATGCTTTGTACGGTTGTGAAATACTGAATTCTTGCATAAATGTCCAGCACCCTGATTGTCATTGAAAATTGTCGTTGAATGTTGTTCTCCCAAAGTCTCAGAGAGGAGACGACTCAAGTGAATTGCTTCCTTTGCTGATTCTGAGAGGGCCATTATTCCGCTTCAGTGCTTGACATTGCAATGGTGCATTTGAAAAATTGAAAGCATAGCCGGTATATGACCTTTTGTCGTCGATGCTTGCACCCCAGTCTGCGTCAGCGTAACTAGTGAGACCTATTCCAGATTTCTTGAATTTCAAACCCAGGTTTAGAGTCCCTTCAAATATCGCAGCACTCGGTTTGCTGCTATCCAGTGTTGTTTTCCGAAATTTGAATTAAACTGACTAACCACACTTATGGCGTGTGAGATGTCTGGACGTGTTGAAACTGCCAAATACATTAAAGACCCAATAAGATTCTGACATGGTATATTTTCAACTTCTTTCTTCTCTTCTTCAGTCCTTGGACACATTTCCCTCGATATCTTTTCATTAATATTCATATCTTTTCATTAATATAATATTGCCCCCCTCGGGTAGGGGCTAGAATATACCCGAGGTAAGGCATGCCTGTCGTAAGAGGCGACTAAAATCCACCCTCCGTATGCCGAGCGCGTAGCGCATACAAACTATGCAATGGACAAAACAAAAGATATTATTACCCCAGGTGGCAATCCAGTTTCACTGGCAAATCCACCCTCTTCGGAGGTAGGCTCTACGGATTCTGGGGAGAGCCATTTATTGCTTATAAATCCCTTTTTGAAAAAATCAAGGGTGCCTCGATCTCCACCAGCTGGATCGAAGGTCTCCGGGAAAGGAAGTCCGCCGGTTAATCAGGACTTAGCGAAAATTAAATGCTTTGAAGCGGAAAACAACGAACTCCGTGCTAAGCTTAATGAAATGGAACGTCTCTACCATGAGCTTAAAAGCGAAGTAGACTCCTTACGTAAAGAAAATGAAGCCTTAAGGAACCCCCGTGGTACTATAGTATGCGAGGAAACGCCGAAACGTCAATGTGAATACCAGACGGACGAGGAAGAACTTGCACGCGAAACGAATCCGGTCTTTAGGAAAAGGCTTACCAAGAAACGAAAGGCCGGTTCTTCACCCGAAGTAGAAACCGTGCAGCAAAAAGAAGAAACACCAGTCGTATCAAACAAAGCGACAGGAATACCCCAAGAAAAAAACCGCCGACCACCTGCAATAAATGTCGTTGGGATCGCGGACTACGGAAAGTTGCGAAACATCCTTAAAAATACTCTTGGGACGAAATATAACTTAACATCACTTAGAAACAACGTATGGAAAGTTAACGTCGATGACTCTGATGCCTATCGGTCACTGTCACAAAAGTTGAATTTAGAGAAAATCCAATGGTTTACTTATGAAAATCACCTCGAAAAGCCGCTGCGGGTTATAGCGAGGGGACTTCACCCATCCTGTACCAAGGACAAAATAATGCAAGACGTTCAAGCCCAAGGCTTTAAAATTCTTGACGCCGTGAACATAATAAAGAAAGAGAAGCAACGTACGGACGAAGGCAAAGATTCCGCTGTTGTCCGACGCGGCCTGCAAATTTTTATGCTTTCTTTTGATAGAACTGAAAATATTAACGAAATCTACAAAATTAAATCAATCCTTAACATCAAGGTAAAAATCGAGCCCAAGCGGAAGGGCAACAGGCTAGTTCCCCAATGTAAGCGATGCCAGGGTTTCCGACATACGCAAGCGTACTGCCAGAAAAAGCCGAGATGCGTAAAATGCGCCGGCGAATATCTCTCGACGGATTGCAACGTCAGCAGTCAGGCCCCCGCGGTTTGTGCCAATTGCAGGGGAAGTCACCCAGCGAGCTACCGAGGTTGCGAAATTGCCATTGAGTTGCAAAAACGACATGAAGCTCCGAAGAAAAATACTGAAAAAAAGGGCCCAAGCCTAAAACCTCCTAAAGTAGATAAGCCAAAAACCCCTAAGTCGACAAGGGATAAGGGTTTGATTAAAGGCAAAATTCAAAACGCACAAGAAAACGTCGCTGGTCCTAGTTCCCACCGGAGTCTAAAGGGAGAATCCACACTTGTTGGTCCAAGATCGTACGCTCAAGTCGCGTCACGTGAAAGTAAGCCACAATCGGCCGCATCAGATTCGGTCTCTCAAATTCTAGGCATGATTTTAGAAAAGTTTGAGCAACAGGCGAAACTTAATCAAGTAATATTCAACAAATTGAGCGAGCTCGAGTTTAAACCTCGAAAAACATTTAATCAAAAATCATGAATATGGGAAAGTCAATCAAAATAATTACATGGAATGCAAACGGCCTTTTGCAAAAAATTGACGAACTAGAAGTATTCCTACGGAAGAATAATGTAGACATATGCCTGATTTCGGAAACCCACTTTAAAAAGGGTTCAGAACGCAAAATAAAAGGTTACATTGACTATCACGCGCATCATCCTTCAGAAAATTCGAGAGGTGGATCCTCTCTCTACATTAAAGACTGCATAAAGCACTCCAAAAACGAAGAAATAGAACTTGACTCTATGCAAATAACCTCAGTCTCAGTAAAACTAAGTCACATAAATTACAACATCGCGACGAGCTATTTTCCTCCACAGTATCGGCTGGCAGATGAAAATCTTGCTCTGCTCTTTGATTCACTTTGGTCAAACTTTATCATCGGCGGGGACTTTAACGCGAAAAATACTTTTTGGGGCTCACGGTGCAATTCAACAAGAGGCAGAGCCCTCTTTAAAGCAAGTACAAAACGCGGCGTGATCTTCTTATCGACGGGAAAGCCAACATATTGGCCAACCGACAGAAATAAAATACCTGATCTCGTCGACTTCTTTATCGCCAAGGGGGTACCTCGTTACCTTACGAACGTAGAAGAACGCTTTGATCTCTGTTCAGATCACTCGGCAGTTCTTTTGAAAATCGGCGGAAGCCTAGCGAAAAAGAATAGAGCGCCTAGATTAACTAACAACAACACCGACTGGGACGGCTTTAGAAAATACTGCAAAGAAAACATAGCCTTAAATGTACCGCTCAAAACGCCACTTGAAATAGAAGAAGAATTAGATAAACTCGTGAGAGTTATTCAGAGCGCTGCGTGGAATAACACTTCTTTTCGGAGGTCCGAATTATCGAACAGCGGAACAATATATCCGCGAGAAATAGAAGAGCTAATATGCGAAAAGAGGAGAGCGCGCAAGAGATGGCAACGTTCGCGAGCACCCCCGGATAAGACAATCTTGAACCACCTTTCTAACAAACTAAAGCACGAACTTCAAGATTTTAAAAGTCGCGAGACTACTGCTTACCTCGAAAGTTTGACTGCCAATAAAGGTTCGAACTACTCTCTTTGGAAAGCAGTCAAGTCCGTTAAGAAGCCTATAGCACACTCTGCGCCATTAAGAAAAGCCAACGGCGAATGGGCAAGAGAAGACAAAGATAAAGCGGATTTATTTGCAGATTACCTAGAAGAAACATTTAAACCGTTTGACGGGGAACCGTTGGTCGAGGAGCTCAATCCTTATGCGGTACAAGATAATTTTAGAATAAAAACCGTGTCTTTGGCTGAGCTTCGTCAAACGATAAATAATCTGAAAAACAACAAAGCCCCTGGCTACGACTTAATTACTAGCGAAATTCTAAAGGAACTACCGAAAAAAGCTTTGGTCAAGCTACTCTATATCATTAACGCTTCCATGAGAGTTTTATACGTTCCAAGGCAATGGAAAGTGGCCGAGGTCATAATGGTTCCGAAACCAGGAAAATGTCCGAACGACAAAAAGTCATACAGACCTATTTCGCTACTGCCGATAATAGCTAAGGTGTTCGAGAAACTATTGCTTAAAAGGTTGCAACCAATCATTGAAGAAAGACGATTGATTCCGGATCACCAATTCGGATTTAGAAAAAAACATTCAACAATCGACCAGGTCTATCGTATAACAAACGAAATCGAAAAAGCTCTGGAAGCGAAAAAGATATGTACTAGCGCTTTTCTCGACGTATCGCAAGCCTTCGACAAGGTATGGCACGAAGGCCTGAAGTACAAATTAAGGCTTTGCTTACCAGAAAAACTCTATAGAATCTTAGAGTCTTACCTTAAAGACAGAATCTTTCGCGTAAGGTACGAAAATGAGTACTCGGAATTCAAAGAGATAAATGCCGGTGTCCCGCAAGGAAGCGTTCTCGGCCCAATATTATTTTTGCTCTATACAAGAGACATACCCCACGATGAGGGAACAATCTTAGCTACGTTCGCAGACGACACTGCTATTCTCGCTATTGATACGACAGTTGAATTATCAACAGGGAAACTCCAGCGCGCTTTAGACAAAATATGCGACTGGACGAAGAGCTGGCGAGTTGTCCTTAACGAGACTAAGTCAACGCATGTTAACTTTACTTATAAAAAGATAAACAACAAACCTTTATTCATTAACTCGGTACAAATCCCGTACTCAAATGAAGCGAAATATCTAGGAATGACTCTAGACGCAAAACTTAAATGGAAGCCGCACGTTAAAAAGAAACGCGACGAGCTCGAAATCAAGTTAAGAGAAATGAATTGGCTTATCGGAAGATTTTCGAAACTAAGCATATATAACAAACTGCTTTTGTATAAGCAAGTGCTAAAACCATCTTGGACGTACGGTATACAACTCTGGGGTTGTACTAAACCAAGCAATATATCTATTTTAGAAACTTTTCAAAATAAGACACTCAGAGCAATCGTTAATGCTCCATGTTATATAAGAAATAGCAATCTACACCGAGATCTAGGAATCGCAACCGTGTCTGACGAGGTAACAAACTTTGCTCGCAAACTTAGTACTCGTCTTCGCGGACACTGCAACAATGAAATTATCCGAACTTTGGATCAGACAAATCTTACGCGCCGACTACAACGAATGAGACCGTTAGATCTAGCAGCATAGGATGAAACCGCATAAATTGACGGTATTGTAGGTGCCTTCGTTGGAAGGCAGCCTGCCACACGCGATTATTACAGAAGCTCGAACTACTTGTTAAGGAAACTTAGTCGTAGTCTGACGGAAAATGGGAGGTTTTTTAGTGAGTAAGAATCTCACACTACTATGAGCACGCGCGGCCGGTCCTGGTAGTGCCTATGAAGGTTTTTCCTACCCACGGAAAAAAAAAAAAAAAAAAAAAAAAAAAAAAAAAATTAATATTCAACGGAGTTGTGACGGGGTTACAACTCTCCATGTTAAAACGGCTTAAAATATTACGTATGTAATTTGATTGGGACATAGATATTTCAGATTTGTTGATGTCTTGCTTGACATTCAATTCCTAGACAGTAATTTAAAACCCCTAAGTCCTTCATTTCAAAAGATTTCGATAATTCTTCCTTTATGGCTGATTCTGTGGGAATTTGTTCGCTTCTGTTATATTTGTATCTGTTGGAAGTTTTTAATCTGCAATCTCTGGCTTTGTGACCAATTTTTCCACATGCATGACAAGAGAATTTGAAATATTCAGGCTTCTGATATCTTCTTTTGACTTGATGCAGAATTCTTGTGAACAAGCATGGCACCAGGCACATTCTCCGTTATGTTTCTCCTTTAGGGTTTGAGGATCTAACAGTTTTTCTTGGGTTTCGATGGCGATTCGAAATGATTCGTACTCGTCTGGAATACTATAGAGTAGTAATAATATGGTAAGAAGATCGTCAATAATCTCCAAGTCCATCTCTTGAATTTTATCAACGATGTCAAAAAAATGTCTTAAGTGGTCTCGCATATCTTCTCCATTTTTCATTTTTAGCAAAATTAATGTTTTTAACAGCGTTGCTTTTCTTTCAGGTCCCTTTGATTGATAAACATTGTGTAATTTCACCCAAATTTCTCTAGAAGAAGAACAGTTTTTAATTTGTTTTAATTCAGGTGGGGAAATAGTTAATATTAAATCTGATTTCGCTTTTGCATCGTTGGACTCCCATTCTTGAACTGCTGCAGTGGGTTCCAAGGGCTTTATGAAAGTTCCATTAACATATTTCCAATTATCATTCTTAATTAGGACGGCTTCTACTTGGATTTTCCATGTATCAAATTTTTCCTTTCCAAGTGGTTCAATTTTGACGCTGGTATAGCTCATCTTTGAACTCTTTCTTTTTTTTTTTTAATTTGATTGCGGAATTCCCTTCACAATTATATATTGCAAACTCTTATTTATATTTTATTTAACTTCAGCGCAGTGTAAACGTTCTGGGCCCATAACCTGTGGTTTTTCAGAATAAAAAGGAAACGAGTTTTATATAAATTAATTTTATTTAAGTTATTGAACTTGATCTCCTCGTAGTTGACGAACGAATAAAAAAATAAGTGATGGAAAAAAACTAATACAATCTGAAAGTGAACTTCTAAGCTTTCTACAATCTTAATGATCAGTGGGTACTTGTAGAGTAGCTATTTGCTTATCTCTCACAGAAAGTAGTTTGTGCAAAGTTTCTCTCCCGCAAAACTAAACTTAATGTAATGAGTGCTAAAAAAGTGTTTCATAAGAACTTAAAAGCAAAGATATTTGTTAACCAGTTTAAAAACGATATACACTGCGCGTCATCAGGTTAGCGCCCTCCCTTTCACTTATGGTTTAAGTTAAATATTATCTGGACCAATTGAGCTATAAACTTACCGTTTTTATCCAATAGACTCTAATCAATTCTCATTAAAGTAAAGCAACCATTACTTCTGTAACATCAAGTAATATATTTTTAAATATTTTTTATATAAACTACATTATAAAAAACGTTGGGAAAATTTGGTCAACAGGATAGCGCCATCTGCGATAATTTCAATTTAATTAGTATTTTGAGCAACTATGGAACTTTTAAATACTTACGTTATGTATTTTAAACACTTTAAAGCATAATTAGTAATGCGTGGTGCCGCCTTTGTTTGATATCACTTCAAAAATACGATTCGGTATGTAATCGTAAAGCTGCTCAATATAATTCAAGGAAATGGTGGACCAAGCGTGTTTTATGCCTTTGATTAACTCTTATACACTCTGATACACTTTCATACCAGCCACCCCCAGCGTTCTCGATTATATTTAGGTCGGGCGAGTATGGTGGCCAGTCAAAGACGTCAACATTTTGGCTCTGAAAATGCCACTTTATGTTTTGAAATAACCTTTGCAAATGGGAAAAAGCCGTTTTCAAAACGCTGTTGTAGTTATCCGCATTCGCGATGTTAAGAACTGCAACTCACAGGTGCCATAGTAGGATATTGCTCCCCCCTCCCGGCTGTGCAGGCGGTCCAAATAATGCTCCTCCTTACGTAGGTCATGGAAATAGTAATTATATCCATCGGGACCATCCGAATTAATTTCTTTTCATCTGAAAAGACAACGTAATGCCACTGATTAGACCACGTCATATGCTTTCGAGCAAAGTTTAAGCGCATTTCCTTCCGAAGCTTATTAAATGGTGTTTTTTTTTTGTAGGTGTGCAGCTTTTCTAATCACTCTTTGCACCGTTGACAAGCTCGCCTCAACAGCAGTTTTTTCCTTGATTTTCCTAGACGAGTCGTGTGAATTTGATGCTTGCCTCAATATAGCTCGCTTGTCTGCTTGGGATAGCACTCGATTATTCCCGCCCTTGAAGTTTTTTCCATAGTTTTCCTTATTTTGAAGAAAACTTGCAACCGTTTTTCTGTGCCTTCCAATTCTTTCAGCGATTTTATGAAAGGATAGTCCAGAATCGTCGTAAGCTTCAATCTTAGCTTTTTCTTCCAACGATGAAACGGTTAATCTTCCCATTTTGTATGATTATTTGGAGACAAATACTAGTTTATCCTACTTAAAAAAATTGGTAATGTGGTAAATGCTGAATGCACCCATCGATTCACTCTACAAACGTACCCGCTCGATTCACTAAACGAACATACCCAACTGTTATTCCAGTCATCTGACAGTAGCTGTCATATTCGAAGTTCGAATTTCGATTTCCCCTCCTTGGAATTCAGCGGAGGAGTACCAATGGAAAATTACCAAAGGGGAAGTATGGAACGTACTAGAAGGTGCTTAATTTTGTATAAATACACGGGTGGCAGGCTCGTTCGAGACAGTTATATTTTAAACATGGACTTGTGAAAATCGGTAATAAAGTAAAAAGTGATTGAGTTGAAATAAAGTGTTGAATTCTAAATAGTAAAGTTGAATAACAGTGTGATCTGAGTTTAAATAAGTTTGTTTGATAAATAAAGTGTTTCATTGTGTGATTATAAAAGTGAAATTGGATTTTATTCTACGAACCCCAGGCCGAAAATATTACATTGGTGTCAGAAGTGGGATAATACTCATAATTGTGCGGGTAAATTCTACAGTGGAATTTTCCGGAACAGTGTTAGTGTGTCAAACAGTTTTAAGTGGAGATTTCTAGAAAAAGTGCGCGTAAATAGCGTCGGTGACTAAAACAATTTATTTTTGCAGTGGAATTTTCCAGAGATATCGTGTGTGTGTAAACAGTTTCGGTGACTCATACAAATTTGATTGTGAAATATTCCGGATACATTGAAACTGATTGTGCGATAAAGCTATAATTAACTAAGTTATAAAAACGGTTTCAGTGATTTGTTTATTTGCGAGTGAATTTTCTGGAACAGATATAAGACATAAACTGATTGTGTTGTGAAAATTGTGTAAATGGGTAAAAGAAACCTCCATACTTCGGGGCTCAAAAGGGAATTGTTGCTCCGACTCCAGGACGCTATTACCGAGGAAGGTTGACATCCAGACACGATGCTGTTCGAAGTTCAAGAAGAACAGCAACAAAGCACAGTAAGTACTGCCGATGAAATGCCCGCTTTCATGAAGTTGCTTCTGGAGAAATTCGAAAAGATGGAGAGTAGCCAAAAGAATGCTCTCGAAGAACAAAAGAACGCTCTCGAAGACAAATTCGAGAAGCTGTGAGAAGTTGGCCAGTTCCCAAAGACAAACACCAGCTAAGGAGCTTTCTCGGTCTTGCTACGTACTACAGGAGGTTCATCAAGGATTTCGCTGGCATCGCAAAGTGTCTGCACCAGCTCACTGAGAAAGGAAGACAATTTAAATGGTCAGGCGAGTGCAAAAGGAGCTTTCAACACCTGAAGCAGCGACTTTGCGAAGCACCGATACTTGCTTACCCCATTCCTGGCAAGACATTTATTGTGGACGCAGACGCTAGCAATGTGGGTATTGGTGCAGTATTGTCGCAATTGCACGATGGGCAAGAGAAAGTAGTTGCATACTTCAGCAAAGTTTTAACCCGACCAGAGAGAAATTACTGCGTTACCAGGCGAGAACTCCTTGCTCTAATATTGGCAACTAAACATTACCAGAAGTACCTGAGTGCCCAAAAGTTCATCTTGCGTACAGACCACGCCGCTCTCAAATGGTTACTTCAGTTCAAAAATCCTGAGGGACAAGTCGCAAGATGGATCGATCGATTGCAGGCTTTTGATTTCGAGATACAACATCGCAAAGGAAGACTGCACTACAACGCAGACGCGTTATCCCGGAGACCATGTGAGCCCAATTGTAAGCATTGTGTGCGACAAGAGGAAAAGGACGAAGGTGTTTCTATCCAGAGAATAAGAGCCGAACCTGCAGAAGGCTGGAGCACTGAGGAACTTCGCAACGCACAACAAGAAGACCCTGACATTGAGCCAATCCTTGCATGGAAGGAATCTATGGAAAAACCGAGCGCAAGGGATATATCCGACAGAAGTCCCACGTTAAAGGCATATTGGGCGCAGTGGGACTCTTTCCATGTACAAGATGGCGTTCTGCGAAGAAAATGGGAAATGCCGGATGAAAATCCTTTAAAATGCAGCTTGTGGTTCCACGGTCCAAAGTGCAGGAAATTTTGCGGGAAATGCACGCTGGAGTATCTGGTGGGCACTTGGGCATCAACAAAACCCTGAAAAAGGTACGGGAACGTTTTTATTGGCTGGGTGCAAGAAGCGGCGTTGAGAGCTGGTGTCGAAAGTGTATTACTTGTGCTGCTAGTAAGGGACCCAAAGTCAAAACCAGGGGTAAAATGCACCAGTACAATGTGGGTGCTCCCTTTGAAAGGATCGCCGTCGACATCGCAGGACCGTTTCCGGAAACTGAAAGCGGTAATCGTTATATCCTGGTTATTGCCGATTACTTCAGCAAGTGGCCCGAGGCATTCGCGATCCCAAATCAAGAAGCGAAAATCGTTGTCGACTAGACAGTGGACCACTGGGTGTGCAGGTTCGGAGTGCCAATGGAATTACATTCCGACCAAGGAAGAAACTTCGAGTCGAAGATATTCCAGGAAGTATGCGCGGCAATCGGACTACAGAAGACACGGACCACACCCCTTCATCCACAATCAGATGGAATGGTGGAACGCTTCAACAAGACACTAAAGGAACATCTGTTCAAAGTAGTGGACGAGAATCAACGGGATTGGGATCGGCGAATACCTTTATTCCTCATGGCCTACCGAAACGCTATTCACAGTGCAACTGGGTACACTCCATCTGAAGTTTTATTTGGACGAACTGCCAGGCTACCCAGTGAGCTTAAATTCGGATTTCCCACTGAAGACCCAACATGCGAGGAGGACTACGTGGTTGACCTTAGAGAAAGGATTAATAACATCCACCAGAGAACCAGAAACAATATAAAAGTTGCAAGCGACCGCATGAAGACGAGATACGATGCGCGAGCAACGGCAACCGAGTTCAACGAGGGAGATCTGGTATGGCTCTACAACCCACATCGTAAAAAGGGAAGATCGCCAAAGCTTCAGAAGGACTGGGAAGGTCCCTACCAAGTTGTAACGCGAATCAATGATGTCGTATTCCGAATCCAAAAAGGACCAAGAGCGAAGATGAAAGTTGTCCATGTCGATCGCCTTCATCGCTACCACGGAAGCAATGATGACGTACTTGTTCGGGACGAACAAAACTAAGAGGGGGGCAATGTTATGTGGCGACAAGAAATAAAACAACACGCAGGAGTCGCTGAATGCACCCATCGATTCACTCTACAAACGTACCCGCTCGATTCACTAAACGAACATACCCAACTGTCATTCCAGTCATCTGACAGCAGCTGTCATATTCGAATTTCGAATTTAGATTTCCCCTCCTTGGAATTCAGCGGAGGAGTACCAATGGAAAATTACCAAAGGGGAAGTATGGAACTAGAAGGTGCTTAATTTTGTATAAATACGCGGGTGGCAGGCTCTTTTGAGTCAGTTATATTTTAAACGTGGACTTGTGAAAATCAGTAATAAAGTAAAAAGTGGAGTTGAAATAAAGTGTTGAATTCTAAATAGTAAAGTTGAATAACAGTGTGATCTGAGTATAAATAAGTTTGTTAGATAAATAAAGTGTTTCATTGTGTGATTATAAAAGCGAAATTGAGTTTTATTCGACGAACCCCAGGCCGAAAATATTACAATACTAAAAAATTATAATAACGGTTTTTCTAGCGAGTTAAAGTTTCTTGTGAGAGAGGCCACACATAATGATAGCAAAAATAAATAAAATACGAATTATATATAGGAATATATTTCCGAATTTAATATATTTATGTCCGAATTTATATAGGAAGCAATAGGGAAATAGAAAAAGCAAAAACAAACGAGCGACAGAGGGGGCGCTAACTTGATGACGCGCAGTATTTATATTAATGACAGTCTGTCCTATCAAAGCCGAGAGCTACTAGCATATTCGGAATCTGGACACCCAAATCCATATATTAAGATAAAAAAATCCAATACATTCCACCTACGGTAAACTTATGTCACGAAATTTTACACGTAAATCACAAAATCATTACCCTAAGGGTATACTACACTAAAATTAAACTAGCCTATACAACATCAACAGTGGGTACAGTCAAGGACAAATGACAAAGTCCCGACTAAACGCATTTGTAGGGTTTGTGTATTGAAGGGTTTTTGTTCCCTTTTTAGCAAAAGCACATAAACTGTGCCAAGGAGGTGAGCCTTTCCTTTTATATTCGTTTTCGTTTTGTTTGTACGTTATTTTAGCTTTATTTATGTGTAATTTATAATGAAGTTCAAATGGCAATTGCTTATTTTTATATTATTTGTTCTTATTTGTCACTTGTCAGAGGGCGATCGAAATCCTTTTTATTTTTGGCGGCTTAATCTGGATATAAAGCTCCTTATTTTGGGTGAATGTAAACTATCAAGGCCTTATGGAATCCCTCGGCCACAGAACATTTAGAGGTGCTCCCGGCAGGAATAGGGGTTTTTAATGACAAAGATGGCGACCTTTCTAGAATTTGAACTCACTCTTTGCTTTAAAAATATATGTTTGTGTTGGAGTTCGTCGTTGTGCTGATGGTCTTCTTCTGGGTTTTATTATTTTTTTGTTTCTTGGCGTTCACTTTTAAATTCGCCGTTTTGTTAAATGTCTTAAGTGTTCAGTGTCTTTACTATGGTATTTCACTTAATGTTCTTTACAATTTAAACTTAGAAAATTTGTTCGCTACAACGTTTGCTTAAACTTCAAACGAAAAATTTTAGCACTTATATAATATGTGTTTTTAAAAATTCAAAAATGAAACTTGGCCACGTTTCACTAGCCAGTACTGCAACTGTCCGCCCGGCCTAAAATTTGCACAACGATTGAATGCAATTTCAAAGTGCACACGTTCATGGCGAGCAATTACATTCCATTCGACGGTAATCTCGCCCCACCATCAAATTCAGCCCTACGCAAATCCTCATATTTTTCCTACATCATCCAATTTTCGCCCATTACGCTTGTAAATGTGCTCTCAGAACAAACATTTTGCAAAAATACACCTACATTTTAATTCTGTCCCAAACCAATAGAACGATTTACCACACGAACATATTCCACTCTCAGCCTCTGAATTCGCCTGAACACAGCCTTCTCTCTTTTTAGTACTAGTGACAATCGACATCAGTGTTTCACATTTTTAGTACATTCCACCGATTGACAGATGTTGCCACCAGAGAAAATTCATCATGAGGTGTGTACATTTGTTGTTTTGCCGAATAGTAATTTTATTTATTTTGATTTTGTAATTAACGTATAATTTTTTATAATCTCATTCCAGATGTCGCAAGGTCCAATGGGTGCAGATGAGTGCCTGGCCGTAACAAACCTCTGGATATAGGACGAGATGGTCAGAGGAAGAAAACATCGATGGCGTTATGGCCTGGTAAGTACATACATACATGCCTTCAAGAGACTCCGGCGCAATCCCCAGGCGGGTCTCAGAGAGGTTCTTTACCTGATCCCACCACCTATTTCTTAGCCTAAAAGAGGGGGCGACGCGCTCGCATCTTGGCTAGCATGACCTGTCTAGGAAGTCCGTCAGGGGTCATGCGAACAACGTGTCCAAACCATCGAAGAATCAATCGCTCCACTCGGAGAAGTAGCTGCTCAACATTAAGATTCCTTCGAATACTGACGTTTCTCACTCTGTCCCTTAGAGTCACACCAGCAACGCACCTCAAGAATCTCATTTCGGCAGCTTGTACCCGCGATCTAATTCTTTCGGTTATTACCCAAATTTCATGACCATAGATGAGGGTCGGAACGAACACTGAATTAAAAACTGAGATCTTTGCTTTCATTCCAAGCTCAGCCTTCCGGCCGCCGCAGTTCGTTTACAATTGCTCCAGCTTGGCCAATTCTACAGGACAACTCAGTATCACTCCTCCCATCTTTCATGAAAAAGACCCCGAGATACTTAAACTTCACCACCTGTTTTAATGGAACTCCATTTATGTGCAGGGTACATTGCACAGGAGTTCGGGAAACAACCATCACTTCCGATTTGTTCACGTTTACTCTCATCCCAGCATCACCACAGACGGCTGCAAACCTATCCAGTGCTCGTTGAAGTTCCTCTTTGGATGATAAAAAGAGGATGGCTCACAGAAAAGCAGATGGCTCATCCTGATGCCAGCCAATTCGAAACATTGATCGCCAAGACTGCGCTTCACCATCCTTCACCAGCGGCGACAGAACACAGCCCTGGCGAAGTCCAATGTGCACATCAAAAGGACGGGATTTGACGCCATTTATCCGTACACAGCCTCTGCAGTTTCCATACAAAGACTGGATGGCTCTCAAAAGAGGCCCACTCAGCGCATAGTCCTGCAATACTCTCCACAGTGTATCTTGAGGGACTCGGTCATACGCCTTTTCCAGATCTACAAAACACGCTTAGACCGGTTTGGCATATTCCCAGGCCTTCTCAAGAATAACCTTCACCGTAAAAAGCTGGTCGATTGTGCCTCTGCCAGGCCGAAAGCCGCACTGTTCTTCCCGTAACAAAGGCTCGATTACAGCTCTGGAATGCGTTTTCAACACCTTCACGAATACTTTTCCCGGAAGACTCAAGAGAGATATGCCACTATAGTTGACGCAATCTCTCCTGTTCCCTTTTTTGAAAATGGGCACAATAACTCCCGTTTGCCAATCGCTAGGTGCCTTCCCGCTATTCCAGGCTACCTTAATGACACGTGTTAGCCATTTAACACCCTCTTCACCCGTTGCCTTGAGCATTTCTGGCCGGATTTCATCAACTCCAGCAGACTTGCCAACTTTTAGCAATTTAATCGCTTCAGTGGCTTCGTCTACTGTGGGACTTTTCTCCGCCCTTATCTCGTCAGCAGTGGGAATGCCGTCTTCAGTGCCCTCTTGGGGGTTGGGCAACTCCGAAAAGTGCTCTCTCCATCCGCGCAAGACATCGCTCTCATTCGAAAGAAGTGTACCGTCCTTGGATTTAACCCCTTGAATGATATTTAACTTCCGTCCTCTGAGCCGGCGAATGGTCTTCCAAAATATCTTGTTTGCAGATCTGTAATCGTGCTCCAACTTCTCGCCAAACTTTTTCCATGACTGTTCCTTGGCTACTCTGACTGCCAGATTGAAAGTCCTTCGCGCCTCATTGTACCGGGCTCGAGAAGATGAGTTTCTACATTGGATCCACGCAATGTAGGCACTCTTCTTCTCTCTGATGGCTTCTTGAACTCCAGGCGTTTTAAACCAAGCAGTTCGTTTCTCACCACCAGCCGCTTCCTGGGCGCTTCAAGGCTATTCTAACCCCGACCTTGCAGCCACCCCCTGCAAGGTCGGGGTTAGAATAGCCTTGAGGTAAGGTATGCCTGTCGTAAGAGCCGACTAAAATCCACCGGAAGAAATATTCTTTAATGTTTCAACGGATGCTGTCGATGCTGCTCCATTTGGGGCAACTTTTGGCAGTAAGGTTTTAACTTATAGATGAATCTGAAGGTTAAATTAAAATCCAGAAGCGTCTGTCACACATTGTGCGGCTCACTGGTCGGCGTCTGTCTCCAAAGGGGCGGCTGTATTTAAAAATGAAAATAGAAGTGACTTACCTATTTCTCATAAAAACGACAAGTTAAAAAAAAAAATGGCAATGAACAAAACGAAAGATTTGATTACCCCAGGTGGCAGCCCAGGGTAAATTAAAATCCAGAAGCGTCTGTCACACATTGTGCGGCTCACTGGTCGGCGTCTGTCTCCAAAGGGGCGGCTGTATTTAAAAATGAAAATAGAAGTGACTTACCTATTTCTCATAAAAACGACAAGTTAAAAAAAAAAATGGCAATGAACAAAACGAAAGATTTGATTACCCCAGGTGGCAGCCCAGCTATGCTGGAAAATCCACCCTCTTCGGAGGCAGGCTCTACGGATTCTGGGGAGAGCCTTTTATTGCTTATAAATCCTTTTGAGAAAAGGACAAAACTAAATCGATCACCACCACCTAGATCGAACATATCCGGAAAAAGCAGTCCACCGGTAAACCAGGACTCTGTGAAAATTAAGAGCTTAGAAAAGGAGAATAATGAACTCCGAGCTAAGCTTATTGAAATGGAGCGACTCTTCCAAGATCTAAAAATGGAAGTTGACTCTCTGCGAAAAGAAAACGAGGATATTAAAAATACTCGTTTAACGAAAGACTGTGAGGTAACGAAAGAGTGTGTAACACCGAACCGACCAGCAGTCGAATACTTCACGGACGAGGACGAACTTGCACTTGAGACCGATTCAGTCTTGAGGAAAAGGTCTAGCAAGAAGCGAAAGGCGAATTCCTCTCCCGAAGTAATACAAAAAGAAGATAAGCCCTCTGGCTCAAACAAGGCTAATCCAGAAGCGAAAATTCGTCCACCTCCCGCAATAAACATCGTCGGGATAGCAGACTTTGGGTTATTGCGCAACCTTCTTGCAAACACGGTGAGAACAGAAAACTATAAGCTTACCTCGCACCGAAATAACGTGTGGAAAGTAAATGTTGACAACGCCGATTCCTATCGCGCACTGTCTCTTAGACTGAATGCAGAAAGAATCGAGTGGTATACTTATCAAAATAAGTACGAGAAACCACTGCGAGTCATTGTAAGGGGGCTCCACCCATCATGCACAAAAGAAGACGTTGTAAAAGACGTAAAAAATAAAGGCCTTAAAATTATTGATGCCGTCAATATCATTAAAAAGGAAAAGCAACGCACGGAAGGAGAAAGAGACACTGTGATCAGACGCGGCCTTCCAATTTTTATGCTCTCCTTTGAAAGAACTGAGAGCATAAACGATATTTATAAAATAAAAATGATACTTAACATCAGGGTTAAAATCGAACCCATGCGAAAGGGCAATAGACTTATACCACAGTGTAAGCGATGCCAAGAATTCAGGCACACAAGTGCCTACTGCCAAAAAGAACCACGTTGCGTGAAATGTGCCGGAAAACACCTGTCAACAGAGTGCAAGGTTGACATAAAGGCTCCAGCAGTTTGCGCCAATTGCCACGGAAACCACCCCGCGAACTATCGAGGATGCGAAGTAGCCATAGAGCTGCAAAAGGGACGAGAACCTCTTAAGGGAAATACTAGAGGTCAGAATCAAAACCTAGGACGCCCAAAACCTGCTGAAACTCCTAAGCCAAAGACTCCAAAGACGCCAAAGCCGATCAAAAGTGGAAGATTGGCAAAGGAGGCGTCGACAAAAGGCGTAAAAGCTCCACAAAAAAGCGGCGCCAGTTCAAGTGCAGCGGAGAAACCACCACTGGTCGGACCGAAATCATACGCACAGGTTGCGGCAAACGAAAACAAGGCAAGATCGCCCACAACAGATGCAGTGTCTCAGATCCTCGCTGTAATCTTGGAGAAACTTGAGGATCAGACTAAAATCAACAAAGTTATATTTGACAAACTGAGCAAGCTCGAGTTTAAGCCTCGAAAAAATTACAAGAGAACATGAATATGAAACAGTTATTTAAAATACTAACATGGAATGCAAATGGCCTTCTGAATAAAATAGACGAACTAGAAGTATTTCTACGCAAAAATAATATTGATATTTGCATGATTACGGAAACTCACCTTAAAAACGGGTCTACACCCAAACTTAAAGGTTACAATGACTATCACGCACATCACCCTTCGCAAAATTCGAGAGGAGGATCCTCCCTCTACATTAAGAACTGCATAAAGCACTTCAAGAACACAGAAGTTGAGCTAGACTCTATGCAGATCAGTTCAGTTTCTGTAAAAATTGACTGCTTAGATTATAACATTGCATCTTGTTATTTCCCGCCAGGATATAGACTGGTGGAAGACGATCTTGATCGTATGTATGACTTCATTGGGTCCAATTTTATCATTGGGGGTGACTTTAACGCGAAGCATACTTTTTGGGGCTCACGATGCAATTCAACAAGAGGCAGATTACTGTACAAAAATAGTATGAAGCGTGGGGTGGACTTTTTCTCCACGGGTAAGCCAACATATTGGCCAACCGATAGGAATAAAAAGCCTGACCTTGTCGATTTTTTCATCGCTAAAGGGTACCCCAAATACCTTACGCGAATTGAAGAGTGTTATGATCTTTGCTCAGACCACTCAGGAGTTATCTTGAAGATGGGTGGAAGACTGGCGAAAATAGAAAGAGCTCCTAGATTAGCTAGCAAAAACATGAACTGGGACGCTTTCAGAAAGGACTGTAAGGAGGGTGTTGGCTTGAATGTGCCATTGAAAACTCCTTTCGAGTTAGAAACCGCAGTTGACAAACTCATTGAAGCAATTCAGAGCGCTGCTTGGAACAACAATTCGTCCCAAAAGAACGCAGTTAGCACCGACGGGCATGTACGTAAAACATATCCGCTCGAAATCGAAGAATTGATTCGTGAAAAGAGAAGAGCGCGTAGGAGATGGCAAGGCACGAGGGCCCCCCCAGACAAAACCCTATTGAACCACCTCTCTAACAAACTGAAAGGAATGTTGCTAGATCTTAAAAATCGTGAGACCACTGAATACCTTGAAGGCTTGTCGGCGGATAGGACCTCAAACTACTCGCTGTGGAAAGCAGTTAAGTATATCAAGAAACCTATAATCCACTCGGCACCAATAAAAAAGCTAACGGCGAATGGGCAAGAGATGACAAAGAGAAAGCGAATTTGTTTGCTGAACATTTAGAAGAAACATTCAAGCCTTTCGACGGTCCGCCGTTGGCTGACGTTCTAAACAACAACGGGGAACCTGGTAGCTTTAGAATGAAAAAAGTTTCGTTAGTTGAACTCCGACAGACAATTAGCAAACTTAAAAATAATAAGGCCCCGGGTTACGACCTGATCACTGGCGAAATATTAAAAGAGCTACCAAAAAAGGCATTAGTCAAGCTACTTTATATGATAAACGCTTCTCTTAGGCTTCTATACGTTCCAAGACAATGGAAAGTTGCTGAAGTCATTATGGTTCCTAAACCGGGGAAATGCGCAAATGATAAAAAATCTTATAGGCCCATATCGCTTCTGCCGATAATATCGAAAGTATTTGAGAAACTTCTGCTGAAGCGATTACAACCAATAATTGCAGAAAGACGCTTGATCCCGGATCATCAATTCGGTTTCAGACCTAACCATTCCACAATAGATCAAGTCTACAGAATAACGCATGAAATTGAAAAAGCCTTAGAAGGGAAAAAAATATGTTCAAGTGCTTTCCTCGACGTATCGCAAGCCTTCGACAAGGTATGGCACGAGGGCTTGAAATATAAGCTACGGCAAAATTTGCCGGAAGACATGTTTAAAATATTGGAAAATTATCTTGAAAGCAGACTCTTTCGTGTTAGGTGTAGTAGTGAATACTCGAGTTTCAAGCAAATTCGGGCTGGCGTACCCCAGGGAAGCGTCCTCGGTCCGACCCTGTTCCTGCTCTACACAAGAGACATACCTCTAGATGACGAGACAGTCGTGGCCACGTTTGCGGACGATACGGCCATCCTGGCAACAGGTGAATCAGTCGAGTCCTCAACGAGAAACCTCCAACGAGCATTGGAGAGAATTTGTGTCTGGACGAAGACTTGGCGAATCGCTCTTAACGAGAACAAGTCTACGCATGTGAATTTCACTTACAGAAGGGTTAACAATTTGCCTCTGTTCATAAATTCTGTACAAATACCTTATGCAAATGAAGCGAAGTATCTAGGGATGACACTGGACGCTAAACTAAGGTGGAAACCACACGTAAAGAAGAAGCGTGACGAGCTCGAGATTAGGCTCAGGGAAATGTATTGGCTTATCGGAAGATTTTCGAAATTAAGCACATATAACAAACTGCTCTTGTACAGGCAGGTGTTAAAGCCGTCCTGGACATACGGTATACAACTTTGGGGTTGTACCAAGCCGAGCAACATGTCCATGTTGCAGACTTTCCAAAACAAAACACTAAGAGCAATTGTGAATGCTCCATGGTATATTAGGAATAGCGATATTCACAGAGATTTAGGAATAGCTACCGTGGGCGAAGAAGTAACAAACTTCGCTCGAAAGCTTAATGCTCGCCTTCATGTTCATTGCAACAATGAAATGATCCGTACTCTAAACGAGACTCTTAACGATGTTAAGAACGAGCGACGACTACAAAGAACAAGACCCTTCGATCTAGCGACGTAGGGTGAAGCCGCATTAATGAACGGCTTAGTAGGTGCATTCACTGGAAAGCAACCTATCCAATGCGATCAACACTATGGAAGCGTAAACTACTTGTTAAGTTAACTTAGTTGTAGTCAAGAAGTATTATGAGAGAGCGAAAATTTACTACTATGAAGTGCGTTCTGGCAGTTTCATAGTGTCTCTCATAAATGGGTGGTTTTTTAGCACGTGGAAATCGGGCATAACCAATATCGGCTACTTCGGTATTATGTACCTGCTATAGTGGGCGTATTGGTATCTTTGAAAGATTTTGGAGTTTTAGTCTCCGTCCATCCTAGTATTAAAAAAAAAAAAAAAAAAAAAAAAAAAAAAAAAAAAAAAAAACCAGCCGCTTCACTCCACAAACATTTCCTGCAGAGGCAATGATTGCCGATAAAAACAGCTGCCATTCCTCCTCTACATTCAAAAGGTCAGTTGGAATTTGTTCAAACTTCTCCGAAACATGCTGTGCAAAACGCTCTCTGAAATCAGAGTCAGCATCCTGCAACCCTTCCCACCGTATGCGGGTCACCAGTCTTGCTTTTCGCCTGGGTGGCAAAGGAATACTGTCACTGAAAAACAATTTACACAGCACTAAGTGGTGATCAGTTGACAACTCAGCTGCCCTGAAAACTCGAACATCACAAATCATTCTTTGAACACACGATGGTACAACAAAGAAATCAATCAGTGACCTCTTATTTAAACTGTGCTTGTACCATGTGTATTTGTGAATGTCTTTGTGTGGGAAAAAGGTGTTCATGATGGACAAGCCATATGCACAGCAAAAGTCCAACAACTTTCCTCCGTTCCTGTTTTGATCCGGGTCACCGTGCCTCTCGATCACACTCCTCCAAGTACTGTCGTCTGTATCCACATGTGCATTGAAGTCACCCATCAGGTGAAAGAAGTCCATTTCTGCCACTCTGTCCAGGCAGCATCAACTTCGTTCAAAAAGGACTCATACTCTGACTTTCGATTTGGTGCATAAACCTGAACCAGAGCCAGAGTTGATCGTTCAAGCTTAAGCTTTAAGATCAGAATCCTTCCCCCTAACGGAATGACATCGAATATATTTTCTGACAACCGGGGGCTGCGAGTATCCCCTCACCCGCCTGTGCAGTCATGTGATTTGGGGCGCCAGACCAGGCGAGCTTCCACCCATTCTCGAAGTCTTTGGTTCCAGAACCCTTCCACTTAGTTGAGTAGATGCCAGTTGCATCGAGCTGATACTTTTTGGTCTCCTCAACCACCATGCCTATAAATATATTATTGTCTTACAGATGAAAAGCCGGTTTTTTTACTTATATAAGAAGTTTATTGGTACTTATTCAATAACAATGATTAAGTCAATACAAAAATACAATAAACAAATATATTGAAAATAAAATAATATTATCAAATATGGCATTAAAGCACTCAAATGTTTTTCTTTATCGAACTAAATTTAAATATTTGTTAATGTAAGTATGAGCAAATTTATATCATTTGATTTAATCAAATTTCCTTAAAATATTTTTGATTTATTTCCTATACATATCTTATTTTTAACAAATAAATTTTTTTACAACTAAAAAGGAGAAAAAAAAAATAATATAAACTGACTATATACACTATAAAACCATAAAGAATAAACATTATTATGTACATATATAACTCAAACTAACTTATAACTAGCTTATACTAACTTAAAACTAAAAATAATAAAATTGACTATGTTTAGTTATAAACATTAACATAACCTTATATTTTTCATTATTTGAAATGTTGTATTTTCAATGGGCTAGATACTAGGTAAGCCAGAAAGTATTTATGCAAATCGATTTGATATTCTCTATCTCTATCAGAAATAGCAATGTTATATCTCCAGATAGCATTAGGTACATTGGAATTTAAGCCAGGATCATAAGTGATTTTCTTATCTGTTGCCCTGCGGTATGCATGGTAGAACGCAGGTACTTTGTGGGTGTCCTGTATATAACCAAGACTGTCAAGATACATAAATGCTTCTGGAGGAACGTGACCAACTTCAATTGACCTTTAAAAAAATGACAAGTTTTGTACAGAGCTGGCCGTGACACAAGATTGTTTTCTAAAGCATTTGCTGACCTAGCGAAATGATTTCTTATTTATTTAATTATAAAGTTATCTATTCGCTCGATTCCCGCTTCGTCATAAATATTTTTATTTGAAATAAAGTGTAGAAAGTCACTTTCAACAGATCTATATTTTCCTAAACATGCGCGAAGACATTTTCTTTCAAACACTCTGAATTTTTCCATCACTGATGGGCTGATGTTATACCAGATAGGACACCCATAAGTAAGTATTGGTCTGACCAAAGTTAAGTAACAAATAATTTTCACGTCAGAGGTGATACGAGCAGAGAAAAAAAGTCTCTTTAAGCTCATGAATGCCGCTCTTGCTTTAACAAGTTGAATTTTTGTATGATTATTGAAATAAAGATATTGGTCTAAAGAAGCGCCTAGATATTTAACACAAGTATTATTTTTAAGTTGCACATTTCTATTTCTAAAATAACTATATATTTTTAAATTTTTCCAATTTTTCCTTAAGTCATAATTGCCCTTACTTAAGATGAAAAGCCGGTATGTATACATTAATGTAAAATGGCTTACCTGGTTGATCTGGGCACAACGGGTCGTGGAGAGGCAGACACAACCAGGTAGGTTTAATTTCATTCGATTGTGTGCATCAGAACCGGCTTTATAGCTTGCTGTTGCTTTTATTTTAGGGAATGACGGCAGTGCCGAACATATTGTTTCCCAGAAATGTGCCTTCCGTTCAGTGAAAAACTTTCTCATTCGTACATGTTTTTCTCTACCCGTTTCATGACGCGACATTTTACAAATTTCGGGCAAAGCTTGGCGCAGAGGTACTTTGAAGAGTCGCCTTATACGAAGTTCTTTCGGTATACCTCTTGCCCAGGGAATTATGTATCAAATCAACACACAAGAAGACTTCCCCCAAAAAGAAGAAACAGCACGTCCCAACTATAAAAGTTTAAAAGAAGAAACGGCACGCCTCAACATTAAAACTTCAAATGAAGAAAAGGCACGATCCAATTATAGAGAAATAATTGCCAAAGACCAATGTGTGATCGATACCCAGATGGCACATGTGTCGAAGGGTGATCTTGAGTACCATGGTTCAAGGGGGATGTTGCTGGGACAAACCATATCTTGTGCTGAGAAAACATCTGAAAGCAAAGGCAGTCAATAACAGAGAATCAAAGAAACCACAAGTTGGCTCCCACAAAAAAATCAAAAGTCTTTATAAATGTTCAAAAATAAATTTTCAATAAAGTTTTTTTTTTTTTTAAATTAAATTAAATTCTTTTAATTGGCGCAGTCGGTAGGATAGGTTTCAGAGTTAAATGAATATTAAGGAGAAATCCTATCTAGTGAACGAATCAAGGCTTTTAAAATTATAAAATTGTGTAATCGGGAAACTCAAAAAAGTATTGAAAATTTTTACATGTTTCAAAAACCCACAGAGGGTGCCGAGGACAGTTTTATTAAAAAAAAAACAAGAAAACTGAAAGAGCAAAAATTAAAGGATCTACAAATAAGATCCCAACGAAAAAATAGTGAGAGTGACGGTGACAGTGAAACTGTGAACAGAAAAATTGCAGTTTCAGAAATTTTTAACACTCAAGAAAAAGTGTTTAAACGGCTCGAAAATATAGAGTGTTTTTCTGGCGAAGACTATGAAGATGTACAAATGTACACTCAGACATTATCAAATATATTTACATATGTCAACAAGGATCTTCAACCATATGCTATGGACATCATAAGAACAAAAATCAAAGGAAAGGCGTTAGATGCAGTAAGGACAACAACTAATTGTAAGTCGTTGGACGATTTAAAAAATTTGTTAATACAAAGATTTGGTGTGCAAGAAAGCTACTTAAGCCTAACTCAAAAGATTCTAAATAATAATGAAAAAATTTGCATAAATGTTACGAAAGCTTATGTCAGATATTAGTAAAACTAAATAAAAAACATTTCGCTGAACCCAATCCTTTATATACCTGAAAATAATGAAAAATATGTTTTAGACCAATTCTATGGTAACATGCAACCTTTTTCAAAAAGGCGCTATTAAGGGTGAATTATTTGGTAAACATATAACTTTGGAGTTAGCTTATCATTGATTTGCAAATGATTAGAGTTGAAAATAAATCATACCCAAACAATCCTCAAAACCCTTATACTAACTTACAAAACCACCACCAAAGACCACAACAGAATAATTTTCAAAGACATTTAGGACAGTTTAGGAAAAACAACTTTAATTTTTCTAACAGACCTAGAGTTGACATTAATAATTCTGCACAAGTTCGCGCACATAATCAGCAGATTTTAAGGCAGCACAATTATAATGTTCCAGGCAGATTTGGTTCAATCAATCATACCAGTTAAGAAATCAAATCAATCAACAACACTGATACTCAAAGAAATGAATCAAATGTAAATTTTACTTACCAAGGGAAGTCGAGACACTTCCCATAATTATTGTCCATATTGATAACAAAAACTTAAGATTATTAGTTGATACGGGAGCTTCTATATCCCTTCTCAATCAAAATAAATTACCTCACTATAAAAGAATAAAATTAATCAAACCTTTATCGATAAACACTGTTAATACGAGAACACAAATAAACGAGGAAATAATAACTCCCTTACCTATTGAATTCAACGAAAATGGATTCACTATGTGTGGGAAGGTATTAGATTTTCAAAATAACAAATTTGATGGAATTTTAGGTACTAATGTATTGAAACCAATTGAAGCAATTATAGATCTTAAGAAAGGATTTATAGAAATAAATACAAATAAAATTTCATTTGAGAATTTTAAACCTGGACTAGAATGTCTTTTTGAATACAATGAGATTACTCAATTGAATGTAAATCACTTGAGTATAAAACAATTAATTCCTGATGATCTAAATTTTGAGGAAAAACGAGAACTTCAAGAGTTCCTTCACGAAAATCGAGATCTTTTCTTTAAGGAAGGTGATACACTTAGTTTTACCACACAGACAATGCACAGAATACGAAAGACGGATGATGCACCAGTTTATACAAAAATTTACAGATATCCAAAAGTACATGAAGAAGAAATAAATAAGCAAATTACGCAAATGTTAAAAGACGGAATTTTAAGAAAAAGCATTTCACCGTATGCATCCCCTATCTGGGTTGTGCCGAAGAAATTATATAATTCTGGCGAAAAAAATGGAGAATTGTAGTTAACTACAGAAAGCTTAACGAAAAGACAATTGAATTTAAACACCCAATCACTAATATCGATGACTTGCTCGATAAGCTAGGTAGATGTCAATATTTTACCACTCTAGACTTAGCCAAGGGTTTTCACCAAATAAGAAATGATCCGAAGGATATAGAGAAGACCGCCTTCTCCACGCCTTCAGGACATTATGAATTCTTACGTATGCCTTTCGGACTCAAAAATGCACCTGCTAGATTCCAGTGCATGATGAATGAGGTATTAGAAGAATATCTAAACAAAAATTGTATTGTCTATTTAGATGACATTCTTATTTTCTCCACTTCACTTAAAGAACATATGACTAATCTCCGATTAATATTCAAAAAATTAAGACAATATAATATGAAAGTCCAAATTGACAAGTGCAATTTCCTAAGAAAAGAAACACAATTTCTAGGACACACTATAACTTCTAATGGCGTAAAACCTAATTTAGATAAAATTGCGGCTATTCGGAAATTAGAAGTACCAAACACAACGAAACAAATAAAAAGCTTTTAAGGGCTAACAGGCTACTATAGAAAATTTATTAAAGATTATGCAAAACTCGCATTACCCTTAACTAAATGCTTAAAGAAAAATGCAAAAATTGATATAAAAGACTCAGAATATTTGAAAGCATTTGAAGACCTTAAAGAGTAGTTGACAACAGAACCGATATAAGCGTATCCAGATTTCAGAAAGAAATTCACTCTTACTACTGATGCTAGCAACCATGCAATTGGAGCTGTACTTTCTCAAGACAGTCATCCCATAAGCTATATATCTCGAACACTCAATGAACATGAGCGTAATTACTCCACAACGGAAAAAGAACTTTAAGCTATTGTAGTCAGTAAAGTATCTAAGACCATACCTATACGGTAAATCTTTTGATCTTAAGACAGATCACCAGCCATTAAAATGGTTACAAGCAAAGAATCTAGGAAAAGACATTTCTCCTCCTCATTTACAGCGATGGATATTACAAGTGGGAAATTAATGGAAAATTTTCTCTTCTTTCAAGAGAAATTAAATTATGGTATTATGGTACCTACAGTTCATTCTCAAGCTGAAGAACAAAACGATCATTTCCCCATAAAAGACACAGCAGTCAATGTATACTCCCAACAAATAATTTTAACATCTGGTAACAAGATACAAATGAAAACTTTGAAAAATAACACAAGAATAAATATAGGTATAGACATATTAAATAATAATAATTTTGAGAACATTGTTAAAACCTATATCGCACGTAAACCCACAGGTATTTTCACAGAATTAGAAGATGTACATTATAATATATTACAACAAAAGCTAATTAATCCTTATGGAACAAGAATAAAATTTTACAAGTGTTCATATTTGGCTAAAGATATACTCACAGAAGAAGAAGCAGTAAAGCAAATACGCCTCTATCACGAGCATGAAAATAACCACGCAGGTATTGAAGAAAATTGGCAAGGGCTGAGAAAAAAAATATGCTTTAAAAATTTACGTAGCTTAATTACGGAAATAATTAATTCTTGTAATATATGTAATTTATATAAATACGATAGACATCCTATAAAAGAAAAATTTCATATAACAGAGACCCCCAAGGATATTCGCGAAATTATGAGTATGGACATCTATGAAACAGAAATATAGCTGAATGAATTTCGCATCCCAAAAAACCTGACAAATTAATTCTTGATAATGAATTTAACGTTCCTCGAATAATTTCATATTTAGTAGATCCGAATATACCCTATCATTTTACTAAAGTAAATTCACATACAGGAAATTCGGATATTGAGTCATTCCATAGGGCATTAAAACAAAAAATCAGAATACTTACACAAGGAAAAACTAACCTCACTACTAGCGAAATTAGGAAGATTGTAGCCAAAGCTACAAGACTATACAACACATCCATACATAGCGTAACAAAACATACTCCCTATGATATACACTATGGAAAATGCGACAAAGAAAAAATTCATCAACTCATACTTAGAAACAAAGAGCATATAGTTTCAAAGATAAATGATCATCGTGTAGATTATGATGAGAATAGGAGTAATGCTTTTATTCGCAACCCCAGATCTGATAGAAACAAGTTGGAACCAGTGTTTAGATACGGACCAACCGCGGAACAACGCAGTCGCAATATACAACGTGAAAAAAGAACGCGAAGTGAATTTAAAACTAATAAAGATCTTATTCATACAAATAAAACCCGAAGTGAATACGCTAGGCTTAGAGAGATAGATTCAAATAGAAAAACGTAAATTTATCTTCAGAATGGCAAATAAAATAAAAACATTTTATATCTTCCTAATAATAGAAGTCATGTACCCAATTAATGCTAAAATAAACCTTGAAAACATAGAAAGTGAAAATTAACCATTTTAAATATAATTAACCATTTTAACCATTTTAAAAATTAACCATCATTATTAAATATGGACATAAAAATCTAGTTGACAATTATAATACTATACTTCACGTTATAAACATTACTGACATAGAAATACTCATAAACAAATTAGAGTTTGAAGTAACAAAAGTGAATCAGGTAAAGGAGAAATTCATTCCTGTAGATATTTTTCAAAGGTTAAACGACCTAAGAACAGAACTCAATACAATAACGCAGCATAAGAAAACCGAACACCACATAACTAAAAGAGGATTATTTAATATTGGAGGCGGTATATTAAAGTTTATGTTTGGAACAATGGATGAAGAAGAAAGACAAGAAATAGAAAACAGGCTGAAAGTACTTAATGATGCATCCCAGAAATTAATAGATAATAACAATAAGCAAGTGAAAATCAATCTTCAACTTCAAGCAAATGCTCAACAAATATATAATAGACTAGCAAGCAACTAGATCCCCATGAACACCAACAACGAGCGTATATAAAGATTTAATAATTCTTCAAATTGAAAATAGACTTGACCATTTAGAAGATGTAATCGAGAAAATTCAAAATAATCTCCTTAGCAGCAGACTTGGCATACTAGTTAACAATATGCTTACCGTTAAGGAAATTGAAGAAAATGATGTAGGATTTTAATAACTAAAACAAATTAAAGTCAGCAGTGCTACTTATGGTGAAAATCAAGTTATCTATAATACTATTCCTTTCCATCAAGCTTTTGTCCTACCTATGACTAATTCCAAAGGAGAAGAAATAAAGTTTAATGTAACGAAATTGTTTATCAATTCAAAATTATATTATAACGAAAGAAAACAAAATGAAATTAAGAATTTAAGAGAATTTAAAATATGTAATCCTTGTGCTAAAATAATAAATAAAAAAACAGAATATTATAACGGAATCAAAACAAGGAATTGTTGTTATCAAAAATGCTAATCTAATATTAGTCAGTAATTGTGACGAGAGAAAATATTTTAAAATGAAGAACAATGTTATAATTAAGTTTGAAAATTGTGAAGTAATTATACAATATACAACATATAAGAACTACTTGAATTTTAAATATCAACCTAAAAGTTTAGATGTTAGAATATCAAATATAAGCACATAAAATGTAAGCCTAGAAATAGATAATATTGATGTTATCCAAAATAATTTGAATAGACATATGGCAATAAGCTTTACAAATATTTCATTAACAATTGTAACTTTGAGTGTCATAATTGGCATATTTTTGTGTAAAAAATTTATTTTTGTCGGGAGACCAAAAATTAGGGAAGGAGGAATTATGTATCAAATCAACACACAAGAAGACTTCCCCCAAAAAGAAGACACAGCACGTCCCAACTATAAAAGTTTAAAAGAAGAAACGGCACGCCTCAACATTAAAACTTCAAATGAAGAAAAGGCACGATCCAATTATAGAGAAATAATTGCCAAAGACCGTGGGGTGCCGTGGCGTAGTGGTTAGTGTGTGTGCTTACTACGCCAGAGGTCTGGGTTCGAATCCTGCCATCGTCACCTGAAAAAAAAAAGACTTGCTCTTTTTCACGGCCCCCACCTCCGCGAGGGTCTGACAAGCCCTCCGAGAGTATCATTTGTCTTGAAAAACTTCTCAAAGTGCCGTTCGGATTCGGCAAAAAATTGTAGGTCCCCTTGTATGTAAAGAAATTAACACACCAGCATACATTGTTGAGAAGTTGGCCCTGGTTCACCTCGAGCTGTTGCGCCACTCTATTTATTTTTTTATTTATAATTGCCAAAGACCAATGTGTGATCGATACCCAGATGGCACATGTGTCGAATGGTGATCTTGAATACCATGGTTCAAGGGGGGATGTTGCTGGGACAAACCATATCTTGTGCTGAGAAAACATCTGAAAGCAAAGGCAGTCAATAACAGAGAATCAAAGAAACCACAAGTTGGCTCCCACAAAAAAAATCAAAAGTCTTTATAAATGTTCAAAAATAAATTTTTAATAAAGTTTTTTTTTTTTTTTAATTAAATTAAATTAAATTCTATTAATTAGGGAGATACCGGATCGGTCGCGTACGAATATTGTACGTCTTCGTACTTCTCTGGTTCGCTTTTCTCAAATTCTCCTTGAGCTTTTCTCTTACGATTTCGAGTCGCGTGTGTCGGGGGAGTGTTAACAGTTCGTTGTCGTCCACCGCGTTTAATTTCCTTGCGAGTTCATAGCTGCTGCTGTGTGTCATCATATTGAGCTCAAAAAGAGCAAAATATGGTGACATTCCAACAGCGGAGTGGAAGGAGCTTCTCAACGTGCCTGCGATATCCTTTAGTCAAAACCTTGACTTTTCGAAACACATAAACTACATTGTAAATAAATCCAATTGTATGCTTGGGTTTATTAAGCGATGGTCTAAAGAATTTAATGACCCTTAGGTCACGCTTTCTCTTTACAAAAGCTTTGTTCGTACACACCTTGAATACGCTTCACAAGTGTGGTCTCCATCGCAAGTATGCCATACGAATAGGATCGAGGCGATCCAGCGGAGATTCATTCGGTTCGCGCTCAGGGTACTTCCCTGGGAAGATCCACTCAATCTCCCCTCATACTTCGATCGGCTTAAATTGCTTAACATTCAAAGTCTCTCCCAAGGACGGATAAATAATGACTTGATTTTTATTCAGCAATTGGTCCAAGGTCTAATAGATTCACCGGACCTTTTATCTAGTATTAACTTAAAATTTCGTGGTGGCTCTCATAACCTCCGAAGAATACAGCTCTTACACGTTCCACGGCACAAAACTTATTATGGGAAAAATGAGCCTATCAGCCGTATGTGTTCTACCTACAACACACATAGCATTATTTTAGACTTTGACATGGACAAAGCCAAACTTTAGAGGCTGCTTCGGTGTTGTTCGCCTTAAATATTAAATATACTCTTATTTTTATGTTTTTTTTTACTTGTGTTTGTAACTAATTTTTATCTGTTGTTATAATAATGTTTCTATCATTTCCTTTTTTGTTTTTCTTAGTGTTTTGTGTTTGGTGTTAGTTTATGCTTAATTTATTAACCCCTAACACTTGTACTAACTGATTAGCCTGTGTTGGCACTTTTCTGCTGGCAAATTTTCTGCTGCAGATATTGTTTGTATTAAACAAACTGCATCACAGTTCTGACAGTGTATATATCGACGAAAACGCCCAGCACGTACTCCTTCTGAAAGAGGATGCAATCGAAGAGCAACCTTGCGTACGCGCAGCTCAACCAGTCTCTCCAAGCTTTTCAGCAGGAAAGAAGGTAGACTTATGGGTCTAGAACTTTTGGCTAGGCTATAGTCAGACTTACTAGGTTTTGGTATGAACACAACTTTAACCATGCGCCAAAGGGTGGGAATGTAAGCCAAGGCAAGGCTTGCAGTAAAAAATTTTTTCAGCATGTGCAACAGTTGACTTAAACTTTGTTTTAGCATAACTGGGTAGATTCCATCTGGACCAGGTGACTTGAAACTGTCAAAAGATGCAATTGCATATTTGATAGCGTCATCAGTCACCACTCTGGATGCAATAAACCAGTTTAGCCGCGTTGTTTTCGCTGGTTCTAGAGTAGCCACCGTTTCCGGTACCACTGAAGAGCACGTGGTGATCTGATTTCCCGGAAAGTGAGTCTCTAGGAAAAGACTGAAGGTCTCCGCCTTGGTCTCAGTGTAGGTACCATCAGGATTGAAAAGTGAAGCAAGTTTGCTTGGTCTATTCCTGTTAAGAACTTTCACAAGCCTACTAGTTTCACTTAGAGATTCGATCGTCCTACAAAATTTATTTATAAGAGTTATTTTTCGACTTGCGAATAAGCCTCTTAAAATCCGTTTGCTTCGACCGGTATAGATTCCAGTCTTCTACTAAATTGATTTTTAATGACCGATTCAGAAGCTTCCTGGTCTCTTTACGAATGTGCTGCAGTTCGGCATTCCACCAAGGCACTGGTTTTCTGCTAGGGTTTTTCGTAACCGGGCACGCTATTTCAAAGCAACGGGTAAGGACGCTATTCAGATGTTGCGCAGCAGTCTCTACCACTTGTCTTGATCCAAGTTTCAGTGGAACTTAACCAGAGTTGCCAACCTCCTCTCTAAACTGTGCCAATTTTTTTTCGGATTTCTCCTCTCTTGCAAATGTAAAACTTCACAGCCGACTTGAAATTCGATGCATCTGTGATCTGACAAGGTGCTATATCTGGTGATACCCTCCAATTGGTGATAGTCTTGGAAAATTTGTTGGTAAGGTCAATAACCTGCTGTTTACTGGAAGTAACAAATGTAGGTCGACGACCCACATTATTGATGGTGATGTCAGACCCTTGCGTTACATTTGTTGCTGCCCAAACAGTATTCTGAGCATTAGCATCGCAACACAAGATGAGGCCCAACCCTTAAGATTCACAGTACTCTACAATGTATGGTTGTTGTAGTGTTGAGTGTAGTCAGGCTTTTATACTGGTTCCCGCTTTTGCTTCGTTTTAGTCTTGTATCTTCTCGTCTGCTGTTCTAAGCTAATATTTTGCAAAACATATTTGATCCTGGCATTTTTTTTTTATCCAAATCACATCTTCGGTGAGTTCGGATTTATCTTTAATTGCATAAATTAAGATTATTCATCGAGAAATCGGAAATCTGACATCAAGAGACAACTGTTCATTGACCTGAGCGCCATCTATCGTGAAGTAGCAGCACTTGTGCACACAACTACGCCCCCTGTGTTTAATCTCGGAAGCATTATGTTCACCAGCGTTGCCACTTGTCGATAATCTGTAGAATGGCCTGTAAATCTTGCGGACTAGAAATAGGAGCAAATGAGCGATATGTTTTGTGCAGTGGAGTATGTGAATCATCGTTTCACTATAAATGTTGTGACTTAGAAGTAGTATCATATGAAAAATGATAAAGAACAACAATATTCATTATTTCTGCGACTCTTGCGACTTTTCGAAAATGGCTCACCTGAATAAGAAAATTGACGAATACAGTAAACTTATTAAACAGCTGTTTGATACCATAAATGTGCTACATGGAACTGTTCTGTCATTATCTTCACCACCAAACATTCATGTTAGAATTCTTTCGCTCGCCACTGAAGATTCAACGCCAGTCCCCATGAATATTCCGGAAAATACTGACGCAACACTTACTGATACAGTTAACAACCTAACACATTTAGCTAAAACCACAGAACCAGAAGCAAAACAATAATTACCCAGCCCATCCACTAGCGATACTTCGCGAAAACAACCCATTTGAAACAAATAGTAGCCAGTTTCCTGGACTATCTATTCGGACTTCCCGACGTCGATGGGATGAAATGCGTTTTCGTCCCTAAACTGTGCCCCAACACCACCATTTACGATGTAAGAGACCATTTGTCTTCTATATGTGACCTTGACGACTCAACTTACATCGAAAAACTTAAACAAAGAGAGAGCAGCAGAGCTTATAATAAATACTCTTCCTTCAAAATTCACGTTAATGAATCACTCTTTAAATCAATAAACGATGCTGCTGCTTGGCCTTCCGGACTTATAATTCACGAGTTTTACAAAAATAAAATCAACTCTTCAACTCCTTTTCCTCAACCAACGACAAGGTACTACAAATATTCCCGCTACCGCTCACACAGACGATTTTAATTTACTCCCAAAATGTAAATGGAATACGGACAAAAACCCAATAGGCTTACCTCAACACCCATAAACTTCAACACGACTTTTTTATACTCTCGGAAACATGGCTTAACAAATCATTTATAAATACGGAACTTTTTGACTCGAGTTTTGAAGTCTTCCGAAGAGACAGACAGTTAAGTTACTGACGATCCACAGTCGGTGGAGGATTGCTTATTGCAATAAAAAATCAATTTGCTAATGAACTGATTAGCAAATATTATAACGTTGACTACGAAAAAATTTGCGTTAAAGTAACATTTTCGAAACGCTCTCTGTACTTGGTGGCTACATATGTTCCACCTGCCTCCCAAGATGCCCGGTACCAACGTATAATGGACTGCACACTGGACCCGAGGGACGAAATTTTATTCTTCGATGATTTCAATCTTAAAAAGTTAAATTGGACTTTCTCTTTCGACGATGATGAGGCATTATGTGCAAATAATGTATGTTCCATTAAAGAAGCCTCAGTTGTCGATGGGTTCGCATCACTAGGAGCCTACCAAGTCAACCATATTAAGAACCGTTTTGGGAAAACTCTGGATCTTGTTTTCACTAACAGCCTAAGCAACACCTCTGTTAACTACGCTGAAGACAGACTCGTTAAAGAAGACCGCCACCATCCTGCCCTCTTAGTGTCATTGAAGGTACACGGCCCAGCTGAACTAAGTATTTTAGAAAAAAAATTGCAGTTTGATTTCAAAAAAACTATTTTCGAATTTCTTAATTCCTTATTATCTTCCTGCGATTGGATTAACATTTTTAATGACTGTACTTCTCTTAATGACATGGTTAATGTGTTTTATGTTAAATTATTTAATTGTTTTCTTAAATGTGTCCCAATCTCTTTTGTTAAGAATTGCACAAGTTCTCTTCCTTGGTTAAATAATGAATTAAAGTACCTTAAAAATAGAAAGAACAAAGCATGGACTAAATATACTCATACGAACTCTTACGATGATTACCTCAAAAATTGTGAATGTAGAGACCATTTCAATACCAGTTTAGTCCAATCATATATTAATTATATTAAGAATCTCGAACTTAATCTAAAAAATGAACCAAAGAAATTCTGGGCTTTAGTTAAATCAAAACTTAAGACTGATGGTTTTCCAAGCATTATGAAGCTTAAAAACTTTTCTAGTCAAGACTCACTAGTCATTGCAAATTTATTTGCCAACTTCTTTGAGACTGCCTTTGATGACATTTTGAATGATACTACTAGCTCTACTAATGATACAATTCCGACTAATCCTACTAATAATACTAACAATACTAACTGGACAATTCATACCAGCTTAACTACGGATTCTGTGCAATACTGCATCTTTACGATATAGACTTTTCTATAGATGAAACAGTTCTCTTGCCGGCTATAAGTAAGCTTCAAGGAAGCTATTCCGCTGGTCCAGATGGCCTTCCATCCGCCATCCTTAAAAAATGTGCTAAATCTCTTTCTGTCCCTCTGATTTTTCTCTTTAATAAATCTACCTGTTCTTGCATATTTCCTGACTTGTGGAAGCACGCTTTTATTATTCCTACTAACAAAAACTAATTATAAACGTATTGCGAAATTGTCCGCCACACCAAAGCTGTTTGGTATGGCGGACAATCCCTCATCTGTGATACTTTAATGTTTAGTGTCAAAGCTATTGTTAATGATTATTAGCATGGATTTGTTAAAAACAAATCTACCTGTTCTTGAATTTGTGAAAAGGTTCGCACGTGAATTTGATGATCCTTACGTTTTGAAGTTATTGTTCATTAGTTTTGTTCGTCCTACGCTTGAATATGCGTGTATTGTGTGGTCTCCATATTATCAGGTTCACATAGACAGAATTGAATCCATCCAAAGAAGATTCCT
The DNA here is from genome assembly GCA_947623515.1 of Neoascia interrupta. Classification (NCBI taxonomy): domain Eukaryota; kingdom Metazoa; phylum Arthropoda; class Insecta; order Diptera; family Syrphidae; genus Neoascia; species Neoascia interrupta. The sequence continues at coordinate 77,770,953 of OX392463.1, read as the reverse complement.
TAGGTCTTGCCTACGATTTCTCCCTTGGACGGACAGGTTTAACCTCCCAACTTATGTAAATAGGTTGAAATTAATTGACTTACCTAAACTTTCAAAACGTAGAGAACATCTAAGATTATGCTTTTGTCAAAAACTCTTAAACGGATCTATTAATTTACCAAATATTTTAAACCATATTAACATAAATGGTGGTCAAAGGATAGACATGTGCACTCAAGAGGATACAAGCATCCACAGGTTTTCTAAACCCACCTCTGTCTATCAACTCCTACTCTCACCCCCCCGTGGTGAACATCGGGTGCCTAGTACCTCAACTGGAGATTGGGTCCCAACCCCTTTGGAAGGTTGTTGGGGGTAGCAGACGAGAGAGGGGGGGAGGAGTGTTCCCACTAAGGCACTTCTCCTTGCATCCGACGGCAGCGGAGGAATTCCCTAGATGGAATCAACGGTGGCGTCCATAGTTCCAGTCAGGCCGAACTACTTAGTGAACACCTTATATGGGCTACTACGACGTATTCGGAGCTCAGGCCTATAAGGAGTGGGCTATCCGGCTCTCCGTCCTTAGAGCTAAGCAAAGGATCTGGTCCTCCAGGTTGGGGGTCGTGCCGTCGGGGTGACTTCCCGGCCACGTAAAGAAACACCAGTCACGAAGCAGAAACAAGCCTCGGATTCGGACGGATTTACTGTTGACGACCAATGCAAACGAGAAAAGGACAACGAGCTCCGGATCTGCACGTGGAATGTTAGGTCCCTTAACAGACCACGTGCAGCCGAGCAACTAGCGGAGGCCCTTAACGACTGCAAGGCAGACATTACTGCCATCCAAGAAATGCGGTGGGACGGGCCGGGCAAAAGAAGGATGAAAAACTGCGACATCTACTACGGCGACTGCTATCGGCATCAAAGACAGCGCCTATTTGGATGTGGTTTCGTTGTTGGAGGCAGACTAAGGCAAAAAGTCTTGAGCTTCAACCCTGTAAGCGAACGCCTCGCGACGATCCGCATCAAGGCTAAATTCGCCAACATTAGCCTGATATGCGCACATGCCCCCACAGAGGAGAAAGATGACGAGACCAAAGATATGTTCTACGAACTCCTGGACAAAACTTATGAGCAGTGCCCTAGCTACGACATTAAGATTGTCCTAGGCGATTTTAATGCCAAGCTAGGAAGGGAGGGCATCTTTGGTCGTACTGTCGGAAAGCATAGCCTGCACGACACGACAATAACGGATTCAGGCTGATCGACTTTGCTGCGGGGCGACACGTTGTGGTAGCTAGTACACAGTTCCCGCATCTCAATATCCACAAAGGGACATGGAGATCTCCCGATCAATCAACCGTCAACCAGATTGACCATATTGCGATCGACGCAAGGCACTCCTCCAGTATCATGGATGTCCGAACTTTCCGAGGGGCCAACATTGACTCGGATCACTACCTTGTTGTAGCCAAGGTACGGCTGCGGATATCCCGACCAGCGCCAAGTAATGGAAATACTGTGAGGAAGTTTGACGTCGGCCGACTACAATCGCAAGAGATCGCCAGGTCCTTCTCCAACCGAGTCTCTCAGAACCTTCTACGAAGTCCTATGCAACCAGCATCAAGTATTGATAGCCAGTGGCAACACTGCCAAAATGCCATCAGAGACGCCGCCTCTGAAGTGCTGGGTTTCACACGGCGACCACAACGAAACCCCTGGTTTGACGATGAATGCCGGCAAGCACATGCAGCTAAACAGGAAGCATACAAAGCGGCGCTGCACAGAAGGACTAGAGCTGCTCGCGAGCTCTACGAGCAGAGGAGGAGAGAGGAGCACCGGCTTCTCCGAAGGAAAAAGAGAGAGCACGAGAAGCGCGCGGTTGAAGAGATAGAGAGATGTTACAACAGGAATGAGGTTAGAAAGTTTTACCAAAGGATCAAAAGGTCCTGCCAAGGGTATAAACTTCGAACTGAAGCCTGTAAGGACCATCAAGGGAACATCGTTGTAGAATCGCAGTCGGTGCTGAGGATTTGGAAAGACCACTTCTGCAGACTGTATAACGGCGAGGACGAACCAAATACCGCTGTCAGGCAGAACGAACCATTCAACACGGGCGAAGAAGTTACCGACGAAGCATACGAACTATACCGCCCTCCCGACCTGGAGGAGGTGAAAGTAGCTGTGTCTAAGCTCAAGTGCAACAAAGCAGCCGGAGCAGACGGCCTAGCTGCCGAACTTTTTAAATCCGCTGGCGATGAGCTGGTTAGGAGCATGCACCAGCTCATCTGCAAGATATGGTCGGAAGAAAGCATCCCCGACGAATGGAACCTCAGCATTGTTTGCCCGATCCTGAAGAAAGGAGACCCTCTGAGTTGTGCCAACTACAGAGGCATAAGTCTTCTTAACATCGCATACAAGATCTTTTCTGCTGTACTGTGTGAACGCCTGAAGCCGTTTGTCAACAATCTGATAGGCACATATCAGTGTGGCTTTAGGCCAGGAAAGTCCACCATCGATCAAATATTCACACTGCGGCAGATCTTGGAGAAAACCCAGGAATTCCAAGTCGATACACACCACCTCTTCATCGATTTCAAGGCCGCGTATGACAGCATCTATAGAGACGAGCTATATAGCGCAATGTCTAGTTTTGGCATCCCTGCCAAACTCGTCAGTCTGTGCAGGATGACGATGAAAAACTCACGCTGTTCCGTCAAGGTCGGCAAAGACCTCACCGACCCCTTTGATGTCAAAAAAGGATTTAGACAAGGCGACGCGCTGTCATGCGACTTCTTTAACATCATACTTGAGAGAATTGTGCAGAACTCTCGCGCCAACGCCAGAGGTACAATCTTTCAAAAGTCCGTTCAACTACTTGCATACGCAGACGACATTGACATAATCGGTAGAACAAAGCGTGATGTCAGTGAAGCCTTCGTGAGTATTGGGACGGAAGCGGCGAATATGGGTTTAGCAGTCAATGAGGGCAAAACCAAGTATATGCTGTCATCAAGAAAAGACACCCAACACCGACGTCTTGGACAAAACATCACCATCGACAGCTATAACTTTGAGGTAGTTAGGGACTTTGTCTACCTGGGTTCCGCTATCAATTCAGACAATAACACCAGCGCTGAAATCAAACGAAGGATAACTCTTGCCAATCGCTGTTTCTTTGGGCTAAGAAGGCAATTGAGTAGCAAAGCCCTCTCTCGAGCAACTAAAGTGTCCATGTATAAGACCCTCATCATCCCAGTCCTGCTTTACGGTGCAGAAGCATGGACCCTGTCAAAGGCGGATGAAAACACTTTAGGCTGCTTCGAGAGGAAAATTCTTCGGACGATTTACGGTCCCGTCTGCATAGACGGAGAGTGGAGGAGGAGATATAACATCGAACTGTACGGGCTTTACAGCGATACCGACCTAGCCAAAAGAGTCAAAACACAACGTCTACGATGGCTGGGTCATCTAGAGCGGATGGACACCAACGCCCCAGCCCGGAAAATCTTCGAATCCACACCGCAGGGACGACGCGGTAGAGGAGCACCGAGACTCAGGTGGCGCACGCAAGTGGAAGGGGACCTCAGCCAACTTCGCGTGCGAAACTGGAGACGGCTAGCTAGAGACAGAGCTGGCTGGCGAAGCTTGTTGGCTGAGGCCCAGGTCCACCCCGGACTGTAGCGCCACCTTAAGTAAGTAAGTAAGTATTAACATAAATATTAATGCAAAAAACCTAAGACACATTAACCTGTTTTATATAAAAACAATGCGTCGCAATTATTTAATGTTTGGTCATGTTCAACAAATTATTAAAACAGGAAATAAATACAATCAACTAATTGAACTTTTTCATGACAATCTTAAAACAAAAACAATCAAGAGCTTAGTATATGCTGCAATTTAGGTTTCTATAACTTAATGTATAAATTGTTATACCTTAATTGTAAACATTAAGCGTTAGTACTTAACGTGACTAAAATAAATAAGTTCAACAACTGCCTTTGGTGGAGGAGGAGTTAGAGAGTTGTAGTCCCATTCGCCGTTTGCATGGCAAGGAATAGAAGCAGCAACTAGATTTTGGGTGCAGAACCTTTCGATCTTAACTGCCTCGAAGGATTTTGACACCATAAGACAAGTCCGAGGTCTATTGGACTGCTTATCGTAAAGAAAATAGGAAGAAGCCTTTAATCTACCAAGATCACAGATGTCGCCTTTCCACACCCATGGTTCTTGAATGAAAGCTATGCGTTTTTCAGTTCTGCAGGCCAAAAGCTCCCTGCTCGGTAGAGCAGTTGCAGCTTTACAGTGCTGTAGATTGACTTGTGTAAACAAAATAGAAGCACACCTACCACCAGAGCCAACCACGGCGACCAGGTTCTCTTCGCTGATGCTGCTCCCTATATTGGTCACAGCTCCAGTATCCATCACCAGTGCACGATGGGCTCACTTCATGGACTCATCCCCAAGGGAGAGTCCATGAAGTCAAGCCATTGGGTTGACGGGAAGTTAGTCTCATAATGAGCTTGAGTTAATTTTTCTTGCTTTTCGGTTCAGCAGAACAAGACGCGATCACGGGAACTGCCAAAGAGCCAACCAGAAAGCCTTCGCCTTCAGCCCGTGAAGCTTCTATGCGCGCCTCTTTGATCAGCTGCTTTCCTCTCTTCTTTTGCCGCCCCTGGTCAGGCGCACTTCAGAGCCCGCTTCTTCCGGAGCCTGTTCAACCACAGGGATATCCCGAATCGTCACGTCAGCAGCAGTACAGTGGGTGGCAGCCTCACTCATGTTCAGATTTCCGAGCAAACCGGAACTATCGACTGAATATCAACGGGCCGAAAATCTTTTTACACATTCCCTTTCTTGCAGGTATACTGTTGAATTACCATTCAAGCGTGATGAGAAGGCAGACTTTGGGGGCAGTTTAGGTGTCGCTTTCAAACGATTTTTCCCCATGAAACGCAAGCTTGCAGACGATCCATACTTGAAGCAGCAATATGTGGACCTTATGAAGGAGTATTTAAGCTTACGTCAGATGGAGGAGGTTCCAGAAGACGAAGTAAACCTACGATCGACTGAGTGCTATTATTTGCCACACCATGTTGTTCTCCAAAACGACAGCAGAACCACTTAAGTTAGGGTTGTTTTCGATGCATCGGCAAAATCAGATGAAAGCGTATCACTTAATGAATTTCTTCTGGTAGGCCACTCACATAAGCGAGATCTTTTCTCATTTTGCATCGCATTCTGCCGACCTCAATAAACGATTTCGCGTGACATTGAAAAGATGTTTCTTCAAATTAAGGTTTTACGAAAACATAAATTTTTTTAGTGAATACTTTGGAGTCAAGTGACCAACCCACAAAACATTATCATTTGTTGGCCGTGACTGACGGAACAGCTTGTGTGGCCTTTCTAGCGGTATGCACACTTTACCAATTGGCTCAAGATTCCCTCGTTACCTATCCGCGACAACCAATTGCTGGCCCTTGCTCCCGAGCCTACCTGAAGACCAACGGAGCTTTCCCCGAGGGAATTCAAAGACTGTAGCTCAGTTTAACTACTTGGCTTGCAGTGGTTCCCCACAAAGGACTCCTTCTCCTATAGGGTCAACCTACAACAAGGCTCATTGATAACAAAAAGTCATGTTCTGCCGGAGTTATCGAAGATATTTGATCCACTTGGGTTTTCACCCCTGTCGTAATATCCGTTAAAATTCTATTCCAGGAGCTCTGGCGCAAAAATATAAATAAGATGAGCTTATATCATTAGATCTTTCCAATCAATGGCAGTCGGTTCGTTACGAGCTATCGATCATTTGGACATATCGTGAATCATTTGGAGGTCCAAGGGTGACGTTGAATTTGTTGGCTTTTGTGACAAATCGCTTGACGCATGCTGCATTGAAATACTGTTGCAGCTTGGATTCCACAGGAAACGTTACCAGTACCCTAGTCGCTGCAAAGAGCAGGTAGCTCCCATTAAGGTTCTCTTCCCCGTTTAGAACTCTGCGGAGCGGTTTAACTGAGCCGTCTAGTGAACTAACTTAAAGAGTCTTTACATTTGAAAGACATGAGAGTGTCTGCATTCACTGACTCAGCTATAGTCCTTCACTGGCTATCAGCATTAACCAAAAGGTGGTCGGTTTTCATCTCAAACCGGACTTCGGAAATACTTTCGGTTCTACATAGAGAATCATAGCACCATGTGCGATCCCTACAAAATCCTGCTGACTGCGCTTCCTGTGGTATTCTACCAACTCTTTTGATAAAAAATGAGCTATGGTGGTCTGGACGATCATGGACTAAGGACGAATGCTCCAAATAGCCCTCTTCTGATTACACATTTAACGACATCCTAGTGGACATTGATCTCGAAGAACGTAAACGGAAAGCAGCTCAGGTACTAGTGAACAATTTTGAAACCAAAGATATTCACGCAATCATCGTTAGCAATTGCTCGCATTATATACAATCTATTCGAGTTCTTGCATACAAAATTCGGTTTATATCAAACGCGCGCTCTCCAAGAGGCTCTAGGCAAAGTCACCCGCTATCATCGGTTGAATTGTCAGAGGCGAAAGTAAGTGGTTCGAAAATTGAAACTCTTAGGTGCTTAAGAAGGGAAATAAGTTGTTGTCCCTTGCCCCTTTCTTGGACAACCAAAGGATACTACGCGTTGGTGGTCGAATTGCACAGTCCGATACTAATTACTCGACAAAGCAACCCATTATTCTTGGTAAGAATACTCGGTTCGCAAGGCTCATTGCTCAATACATACACAAAAACACTTGCGCACTTCCGTTTCTCTAATGTTTGCCAAACTAAGACACGAATTTTATATCGTCGGTGTTTGTAATCTTTTGTCAAGGTCGTGCTTCCATCATCAAAAGCTTGCCGCCGAACAGCAAATGAGTAGTTTGCCATCTGAACGCATCTGTTTCCCGCGACCCTTTAGTAAAGTTCGGGTGGACAACGTCCGGCCAATAACCCTACATTTGGCTAGAGGAAGAAATCCCAAAATCAGGGGCTACATCGCAATTTTCGGTTGTTTCACAACGAAGGCTTTTCATATACAATAAGTTGGTGATCTTTCAACAGCCGCCTTTCTTGCAGCCCTTGACCAGTTTGCAGCTCGTCGGGGCAAACTCATGGAAATTTGGAGCAATGTCGCGACGAATTTTCATGAAGCCAAGCAATGTCTCAATGAAATGATTCAACTCTTATTGAATCAACAACATAGTGATGCAGTCGCCGACCACCTATCAAAGGACGAAATATTTTGGCGTTTTATCCCACCAGCCCATTTTGGTGGCTTGTGGGAGGCGGGCGTCAAGTCCGTAAAATTTCATCTAAAGCGAGTCATCAAGGACCATAGACTGATGTACAAGTGATGTACACACTGCTTACACAGGTGGAAGCTGTACTAAACGCCCGACCTATGTGGCCAACCTCAGATATGAACCCAATTGCGTTAAGTCCGGCTCATTTTCTGATTGGTGAACCACTGCCTTGTGTGCCTCGTCTTGATTTGTGTAAAGCTTCCGATAGTCCATACATTAACTGGTCTCTTTTGCAGATTCTGAAACAAGGCTTTTGGAAACGTTGGTATGCCGAATATTTGACATCCTTGCAACAACGAGCCAAGTGGCAAGGTGAAAAACCATCCCTCAAAAAGGATTCGCATCTTCCACCCACAAAATGGATGCTTGCGCGCATTAAAGATCTTCATCCTGGAAGGGACAACCGAAACAGGGTAGCGACGATAATAACCCAAACCGGAGAATATGTTGGTCCGATCGTTAAGCTAGTTCCTCTTCCTATTACTGTAAGACCGGAGTCTTCCAGGGGGGCTGAATGTTGAGAACTTTTGCCAATCATCATATTTATAATTTCATTAATAATCATACTTTTTATATATAAATGTTACTTATTTGGCTTGTGACGCCACTGGCTTGTGACGCCTTTGGCTTTAGTGCAGGTGTACGCACCCAACCTAGAGTCAGAGTATCCGGCCTTCTTGAACGAAATTGATGCTGCGCTGTATAGAGTAGCAGAAATGGACTTCTTCCTATTGATGGGTGACTTCATTGCTCATGTGGGTACGGACGACAGTACTTGGAGAAGTATAATTGGGAGGCACGGTGACCCGGATCAAAAAAGTAATGGAGGGAACTTGTTGGACTTTTGCTGTGCTTATGGCTTGTCCATCATGAACACCTTTTTCTCACACAAAGATATTCGCAAGTACACTTGGTACCGGCACAGTTTAAATCAGAGATCTTTGATTGATTTCTTTGCGGTACCATCCTCTGTTCAGAAAATGATTTGTGATATTCGCGTTTTGAGAGGAGCAGTGTTGTTAACTGATCACCACCTAGTGTTGTGCAAAGTGCGCTTTAGCAACAGTTTTCCTTTGTGACCCAGTCGAAGTCCAAGAAGGGTGACCCGCATACGGTGGGAAATGTTACAGTATGCTGAATCTGATTGCAGGGACCAATTTGGACGGCACGCTTCGGAAAAGTTCGAACAAATTCCACCTGATTTTTTAAATGTAGAGGAAGAATGGCAGCTGTTTTCATCAGCAGTCATTGCCACTGCAAGAAATGTTTGTGGAATGCAGTGGCTTGGTGTGAAAGCTGGTGGTGAGGAAAGAACTGCGTGGTTTAAGAGTCTCCTGAGTTCAAGAAGCCATCAGAGAGAAGAAGAGTGCCTATATTGTGTGGATTCAATTTAGGAACTATATTTCTCGAGCCCGGTATACTGAGGCGCGAAGAACTTCCAATGTGGTGGTAAGACCAGCCATAGAACAGGCATAAAAAAAGTTGGGCGAGAGGTTGGACCACGACTCTGCACGACAATTTGGCAGACCACGAGATCTGCAAACAAGACATTTTGGCAGACTATTCGCCGACTCAGAGGAAGGAAGTTGAATATCGTTCAAGGGGTTAAAGCCAAAACGGTACACTTCTTTCAAATGAGAACGAGGCTGAAAACTTCACTTCCGGGCTCACAACTATGGAAGAACCTACGGCAATGGGGCATCGGTAAGCAAAAAGCTGAACTTCCTAATGAAATCGACTTGATCAGCTCAATGCAATTTTTACAAACTCTCCTTCTTCTAGCTCTACGCCAGAAAACACTTTGGGCGAAACCAATGTTGTAGAGGAAACAGACAGTTTCCAATTTATAAGAGTGTGCGATGAGGACACTGTCCATGCAGTGTTAAATGTTAAGTCTTGTGCAACAGGTCTCTATAGTTTGAACCCTAAATTCTTCAAACTTATTCTATCATTTATTCTTCCGTTTGTCACACACATTTTTAATACCATCCTCACGACATGTGAATTCCCGTTGTCGTGGAAGAGGGCTAATATAATTCCAAATCCCAAAAAGAAAAATTGCACCCTTTTCGACTATTTTCCTATGGCTATTCTACCCTTCCTGTCTAAGGTGTACTATGCCAAATACAATCCTATTTGCACAGCAAATGCCAGCTAAGTTGCTTTCAGTCAGGTTTTCGCTCTAAGCGAAGCTGCAAGTCCTGTTAGTAACCTAGCAAATTCGTAATGTCCTAGACAGGAGGGGTATGTCGCTTCTTGCGTTTTTGGACTTTTCAAATCTTGTGCTTATGCTGTATCTTATGCTGTATCTTAAACTAAATAAGGAGCTAAGGTTCTCACTAAATTTGGCCAGGCTCATTCTTACCTGACAGGCAGACCGCAGTGTATTATCACCGGGGTACATAATTCCAGCTTCTTCCCTGTGTACAGTCGGGTTCCACAAGAATCCCCGTTAACGACCTACCCAATGCAGTAAAGCATTCTGTGGTGCACATGTTTGCTGATGACATGCAGCTACATACTTCCTGTCCCACAGATGACATTGATTACTGCGCAAGAAAAATTACCATTCGAGCTTGGTCGATCGAGAGTTGTCTTCTTTTGAACCCAACGAAGTCAAAAGTCATGGCCATACACAAAAGCGAATTAGATCCAGCACTTCTCCCCCCTATCATGATGGATTCATCGGTGATCGAATACGTCGATATCACGCGGAATGTGGGCCTTATCTTCAATTCCTCTCTTACATGGTCAGATCACATCGATTCTGTAGAAGGCAAAGTGTATGGGTGTCTTCGTTACCTGTGGCAAATTTCTGGTATAGTACCAATCAACACAAAAATGATGCTAGCTAAAACATTGTTGCTTCCTATTCTGCTATATGGGTGTGAATTTTTTTGTTACCCCGATTACCGAAGTAAAATGAAAGTCAACGTCCTCTTTAACACTATTGCCCGCTTTGTATTTAATGTGAGAAGACACGATCACCCCTCGCAAAGAAAATTCTGGGCTGTACATTTGACAATCTCTTAAAATACACAGCGTTAGCATGATGTTCTTTATGAGGTCTGGTAACTTAAATTTTAGATTGTTAGCGGGTCATAATTTGCGTGCTAATTCCTTAAACTTTGTATCTGTTCCCTCTTTTCGAACTACCTTGTTTCATAATTTCTATACATTTCTTCATGTCGCTTTTTTAACAAGCTCCCATTCTCGATCAGAGCAATAACAATTCCTGTATTGTTCACCAAACGTGTAAGACATCGGCTCTTTAACTTAAATCATGAAAGCTTAGCATCATTTTCTTCTAACATTCTGGTTTAGTATTCGTTCTTGTTCATCTATTACTGTTATTTTTCTCATTATCTTTTTTTAGTCTTTTTTAATTCTTTGCTCTTAAAGCTCATAGCTCTAAATTATTAATGGGGCACTCCACCCTCCTAATTTTAGTTCATTAAAAGTGTTTACTTTTGTTTATTGAAGGGGCATTTGTCACTATTCCTTATATTTATATAAGTAATACAAAAGGTCATCACTATTTCAGTTTTTGTTATATCATTATTTATTTATCAATTATTGTTAGTACTTGATTTAAGCTGAAATAAACTAACTAACATAAACTCACTAACTAACGCACTAACACGAAATAATGATTTCCGGGCAACCTGAATATTTATTCAACATATTGGCGTTTGCTCGATCCCAAAGATCTTTTACACTAATCCAACCTAGGTACTCCTGCCTTGCATCCGAACGCCAGTTTTTTGTCCATGCAACCCGTCTGTGGAACTCCCTACCAATCAATTTAAGAAGAATTGGATATCCAAACTATTTTAAGATTTTACTTTTAAGGCACTTGGCCAGTGTACACCTATAAACGTTGAAACAAAGTAAAGCAATAATGTTAAACATTTTTCTCTTTTAATCTATTTTTATTTAGTTATCATAATTAAATTTGTGGTTTTTTTTTAGAGCCGTAAACCTTTGTTCCCTAGTCTGTAAGTATTAACATTGTAATTAATTTTCTTTGTTAATAAATAATAATAATAATAAATTCTTTTAATAATTTTAAATTAGCTTCACAATGTAATAAGATATTGTCTTATTGTCTCAATGTAGTAAGATACTGTCTCTTGATCTTAATAAAATTGAAATTGAACGACGTCTTACGCAGATGGAGCGAGCACTTTTCGGAGCTGCTCAATCCCCAACAGGGCACTGAAGATTGCAATGCCATTGCTGACGAGATTAGGGCGGAGAATAGTCCTACAGTAGATGAAGTCAGTGCCGCGATTAAATCGCTTAAAGTTGGTAAGTCTGCTGGAGTTGATGAAATCCGGCCGGTGAAGAAGGTGTCAAATGGCTAACACGTGTCACTAATGTGGCCTGGGAAAGCGGGAAAGCACCTAGCGATTGGCAAACAGGAGCTATAATGCCCTTTTTAAAAAAGGAGCAAGAGAGATTGCTCTAACTATAGGGGTATATCTCTCTTAAGTCTTCCGGGAAAACTATTCGCAAAAGTGTTGGAACCACGTTCCGGAGCTATAATCAAGCCTTCGTTGAGGCACAACCGACCGGATTTTTACTCTGAAGGTTATTCTCGAGAAGGCCTGGGAATGTACCAAACCGGTCTACGCATGTTTTTAGACTTGGAAAAGGCCTATGACCGGGTTTCTCGGTATAAACTCTGGAGAGTTTTGCAGGACTATGCACTGAGTGGGCCTCTTCTGAGAGCCATTCAGTCTTTGTATGAGAACTGCAGAAGCTGTGTTCGGATAAATGGCGTTGGATGATGTGTGCGTTGGACTTCGCTAGGGCTGTGTTATATCGCTTCTCCTTTACATAGCATGTATGGACTGGATGGTAAACCGCAGTCTTGGGGAGGAATCTTTCGAAATGGCTGGCATCAGGATGAGCCATCTGCTTTTCGCAGATGATTTGGCCATCCTTACATCATCCAAAGAGGAACTTCAACGAGCACTGAATAGATTTGCAGCCGTCTGTGGTGATGCTGGGATGAAAGTAAACGTAAACAAATCGGAAGTGATGGTTGTTTCCTGAACTCCTGTGCAGTGTACCCTGCACATTAGTGGAGTCCCATTGAAACAGGTAGAGAAGTTTAAGTATCTCGGGGTCTTTTTCACGAAAGATGGAAGGAGTGATACTTGGTTATCCTGCAGAATTGGCCAAGTTGAGGCAATAGTAAAAAACCTGCGCCGATCATCAGGAAAGCAGGAGCTTGGACCGAGAGCGAAGATCCCAGTTTTTAATTCAGTGTTAATTTCAGCCCTCACCTGTGGTCATGAATTTTGGGTAATGACCGAAAGAATCAGATCGCGGGTACAAGCTGCCGAAATGAGATTTCTGAGGTGCGTTGCTGGTGTTACTCTTAGGGATAGAGTGAGAAACGTCAGTATTCGTAGAAATCTTCTTTCTAGCTTCTCCGAGTGGACCGATAAATTTTTCGATGGTTTGGACACGTTGTTCGCATGCCCCCACAGACTTCCTTGACAGGTTATGTTAGCCGAGATGCAGGCGCGTCGCCCGCTTCGTAGGCCAAGAAACAGGTGGTGGGATCAGGTAAGGAACATCTTCGAGACCAGACTAAAAATCGCGCCTGAGTGTCTTGAGTTGGTGGCGGAAGATCGGGAAAAGTGGAAGGACCATTTAGCCACCCTCGCTCCGCGACCCTTCTAAGGATAAGTGGTCACGGAAAATGAATGAATGAATGAATGTGACTAATTTGTCACTTTACATTTTGTTTAATTAACACAAACAAATTTGCATCAATTGGTCTAAAACTATGTACATATATATCTACATATTTGAATTTGCCTTATTATCAAATTTGCTTTCTATAAGTTTTGCACAGTAGCTAGCAAGCAGTAATGCTTAATGTAAAAATCAACTGTAATCTTCATGCTCTCTTCTTTGTTATCACTTACGTTAAAACTTAGTCACAGCATGTAAACTAAAATTCGACCTCTTTCGCTGCTTGATAGTCAGCGGAAAAGGTTGTATCGTCTTAAACTAGGAATAAAATATTTTACAACGTTGTAAGCCAAGGTATTTTCTTTGCTGTCGTATGGTTGCATCAATTCTCGCAGAGAAAATTCATTGTTGGAATTTTGCATCGTCTAAAACATTTAGCTTCGCTTGATACAATTGCATCGCTTTCGTTTTTTCGACAATCAATTCGCTTAAAAATCGAATTACTACAAACACCTGCAATTGTTCGATCCATCTTGCGACTTTACCCTCAGGATTTTTGAACTGAAGCTGCCATTTGAAAGTAGCGTAGTTTGTACGCAAGATGAAGCTCCTGGCCTCTCAAGTACTTCTCGAAATGTTTCGTCGCCAGTATTAGAGCAAGGAGTTCTCGCCTGGTAACACAGTAATTTCTCTCTGGTCGAGTTAGAACTTTGCTGAAGTGTGCTACCTCTTTCTCCTGCCCAACGTGTAACTGAGACAATACTGCGTCCACATTTAATGTCTTGCCAGGAATGGGGTAAGCTAGTATCGGTGCTTCGAAAAGCCACTCCTACAGATGCTGGAAGCTTCTTTCGCACTCACCTGACCATTTGAATTGTCTTCCCTTCTCAGTCAGCTGGTGCAGACACTGCGATCCCGGCGAAATACTTGACGAACCTTCTATAGTACGTAGCAAGACCGAAAAAGCTCCTTAGCTGGTGTTTGTGTTTGGGAACTGGCCAACTTCTCACAGCTTCGATTTTCTCAGGATCCGTTTTCACTCCATACGTCAACATTACATGCGCCAGATACTTTACTTATGCTTTGAAGAGCGTACACTTCTTTGGATTGAGCTTCAAGTGTGCTACTCGAAGTGTTAAGCAAACGTCCTTCCCAAAACGATGACGTCATCCAAGTACACCAAGTAGGCAGGTTTTCCACATCAGAACATGTGAGACACGTTCCATAAGATGCTCAAAGGTGGCCAGAGTGTTACACAGGCAGAATGACATAAACTGCCATAGTCCATTACCAGTTGTGAAAGTGGTCTTCTCTTTGTCTTCTGGATGGATCTGTACCTGCCAGGCGCCCTTTTTTAGGTCGAGGGTGGAAAACCATTTTGCTTCAGAGAGTGTGTCCAATGTATCATCTATTCAAGGCAAAAGGTAGCTGTCCTTCCGGAGACATCGTTAAGCCTCCGTCCAAGCCGTCTAGCAGGTTGGCGGATTGATTTAACATCTCTGGTGTCAATGCGGTGTTGTATTAAGTGTGTCCGACCGTAGCCTCCAGCCTGTGAAGCAAATGTATCAGCGAATTGTATCAGCGATCAGTTGCTCCTGATTAAGCTCACAGTCTCCGAGTATATGGAGAGACATGACTAGCAGGCTCACTCTCAGTTACTATCGAAATGGCTGCAATGGGTACGCATCTTGCGATCAACTCTGCTTGTGCCGCTTGTTCGTGTTTCGTGTTCACGAGTCTTACTAAGAACGTTTTCCACGAAGTAACTTTTAAATACACTTTCGTTATATGGCTCGATGAGATAGAACCGGTGGTTCCCCGGATCAACCTCCAAACGTGTCCAAAGAAATGTCTCTGAAGACGGCTGCAGAACTTCATCGATTCCCGTTATCGCTCGAAGATTAACAGTGTTGCCGTTTGCGTATACCATACGGATCTCGATGGTTCGACGCCTAAGCACCTGTATTAGAAGGTCGAGAATTGCCTCGTGTGCCTTGAAATCCACTCCAATGATGCATTCGTCGCATATTTCGGCTACCAAGAATGCGTGAGAAGATCAATCCCTCTGGTTGTATCTGTTGTATCGATGATTGCCTCCACTATCAGACACTTGTTGCAGCGTTTTGTTTGTGGATAATGGATGATGATCCTGGGCGCGTCGATTTTATCAACTAGCTTCTACGCTTCGTCATTGTTTCTCATTCTAGCACAGTGAGGGCAGCTTGCTTGTCTTGATGGGGCTCGGCACTATCGCTGTAGGTGTCCCAGCTGCTGCTTCCATTGTTAGGGCAAAAGCTAGTGCTTCAGCGAGTGTCTTCTTTTCTGCCATTCTTACAGTAATTTGAAGCTTTCCATCCGCAATGGCATTAGTAAACGCATCGGTTGCCAACTCGTTTATAATTTCGCTGCTGATGTTAGGAAAAAACAAATTAGCGAATTGATCGATGTCGGCTTGCAACTGTTGAAGCGTTTCACCCATTATCTGAACTCTTCGGCGCAGCTGGGCCCGGTAAACTTGCTGCATTTAGTCGTTGCCAAACCTGAGCTCGATGGCCTTCACCATGGCATCATAGTCCTTCTGTTTTTCAGGGATGGTTTGCAGCAATTCTGCAGCTGTTCTTCAAAGCGCAAGCGTGAGAGCAACCGACTTCTCTGCATCGTCCCAACTGTTCTTCATCATGACAGCTTCAAATTGCCTCTTATAAATCGGCCATGGCGTTTGGCCATCAAAGACAGGAGGCTGCATTTCTTTACGCCACACAGTGGTCCCAAATGACTTCTTTCTTTGCAAAAATCATAACTTTCGAACGCATAAAGATATCGGCACAATTTCTTTCTATACTTCCATCAGCATTGTACTTCGTTCTTGGTACCCAACGACAGGCTATTACCCTCTTGTTTTTCGGGCGTTCAATAAGTTCCCACGCTTTTTTCACACAGAGCCTGAAACTCTGATTTCATGGCGCTTTTCCATTCAGCAGCATACGGACTGGACAGTTGGATCAGCAATGTCATCGCATGCTATGTTTGCTTCTTGGTCCTTAAATTTCAGCATAATGTACAGCTTGCGTGGTCTGCCTCTGTTGCCTGTTCGTAAAATCTTGGGTCTTCCAGGCCCTCCTTGATGGGTGTTTCTGCAATCTCGTTGTCGTCATAATTATTTTTTGGCTCTGATAATATGTAATCTAACTGTGTTCGATTTCGTTGTCTATATCTTCTTTTTCTGTTTTGACTTCTTCGCTCAAGTGCTTTTCTTGGGGTTCTTTCGACTTGGAACTGATTATTGGAATCTCGAAAATTTAAAACTGATTAGAGCTGTCTTCTTCGCATGATGTTATTCCTTCAGGCATGCTGACTTCTCGATGAAACTGACATCTCGGCTGATAACTATTTTCTTTGCAACAGGATTTCACAGACGATTTGCTTTTGAACTAGAGGAATATCCGATAAAAATGGTCCGATAAAATTTCATGGACCTGACATCGAACTTCCCTTTGTTTGGATTTTTTTTCAGAACAAATGCCTTACAGCCAAATTTTTTAAGATAAGACACATCTGGCTAACGACCGCATCTGAATTCAAAATGTGTTTCATTGTTGAGACTTCTTGTTTCTAATGTAGGCTGCTGTGGAAATCGCTTCGCCCCAAAAACTTTGCGGAAGATTTGCTAGTAGCGTTTGGCCATCAAAGACAGGAGGCTGCATTTCTTTACGCCACACAGTGGTCCCAAATGACTTCTTTCTTTGCAAAAATCATAACTTTCGAACGCATAAAGATATCGGCACAATTTTCTCGTCTTCTTATTGTCAATTTTATAAACTATATATAACGTAAATTTAAGGATATTGGCTGTGCAGGGTGTCGAAACAATTTGCTGAAGTGGGATTTTCTTAGAAAAGGCATTATCAAAATAATGCATTAAAGTTAAACTATAAAAACAGTCCTACAACTTGTGGAATTTGAAAAAAAAAAAAAATTTCAACGAGCACTTCTAAATGTGCCATAATTATTATTGGTAACAGTGGATGAAAAAAGAAACGAACCAATTTCTAAAATTTTTTTCTTTTGCAAATAACATAAAACAGTATGTTTTTCATTTTATGAAGGATCAGTAGAGTCCTATAAACTATTTGAGCATTTATGTTTTATATGAGACGAAAAAATATATTAAAATTATAAACAAAATACTAGTAAGTGCTCAAGTGTAGCAAAAAAAATGCTTTTATTCCTTGAAAAGTTATTTAATTTATTTTAAACTAGTGGGAGGGTTATAATCCGCCTAGGCGAATCGTTGGATACCCCATCCCAATTGACCCTTGTCAAGCTCCAAAATGCGTAAAAAAACTTGGTTGATAAATTTCAGTTTCTATTGACTTTAATTGTGTTAAGAATTTGTCAGTTAAGAATCTTCTTCCTCTAAAAAGGGGCGTGGCATCTACCCCTTTTCAATAAATTTTTTTTTTTACCATATTTTTTATCGAATGTGGTATGCACGTGTTAATGGCCGTTTTACATTAAAAATTTGTTTTTTATTTAAAAACGCCCCCACGGCTGGGCGTGGCAAAAATTTATTCATCTGAGTTGATAGGTTACGCATATCTGAACATTCTATGGTGCTAATCTAAGTTTTTTGGATTTAAAGCAAATATATCAAATAAAAACCGTTTATTAGAATGCATATTAAAAATAACCACGCCTTCAAGGGGGCGGTTTTTGCTTTTTTTAGCTCAAAATGTAAGGCCTTATAACTACCCACAAACGGACGGACGGACATGGCTCATTCGACTTACAATTCGGTCTCGATCATATGCCCTTAAGGTCTTGAGGGTGTACGGTGATTATTTCTCTATATAACAAACTATTATATCAAACTTTTTATACCTCCTATCCTATGGGATGGGGTATAAAAAGGGGCGTGGCATAAGCAGTCTTTATAACTAAAAATCAATATCAGCAAAGAAATATCCAAGTTTTCGGCTTAAATGTACATAAAAATGTTATTTATTGGTTCAGTTTCAATAATTTTGTAAAATGGACCCTAAAAATGGACATGGTCAAAAACTTTGATAAAAAAATTGTAGAATATAATCTGGTGTACCTCATACACTAAATTTATTTTCTTATTCTTTGCTTAATTAGGCTACGAAACATGTTTGTGTGGCGAATTAGAGATTATTCTTGCATTCTGACTTCAAATGTGGGCGTAACCCGAAGCTGTGTTTTAACAAAATGTAGAGCAGAGTGTTTTCTGCATAAAATATCAAGTAAAACTTTTTCGATTCTGATCAAAAATATGAAATAAGATGCATTTAAAAATTTTACTTTTAGATTTACCCTTTAATCATTGCCACGCCCACTAGGTGGGGCCCACTGACATTACTTTTCTTTTTTATGTCACAATCTTTAAAAGATGCTATTCGCCATATTTCAGCCAATTACGACGTCTCTCAGTTGACAAATGAGATAAGAAAATGACAGAACTGGGACCACGATTTTTTTTAAACAAATTACAATCTCTCCGAAGAGCGCAAAAATTTGCGGCTACAATATTGCATACGGTTTAAAAAATAGCTAGTGCCTAGTGCGAACTTGGAAAACTTTTTTGTAGCTCAAAGCAACGAAACTTCCACAAAACTGCGTACTTTTCTTTTATTTATTAAAACTAGTAGAAATTTTTTTTTATTTTTATTAATAAAATTTTAATTTCCCTCTACATGAGGCTACTAGACTAGGCTAAATGAAAATTATGAAAATTCTAAAATGTTATTAGGTAGCTATCTCATAATTGCAGAAAAGATGTTTTTGAATAGATTTTAACTTTGGTAAGATATAAAAAGATTTTAAACTTCGTTTAACACAGCACGTTACTGTTCGTTAGCTTTAAAAAGAAGAAGTGTGAGAAAAAAAGGAGAAAGATAAAACGAGGGATGAAATGTTCTGTCAAAGTGACAGCTGGGTTTACATCATTAGCCCGTGTTGACATCGGTGCTTTGTTAGTACATACGACACCCCCTCTCAACGCGGGTTATTTGTCGTTTCCCACTAAACCTTCGGTGCACTTTCGATGACTCGGTCCAAAGAGGTTCTTGGTGAGAACGTCGGCGATCATCTGATCAGTCGGTGTATACTCCACATTGAGTTCGCCATTCTGAAAGACTTCTCGAACAAAGTGATGTCGAATGGCTATATGCTTCGTCCTCGAGTAAAATGCTGGATTTTTCATCGAGTTCTGTGCTCCTTGGTTATCGCAATAAACTGTTGTTGAATTGTTGTTTAATACGGAAAGTTCCTCAAGGAGGTTGCGAAGATCTTTGGCGGCTTCAGTGAGTGCCACGTATTCCGCCTCGGTACTTGACAATGCGACTGATTTTTGTTTTCTTGATTCCCACGTAGAAGCTGTGTTGGCAAGTTTATATACGAATCCTGTGTATGAAAATCTATCGTCGATGTTGCCTCCCCAGTCTTAATCGACGAATCCAATTAACGGTTTGTTGGATTTCTTGAAAATTGGTCCAAGATTTGACGTTCCTCACAGATATCTTGGTGCGCGCTTAGCTGCTTTCCAATGTTCTTGGCATGGATCAGTATTGATACTGACTTAGGACACTAACTGTATGTGCTATGTCAGGACGTTTAGAAACCGCTAAATACATAAGCGATCCAATTAGAGATGTATACGGAATGTTTTTTATGTCAACTTCATCTTGCTCGGTTTTTGTCTGCATCTGATTACTAAGCTTAACATTGCCGTCTAATGGTGTTGATGTGGCTTTAGCTTCATTCATGCCATAGTTGCATGCTGACCGTGTTTCTTAATAATTTTTGTTTGATTTCTATACCCAAACAGTAATGCGACTTACCAAGATTTTTGATTTTTAAGTTTTGCGATAAATTATTCTTTAGATTCAGGTATCCTTCATGATTGTTAATTCCGATGATAATACCGTCCACGTATATGACAACTACCATACAGGATTCTTAAAACGTTTATTTTTAAGTTTTATTTAAACGTTTTATTTTTTTAAGACGAACATAAAATTTTTTCTCCATAAATAACGGGTGATTTTTTAAGAGGTTGAGAACTTTTTTTAAAAAAAAAAACACAAAAAATTCGAAAAAATTAATAAAATATTTATTTGAATCGATAGTTTGAACCTTGCAATTTAATGTTTAAAGATAATTTCATGCAAATGTTGACCGTTGCTGCGTCTCAGGTAGCCCATCCTCTGAGTCCAATTTTGGCATACTCTTTCACACATATCGGCCGGTATCTCACGAATGAATGCATGGATGTTGGCTTCCAGTGCGTCAATCGAAGCGGGCTTGTCCCTATAGACATTAGCCTTGACATACCCCCACAAAAAATAATCTAATGGTGTCAAATCGCACGATCTAGGCGGCCAATTGACCGGCCCGAAACGTGAAATTAACTGTTCACCAAACTCGCCTCGCAATCGCGCCATTGTTTCGCGATGAACATTTCGAACCGAGCACGAATTTTGATAGTAAAATTCAATAATTTGCAAGCGTTGTTCATTTGTAAGACGATCTATGGTTAAATTGCAAACCAAACTGAAGCTGTTTGACAGTGACACAAGGTACTAAACACACGTCAGCTGTCAAAACCAGTGTTGCTAAAACCAAACCAGCTAAAAAATTACCCTTTATAAATATAATAAAGGAAAATTGAATTTGTATGCTCTGTTTTTTGCTATTGTCAACTTTAGCCTTAAGCTTAGTACTGTGATCGCGAAAAAGTTTTGCTCCCATAAAAAAATCTCTACAGAGCAAAACTTTGTCAACCGGTTTTGCAAAGCCGTACGCAACTGGCGTGCAAAATTCTTACGTTATTACAGATGTGCTAGTCGAAAGTCTCCACACAATTTTGCACGCAAAATAAATGTCTGGCACATTTTTTTTCGTGCAAAATTTACAAAAGCATGTACCTACTAGGCAATAGATGATTACATTTTTAGGCAGAAAATATGAGTTTTGGATGTCGGGGATTGTTTAAAGCTTGGAAAAATATGGAAATATCAGCATTTTCAGTAAATTAAATTCTCATTGACGAAGACAGATACCTTTGACAGATATTTCTATTCGCATGCGTACCTTGGGTTATTTTATTGCAAGCATTTTGCTTGGTGTGGAGAAAATAACTGGAGACTGTTATTTTGTCGCGAAAAAGTTTTTAGACTGTGAAAATTTTTCGCGATCACCATACTAGCCGTTAGTGTTCAATACAACGTGAGAAACTCGTGTGTGCTCTCACTTTTAACGCTCACTGTATATATACTTCTCCGTGTTCAATGGTCGTAGCCCATTCTGTATAAGCTCCTGTTCCAACTCTGTGAACCATTTTCTGCCTGACTGTTTCAACGCGCACAACGCTTTCCTTAGAGAGTAGACATATTCTTCTTTATCTGGATCAACGAATTCTGCAGCTTGCTCCATGTATATTTCGTAAATTTCATAAATAAAAAAGATCTTTATGAAATATACGTAAATTTCATTTCGTATATTTCATAAAGATCGCCGTTTATGTACGCCATTTCAACTAATCCAGTTGGAATAGCTCAAGATCAAATTCGGCTGCTATTGCCATGAGTTTACGGATGGAGCTCTGCCTAGCTTGGTGGGAAGGTTTCTTGATAGTCTACACATTTTGTTGAGAACAGCCTTTTGCCACCAAGCGCGCTTTTCGTCTTTCTATACTTCCATCAGCATTGTACTTCGTTCTCAGTACCCAACGACAGGCTATTACCCTCTTGTTTTTCGGGCGTTCAATAAGTTCCCACGCTTTTTTTCACACAGAGCCTGAAAGTCTGATTTCATGGCGCTTTTCCATTCAGCAGCATACGGACCGGACAGTTGGATCAGCAATGTCATCGCATGCTATGTTTGCTTCTTGGTCCTTAAATTTCAGCATAATGTACAGCTTGCGTGGTCTGCCTCCGTTGCCTGTTCGTAAAATCTTGGGTCTTCCAGGCCCCCTCTTGATGGGTGTTTCTGCAATCTCGTTGTCGTCATAATTATTTTTTGGCTCGGATAAGATGTAATCTAACTGTGTTCGATTTCGTTGTCTATATCTTCTTTTTCTGTTTTGACTTCTTCGCTCAAGTGTTTTTCTTGGGGTTCTTTCGACTTGGAACTGATGATTGGAATCTCGAAAATTTAAAACTGATTAGAGCTGTCTTCTTCGCATGATGTTATTCCTTCAGGCATGCTGACTTCTCGCTTAAACTGACGTCTCGGCTGACGACAGACGATTTGCTTTTGAACTAGAGGAATATCCGATAAAAATGCATTTCATGGACTTGACATCGAACTTCCCTTTGTTTGGATTTTTTTTCAGTACAAATTCCTTACAGCCATTTTTTTTTTAAAATAAGACACATCTGGCTTACGACCGCATCTGAATTCGAAATGTGTTTCATTGTTGAGACTTCTTGTTGGACATCTGTTTCTAATGTAGGCTGCTGTGGAAATCGCATCGCCCCAAAAACTTTGCATAAGATTTGCTAGTAGCATGAGACACCTCGCCATCTGTACTTACTAGGTTGCGATTCATCCTCTCGGCTACACCATTTTGTTGCGGTGTGTACGCCACGCTGTGCTCTCTTCTAATACCCGATTGTGAAACAAGCCTTGTAAAATCATGCGCACAGTACTCCAACCCATTGTCGGTACGTAGGTTAGGTTAGGTTAGGTTGAAGTGGCTGTCGGATCCAAAGAAACCAACACACTTAGACCTATGTAGGTCCATTGTGATACCACGCGGATCTGACTCTATTGCCTACTCGTTGAACCATTTCGAGCTATTAATGAAGCGCAAGAGACGTTTCGGGTCAGTCGTGCTGAGATCACTGAGATCATTATAGAAGAAAGCTCCAATGTGAAGATTTCGGTTCTTGGAAAGAGCGGGGCATGTACAGAGAAGGTGGAGAGTGGTCTCTTCCTCCTCCTCATCCATGCAGCTCCTGCAAAAGTCGTTGGAATAGACACCAAGCCTTGTCGCGTGTTTGCCTATCAGACAGTGTCCTGTAATGACACCGATTGTAGCACTAATGTGCGATCTATTAAGAGCTATCAAACTCCTAGAGCGTTTAAGATCAAGCTTTGGCCAGATCTGTTTCGTCGCTAGGCAGGTACTGCCACTAGTCCATCTGAGATTTGTTCTTTCTATCGCATCCAGTTTAATCATGAGTTTACATGTCGAAATTGGAATGCCTACGGAGCCTTTATCAGGCAAAATTGGGAGGGTAGTTCCAAGTTTGGCGAGTTCGTCAGCCTTGCAGTTGCCTGGAATGTCTCTATGTCCTGGCACCCAGCACAGGAGAATGTTGAACTGCTCCGACATCTCCTTTAGAGATGAATGGCAGTCTAAGGCTACATTAGAGTTTATAGAGACCGATTCCAGGCACTTGATGGCCGCTTGGCTGTCAGAAAATATGCGTATGTCCTTGGCGGATATAACATTTTTCTTAAGCCAGGACAAGACTTAATTTATCGCCATAATTTCAGCTTGAAAAACACTGCAATGATCCGGGAGACGGAAAGAGAGACTTAGATTTAGTCGGTCTGAGAATACACCCCCGCCTACCCCATCATTTGTCTTCGATCCATCAGTGTAGAAGTGGATCGATTCACATTCCAGAGGCGCACAGTCGTCCCAGGAAGACCTGGTGGGGATCGTTGCCTGGAAGTTCTTTTCAAAATGTAATTGGGGTAAGGTGAGGTCCATGTTTCTAGAAGGGAATCTGATTGTGTTCAGAATAGCAGAGTGGCCTATCTCACTATTGGTCCACTGAGAGGTTGCTTTGAGGCGAGTAGCCGTGATGGCAGCAGTTTGTCTGCTGAAGATGTCAAGAGGAATTAGATGGAGCAGAATGTCTAGTGCTGCTGAGGCAGTGGTGCGAAGTACTCCACTCATAGATAAGCAAGCTGACCTTTGGACCTTGCTTAGCTTATCACGATTTACCGCTTTATCCAAAGCAGTCCACCAGACAGCTGTTCCATACGTCAGTATCGGCCTTACGAGTTACAACCGAGATATATAGCCAGTGGGTGATACGGGGTTGAAGTCCCCACTTGTTGCCGATGGCTTTTTTGCAGGAAAAGAGTGCTACCGTAGCTTTCCGGACTTTTTCCTGTATATTAGACTTCCAGCTAAGCTTTCTGTCTAAGATGAGACCTAGATATTTAGCTTCCTCAGAGAAGATTAAGCTAGTGCCCTTGATTGAGGGGGGTCGATATGTGGGATTTTGTATTTCCTGGTGAATAGGACTAGTTCAGTTTTGTGGGGGTTGACCCCCAAACCACAGCTGTCAGCCCATCTTGTTAGCTTGTTTAGAGCATTCTGTAGGAGTTCTTTGAGGGTGTTAAGGTGCTTCCCCGATACAGCAATGGCAACGTCATCTGCATAAGCGATCACTCTGCAGCCATCTCCTTCTAGGATAACCAGCAGTTCGTTCACCGCTAGATTCCAAAGGAGTGGGGATAGGACTCCACCTTGCGGTGTTCCCCTGCTGACGGATCTTCTGGCAGTTGTCTCACCTAGCTTAGAGTTTATAATCCTACTCGTTAAAAGTTGATTAATTAACTCGCAAAGTGAGCCACTCACTTTCGGTACGTAACGTTTTTATCTTTAGCTCCGTCTGATTCTCGACTAAAGCCTAGTACATAATAAAAGATTCCGCTTTTAAGAAAAAAACATCTACATAACGCGATTTGTCGTCGATGAACGTAGCAAGTGCTGTAGCACCACCAATGGATTTTGTTCTCATCGGCCCACAGATCAGAATGGATAATTTCAAGCAATTTTTCGCTCTTTGTATGTGACTTCTGTGGAAATGAATTTGTACTTTGCTTACCTCGAATACAGATCTCACATGTTGGCAGCTCAGCTGGCTTCCCGATTTGACTTGAATGCCGCTTACCATGTTGTGCGTGATGAGACTTTACAGATCTTGTTTGTTTAGGTGACCGTAGCGTTCATGCCCCTCTCGCAAATCATGTTGACTGCTGATGTTGACTGCTGATGATGACTCAAAAACTTGCTCGATGAAATATAAGTCGCCTCGTCTTTCTGCCTTAAAAACTTTTTGTCCCTTGGAGTTCAAGGTAAAACTGAATTTTGTATCCGTTCGATGCTGCCTTCGAGATTGATAAAAGATTTGTTTTCACAAAGAACGGTACACAAAGAACGTTGTTCAAAATTATCTCCTTGGTACGATTGCACATCATAAACGTCTACGTGGACAGTACCTTTGCCAATGATTTTCGTTGTCTGATCAACTGCTAGACGCACACTTTGATTTTCTACTTCGATGAGCTCGGAAAATTGACGGCTGTCCCGACAAATTTGCGACGTTTCGCCACTATCTAAACACCAGCCTATGGCTATAGTGGAAGGTGTGTTTTCTCCCTTTTCAGGTGAATGGTCAGCCTTCGATTTGATAGCTTATAAAGCATCAGCTTCAACGTTGGATGTACTCTGATTCGATGTTTTTGCCTTGCTCTTACTTCAGAAATAAGTAAAGATTAATTAATTAATTAACTTACAAAGTTTTCTGTTGTTGTTGGTTAGCTTGTGTTACTTTTTCTTTACGCGCACTGAATTCCTCAACAGATTTATTTTCAGGGCTTCCGGTGTTGGCAAGTCGTCTTTCGTTTCTATTGCGCAACTGAAGTTTTCATAGCTTTCTCGGACGCTACAGAGAAGCAGTATCGCTAGCAAGTCCTCAGCAACACCAATTTTGATTTCAGCCAACTTGTCAACTGTGCCAAAGAAATTATTTAAGTGATTTATCATACTTTCAGTGTCTCTCATTTTGGTGAACAGGAACAGTTTGAGCAATGTAGCTTTCCGCGCAGGTCCACGTGAATGGAAAACCTCTTCAAGTTTTTCCCACACTTGGTTGGATGTTCTCCTTGTTGAGTCTTTCAACATTCACAGAATGTCCAGACATTTTCTTTTCAATGGAATTGTACACGTTTGAGGTTGACTTTAATCTTTTCAAATTTTCTTCCTTTTATATAGTTTCAATCCACGTTTGAGGTTGACTTTAATCTTTTCGAATTTTCTTCCTTTTATATAGTTTCAATCCAATTTAAACTTAAAACAATCTTTCAGTTAGGGTGCTAGGCCCATAACCTGTTGTTTTTTAATAGATTTTACCTTTGGATGTGTAAGAAATAAGAAGATTTTAAACTTTATTTACCACAGCACCTCGTTATTGTTCGTTAGTTTTAAAAAGAAGAAGGATGAGAAAAAAGGAGAAAGATAAAAGTAGGGATGAAATGTTCTGTCAAAGTGACAGCCGGGTTTACATCATAAGCCCGTGTTGACATCGGTGCTTTGTTAGTACAAACGACAAAAGAAAGTAAAGAAATTAGTTTTTTTGTAAAGCGTTTTTTTTAGAGCAAAGTTGACCAATTTTGAAGAGCTCTATAAGTCAAGAAGAGCTCGACCGAAAATTATTTTGTTTGCTGTTTTTGAAGCTCCTTTCATATTTCTATAAGTAATAAAAAAAAA
This sequence comes from Neoascia interrupta, assembly GCA_947623515.1. Taxonomy (NCBI): domain Eukaryota; kingdom Metazoa; phylum Arthropoda; class Insecta; order Diptera; family Syrphidae; genus Neoascia; species Neoascia interrupta. Next base: position 77,744,386 of record OX392463.1, on the reverse strand, counting down.
AGCAATAGAAAAAAACATCGAATTTAGTACGAGTTTTGCCTTTTGGGATTACAGTGGCTGTCACAAAATAATGTGACGAATGTAAAGCAGCCCTAAGAATTATTTGTATTTACCCATCGAAAGTGTAGATGGCGTATTTTTTAAATGTAAACGTCCATCTAGTGGTTTTTTGTTTACCATTCAGACGAATGAAGAACACAGCAGTAGACGGTCAACACATTTTTGAGTTGCGTTTATAGGTATATTTTGTAAACTTATATTTTCTTTTCAATTACATTAATCACTTTCATAAATAAATTGCGTTTATAGCTACTTCAACAATATTGGCTTTTCATTCGTCAACAAAAGCTCAAAAATCTATCGTCCCCAAAACGTATTTTCGCTACAGTATATTGCAGTATATATACATACGCTTGTAGCCGGCAAATTGATGGCGCCGAAAAAAGGTTACTCCTGCAAGACGTGCGATGAACCAGACACAGAGCAGATGGTCTAGTGCGACATCTGCAAGGAATGGCATCACTTCAGATGTGTTGGTGTCGATGAGAGTGTGTGCGAACACGACTGGAACTGCGTAAAATGTGAACAAAGCAACCAAACGGTCACAGAGAGGCGACATTTATCTGGGGCATTTCGCAAGGAGCAAATGCACAAGTAAATGAGCCTGGAACGATCGATATAGGACGAAATTCACATGGGAGTAGATCATCAGCTTCATCAATGTCATCCCAGTCATCAGGTCGCAACAGGGGGTTAAAATTGGAGCTCCAGCGTTTGGAAGAAGAAAGGAAAATCCAATTAGATTTTGTTACAAAGAAGTACCAACTGTTGGCGTCGACGGAGGAAAGCAGCGACGAGGACGAGCAAGATCCATCTCAGGTAAATGTAGTATCCGCTAAGGTAGAACAGGTTAGGGAGCTGACAGCAGCTAACATTTCGGCACGGCAGGTTCTCGGCAAGGAACTCCCTCAATTTTCAGGTAGGCCAGAAGAGTGGGCAGTTTTTCTCGCCAATTATGAACACAGTACTGCGTTGTGTGGCTTTAATAACGCCGAAAACTTAATACGACTGCAGCGTGCTTTGAGGGGAAAGGCCTTAGAGGCGGCAGGTGCAAGCCTTCTGGTCCCGGAGATGGTGCCGGAAGTTATAAGCACGCTTAAGAAACTTTATGGGAAACCTGAAACCATCATTAAGTCGCTCATTAAGAAAATAAAATTAGAACCATTACCGAAAATTGAAAAATATGAATCCATCGTTGGCTACGCAATTTCGGTGCGACAGCTTTACTCCACCATGAAAGCCGCAAGGTTAAGCAACCACATCAATAATCCCTTGTTGCTTGAAGAGCTAGTCGATAGGCTTCCTCCCACTTTGCGCTTGGATTGGGCTTTGGAATCCATTAAACATACTGATTGTGCGCTAGGAGAGTTCTCATCTTGGCTGAACACTATTGCAGATGCTACAAGCACACTTTCTCACTTCCCAATAGCAGAAGCTAGGTCAGTCGGACGATCAGGACATTTACTTGTACACGACAAAGAAAAAATAAAAATAAATAGACAAAATAGCTCAGGAAAATGTTTTATGTGTCAAGAAAATCATCGGCTACTTGATTGTTCGAAATTTAAAGAAATTTCAGTGAGTTAGCGTGAAGCGATTGTAAGGAAAAACCTGACATGCGAACAGTGTCTACGACATTTCCCGAAAAGAGAGTGCAAAGAAAAAGGTGGCTGCGGTGTTGATGGGTGCAACTGCAATTGTCATAAACTGCTTCACAAGGATGCTGCACGGAGTTCATCCACCAAAACACATAATGCACACCGACATGAAGGTAATGATTTTCTATTTCGCATGGCTCCTGTTAAGATCCAGGCTAATGGTAGAACCGTAAAAACACTTGCATTGCTTGACAGCGGATCGTCACTCACTCTTTTGGACAGTGAGATTGCTCGTGCTTTGGACCTACGAGGAGAGAAAAAGTCACTTTGCTTAAAGTGGACAGCCGATGTAGAGCGGACGGAAGAAGATTCGGAGATAGTTAGTGTGCAGGTATCAGCTCAGTGCAAAGAGTCTGAGAATAAGTCGAGGTCCTTTATTCTGCATGACGTACATACGGTACATAAGCTGAGCCTACTAAAACAGTCCTTCGATGCAAAGTTAATGCAAACAAGATACAAGCATCTTAGAGGCTTGCCGCTTTTGTCTTATAGGGATGAACAGCCGAAGCTTTTGATAGGTCTTCAAAACGAGTATTTGGGTGTTGCACTAAGGGTACGTGAGGGAACTCGAGCAGAACCGATTGCAACAAAGACTCGGCTGGGCTGGCTGGTCGGCGGTGGCATAGGAAAAGAAAAAAATGTCCATATGCACCATTTTATGGAATGCGACTGTGACAAGGACCTGCATGAGGAAGTAAAGGAATTTTTTACATTGGAAAGTCATGGAACTAGGAAGTCCTTCGTTGAGACGCCTGAAGAAAAACGAGCAAAGGCTATATTGAAGGACACAACCAGACGAATTGGCAATCGTTTCGAAAGTGGACTTCTTTCGAAGTATGAAGATAGGGAAATCCCCAACAGTTACCCAATGGCATTAAAACGGCTACAGTGCATCGAAAGAAAAATGCTCGGAGATGCGAATCTTAGAAAAGAATTAAACGAGCAGGTTCACAATTTGATTGCGAAAGGTTATGCGCGGAAATTGAGCCGAAAAGAAATAGATGACAAAACGTCGAGGATTTGGTATCTGCCAACGTTCATAGTGCGAAATCCGAACAAGCCAGGGAAGGTACGTCTGGTGTGGGACGGAGCTGCTAAGACTCAAGGAGTGTCTTTAAATTCGACGTTGCTCAAGGTACCGGATCAGCTTATGGCATTGCCGGCAGTGTTGTCTGCATTTCGCTCTCGCAGGATCGCCGTTAGTGGTGACATTGGTGAAATGTTTCATCAAGTGCGTGTGCGAGCTGAAGATCAGCAAGCACAAAGGTTTCTTTGGAGAGCTGCGCCGTCTGCTGGAGTTGAAGTATACGTGATGGAGGTTCTAACCTTTGGAGCTTCCTGTTCGCCTAGTATTGCTCAATATGTAAAAAACCTTAACGCACGGGAGTTCGTCAATACTTACCCAAGAGCAGTGATCGCAATCGAACAGAATCATTACGTCGATGATTTGATGGACAGTGTCGATACTGAAGAGGAAGCAATTGAGCTGGCGAAACAAGTTAAGTACATTCACTCTCAACCAGGTTTCAATATCCGAGGATGGCGATCAAACTCCCATAGTGTTTTGAGAGCACTAGGTCAGGAATCTTACGAAGACAAAAGAATTGAAGCTGTAAGCACTATTCAGGAAGAGACAACAAAAGCCCTGGGTATCTGGTGGAAGACTTAAGCAGATGTGTTCACGTTTACGGTCCGCTTCGCTAAGGTCAACCAAGACATTTTGAAAGGACAGAGAGCGCCAACAAAACGTGAGGTACTGAAAGTTTTAATGTCCGTCTTTGACCCGCCTAGTTTTCTTGCACACTATTTGATCAATCTTAAGAACTTGCTACAAGAGATTTGGAAAGCAGGTATCGATTGGGATCAGGTCATACCTCAAAGGTTGCATGATAAATGGGACCAATGGTTGAGAACACTTCCGGGGGTAGAGAATGTGAGAACACCTAGATGCTACTCACGACTTACGGCTGTTAGTGATGCCCTCATTCAACTGCATGTATTTGTCGATGCTAGCGAGAGCGCTATGGCTGCCGTCGCGTACCTTAGAATTTCAACAGGTTCATCAGTTGAGTGTGCCTTTGTGGCTGCAAAAACCAAAGTGGCACCCCGATTGCCTATGTCTATCCCTAGAATGGAACTGCAGGTTGTCGCAGGTGTGAGATTAGCTGACTCCATCATAAGAGGACATTCGCTGAAAATTCATAGCAGAGTTTTTTGGTCAGACTCGCGAACTGTTTTATCCTGGTTGAAGGTGGACCCAAAACTGTACAATCAGTTCGTTATGTACCGTATTGGAGAAATCCTGGAGAACTCAAAAGTATCTGAATGGCGATGGGTACCAAGCAAGGCGAACGTAGCGGACGACGCTACCAAATGGAAAAGAGAACCAACATTCCAATGCACTGATAGATGGTTTAGAGGACCGCCATTTCTTTGGGAAACGGAGGATGCATGGCCAGTCGTAATGAATGAACTCGTGACTGACGAAAGGGAGGAGCTCAGACCATGCTTCGTGCTGGCGCATTCCGTAGTCCTCCGAAGGCAACTAATTGACATTCGGACATTTGAGGAGTGGAATCATTTGCTGAGAACAATGGCATGGGTTAGACGCTTCGCTCTCAATTTTATACGAAAACATCGGAAGGAGCCGCTTGTTAAAAGAATGCTGACTTCAGAGGAGCTCGCGAAGGCACAGCTCAATTTAATAAGGCTAGTTCAAGGAGAAGTCTTCGGTGATGAGATCGCTACTCTCAAGAAGGACAAAGTAATTTCGAAATCAAGTGCACTTTACAAGTTGAGTCCGTATCTTGATGAGGATGGGTTGCTGAGAATGAAAGGACGAATCGATAACGCTGACTGCGTGAACTACGATACAAAACGTCCGCTGCTTGTACCGAGAAATCATCATTTGACAACTTTGCTAATCGGTCATTTTCACAACTGTTGTCATCTGTTGTCATGAAACTGTCATCAACGAAATCAGGCAAACATTTTGGATTCCCGGACTACGGATGGCCTTAAGGAGTTTTCGCAATAAGTGTTTTCGGTGTCAAGTAAAGATTGCTAAGCCAGACTATCCTCAAATGGCTCAACTTCCTAGGGGACGTCTTGCAGCATTTACGAGGCCCTTCACTCATGTGGGAGTGGATTACTTTGGCCCTATGCTGGTTTCTGTTGGCCGCCGCACAGAACAAACTATACAGAACAAATTTACAACCCCTCAGACCAAGTGGGAATTCAATCCACCAGCTTCACCACATATGGGGGGAGCTGGGAGCGCCTCGTAGGATCTGCAAAGACGGTTTTGAAGGAAGTGACTCGGCATCAAAAGCTCCATGACAACGTGTTGCAGTCAATGCTGATCGAGGTGGAATCAATACTCAACTCGAGACCTTTAACACATGTTTCGGTTCATGCAGAGGACGCTGAGGCACTAACACCGAATCATTTTTTATTGGGGACCTCAAATGGAAGCAAGGCACCGGGGAAGTTCTGCAAGGAGGACTTAATGCTACGAAAGAGTTGGAGAAAATGCCAGCAGCTGACAGATGTGTTTTGGAGGCGGTGGGTTCGGGAATATTTACCCACGCTTACCTGCAGAGCTAAGTGGTTCCAGCCATCAAAGCCTATTGAGGAGGGTTCCTTGGTCATCATCGTCGATGAGAACCTGCCTAGAGGTTGCTGGCCGAAAGGCATTGTTACTGGAGTAACAAAAGCAGCTGATGGGCAAGTTTTAAGAGCAACTGTCAAAACAGCTCATGGTTCCTATGTTCGACCTGTTGTAAAATTAGCGGTGCTACATACTGAGAGAGGTGAAACTACTACGATGTAGAAGCCTCACCGGGGGGGAGAATGTCACAAAATAATGTGACGAATGTAACGCAGCCCTAAGAATTATTTGTATTTACCCATCGAAAGTGTAGATGGCGTATTTTTTAAATGTAAACGTCCATCTAGTAGTTTTTTTGTTTACCATTCAGACGAATGAAGAACACAGCAGTAGACGGTCAATACATTTTTGAGTTGCGTTTATAGGTATATTTTGTAAACTTATCTTTTCTTTTCAATTACATAAATCACTTTCATAAATAAATTGCGTTTATAATTCCCTTTTGAGCCCCGAGGTCTGAAGGATTCTTTGACCTAACTCTGCTTTCATCTCGGCTGTTGTCAGTTGTTCAATACTGCGACACATTTTTAATTATTGAAGAACGATTTCACGACACAATAATTTTTCTTCTATAACACTGCTTCAGAAAAGTCACGCTCAAATAAGTTAGCGGGACTGTTTGCATTACTTCGATAATTATAATTTTAACTCTTAATCAGTTTAAATATATCTGGAATATTATGTGATCAAATCTAGACCCCTGCAAGGTCGGGGTTAGAATAGCCTTGAAGTAAGGTATACCTGTCGTAAGAGCCGACTTAAATCCACCGGAAGAAGTATTCTACAATGTTTCAACGGATGCTGTCGATGCTGCTCCATTTGGGGCAACTTTTGGCAGTAAGGTTTTAACTTATAGATGAATCTGAAGGTTAAATTAAAGGGGTGGCTGTATTTTAAAATGAAAATAAGAAGTGACTTACCTATAAAACTTACCTCATAAAAACGACTAGTTAAAAAAATGGCAATGAACAAAACGAAAGATTTGATTACCCCAGATGGCAGCCCAGCTATGCTGGAAAATCCACCCTCTTCGGAGGCAGGCTCTACGGATTCTGGGAGAGCCTTTAATTGCTTATATATCCTTTTGAGAAAAGGACAAAACTAAATCGATCACCACCACCTAGATCGAACATATCCGGAAAAAGCAGTTCACCGGTTAACCAGGACTCAGTGAAAATTTAGAGCTTAGAAAAGGAGAATAATGAACTCCGAGCTTACTTACTTAAGGTGGCGCTACAGTCCAAGGTGGACCTGGGCCTCAGCCAACAAGCTTCGCCAGCCAGCTCTGTCTCTAGCTAGCCGTCTCCAGTTTCGCACGCGAAGTTGGCTGAGGTCCCCTTCCACTTGCGTGCGCCACCTGAGTCTCGGTGCTCCTCTACCGCGTCGTCCCTGCGGTGTGGATTCGAAGATTTTCCGGAACTCCGAGCTAAGCTTACTGAAATGGAGCAACTCTAACACGATCTAAAAATGGAAGTTGACTCTCTGCGAAAAGAAAACGAGGACATTACAAATACTCGTTTAAGGAAAGACTGTGAGGTAACGAAAGAGTTTGTAACACCGAACCGACCAGCAGTCGAATACTTCACGGACGGGGACGAACTTGCAGCTGAGACCGATTCAGTTTTAAGGAAAGGGTCTAGCAAGAAGCGTTAGGCGAATTCCTCTCCCGAAGTAATACAAAAAGAAGATAAGCCCTCTGGCTAAAACAAGGCTAAACCAGAAGCGAAAATTCGTCCACCTCCCGCAATAAACATCGTCGGGATAGCAGACTTCGGGAGATTGCGCAACCTTCTTGCAAACACGGTGAGAACAGAAAACTATAAACTTACTTAGCACCGAAATAGCGTGTGGAAAGTAAATGTTGACAACGCCGATCCCTATCACGCGCTTTCTCTTAGACTGAATGCAGAAAGAATCGAACTTATCAAAATAAGTACGAAAAACCACTGCGAGTCATTGTAAGAGGCTCCACCCACAATGCACAAAAGAAGACGTTGTAAAAGACGTAAAAACCCAAGGTCTTAAAATTATTGATGCCGTCAATATCATAAAAAAGGAAAAGCAACGCACAGAAGGAGAAAGAGACACTGTGATCAGACGCGGCCTTCCAATTTTTAAGCTCTCCTTTGAAAGAACTGAGAGCATAAACGATATTTATAAAATGAAATTTATATAGATATATAAAGGCTCCAGCAGTTTGCGCCAATTGCCACGGAAACCACCCCGCAAATGTATGATGTAGAGCTACAAAAGGGACGAGAGCCTCTTAAGGAAAATATTCGAGGTCAGAATCCAAGCCTAGGACGTACAAAAACTGCTGAAACTCTTAAGCCAAAGACTCCAAAGACCCCAAAGCCGATCGAAAGTGCGAGATTGGCAAAGAAGGCGTCGACAAAAGGCGTAAAACCTCCACAAAAGAGCGGCGTCAGTTCAAGTGCACCGCAGAATCCGTCACTGGTCGGACCGAAGTCATACGCACAGGTTGCGGCAAACGAAAACAAGGCAAGATCCCCCACAACAGATGCAGTGTCTCAGATCCTCGCTATAATCTTGGAAAAACTTGAGGATCAGACTAAAATCAACAAACTTATATTTGACAAACTGAGCAAGCTCGAGTTTAGGCTAAAAAAAATCACAGGAGCACATGAATATGAAACAGTTATTTAAAATACTAACACTACAGTAACACTACTAATGCAAACGGCCTTCTGAATAATAGACGAACTATAAGTATTTCTACGGAAAAATAATATTGATATTTGCATGACTACGGAAACTCACCTTAAAAATTGGTCTCGACCCAAACTTAAAGGTTACAATGACTATCACGCACATTACCCTTCGCAAAATTCGAGAGGAGGATCCTCCCTCTACATTAAGAACTGCATAAGGCACTTCAAGAACACAGAAGTTGAGCTAGACTCTATGCAGATAAGTTCAGTTTCTGTAAAAATTGACTGCTTTACAACATTGCATCTTGTTATTTCCCGCCAGGATATAGACTGCTGGAAAACGATCTTGATCGTATGTATGACTTCATTGGGTCCAATTTTATCATTGGGGGCGACTGTAACGCGAAGCATACTTTTTGCGGTTCACGATGCAATTCAACAAAAGGCAGATTACTGTACAAAAACAGTATGAAACGTGGGGTGGACTTTTTCTCCACGGGTAGGCCAACATTTTGGCCAACCGATAGGAATAAAAAACCTGACCTTGTCGACTTTTTCATCGCTAAAGGGTACCCCAAATACCTTACGCGAGTCGAAGAGTGTTATGATCTTTGCTCAGACCACTCAGGAGTTATCTTGAAGATGGGTGGAAGACTGGCGAAAATAGAAAGAGCTCCCACATTACCTAGTAAAAACATGAACTGGGACGCCTTCAGAAAGGACTGTAAGGAGGGTGTTGGCTTGAATGTGCCATTGAAAACTCCTTTCGAGTTAGAAACCACAGTTGACAAATTCATTGAAGCAATTCAGAGCGCTGCTTGGAACAACACTTCGTCCCAAACGAACGCAGTTAGCACCGACAGGCATGAACGTCCAACATATCTGCTCGAAATCGAAGAATTGATTCGTGAAAAGAGAAGAGCGTTTAGAAGATGGCAAGGCACGAGGGCTTCCCCAGACAAACCCCTCTTAAACAACCTCTCTAACAAACTGAAAGGAATGTTGCAAGAATTTAAAAATCGTGAGACCACTGAATACCTTGAAGGCTTGTCGGCGGATAGAAGCTCAAACTACTCGCTGCGGAAAGCAGTTAAGTCTATCAAGAAACCTATAATCCACTCGGCACCAATAAAAAAAGCTAACGGCGAATGGGCAAGAGAAGACAAAGAGAAAGCGAATTTGTTTGCTGAACATTTAGAAGAGACATTCAAGCCTTTCGATGGTCCGCCGTTGCTTGACGTTCAAAACAACAACGCAGAACCTGATAGCTTTATTGATATAGCTTTGTTGCAGACAATAAGCAAAGTATTAATCAAAAATAATAAAGCCCCCAGTTACGACGAAATATTGAAAGATCTATTAAAAAAGGTACTAGTCAAGCTACTTTATATGATAAACGCTTCTCTTAGACTTCTATACGTTCTAAGGCAATGGAAAGTTACTGAAGTCATTATGGTCCCAAGACCGGGGAAATGTGCAAATGATAAGAAATTTTATAGGCCCATAACGCTTCTGCCGATAGTATCGAATACATTCGAGAAACTTCTGCTGAAGCGATTACAACCAATGATTGCAGAAAGACGCTTGATCCCGGATCATCAATTCGGTTTCAGACCTAACCATTCCACAATAGATCAAGTCTACAGAATAACGCATGAAATTGAAAAAGCCTTAGAAAGGACAACAATATGTTCAAGCGCTTTCCTCGACGTATCGAAAGCCTTCGACAAGGTATGGCACGAAGGCTTAAAATATAAGCTACCGCAAAACTTGCCGGAAGACATGTCTCGAAAGCAGACTTTTTCGTGTTAGGTGTAGTAGTGAATACTCGAGTTTCAAGCAAATTCGGGCTGGCGTACCCCAGGGAAGCGTCCTCGGTCTGACCCTGTTCCTGCTCTACACAAGAGACATACCTCCAGATGACGAGACAGTCGTGGCCACGTTTGCGGACGATACGGCCATCCTGGCAACAGGTGAATCAATCGAGTCATCAACGAGAAACCTCCAACGAGCATTGGACAGAATTTGTGTCTGGACGAAGACTTGGCGAATCGCTCTTAACGAGAACAAGTCTGCGCATGTGAATTTCACTTACAGAAGGGTTAACAATTTACCTCCGTTCATAAATTCTGCACAAATACCTAATGCAAATTAAGCGAAATATCTAGGGATGACACTGGACGCTCAACTAAGGTGGAAACCACACGTAAAGAAGAAGCGTGACCGGATTGAGATTAGGCTCAGGGAAATGTATTGGCCTATCGGAAGATTTTCGAAATTAAGCATATTGTGATATCGCGATAAAGATGTTTTCGATTCAATTTATTACGGGACACCCGCTATAATTTAAATATCCCGAAATTTCCCCACCAGCGGAGACTTAAGTGAATACAACAAATTCCAGTCGTCAAACTCCGCCCTCCATCTAGCGCGATGTAGAAGTTTCACGTATTGTCATAATTATTGTATAAATAGCCGATACCCGTTACCTAGTTTTTTAGTTGTGAATCGGAATACTTGAAAAGCGAACGTCGAGTGTGAAAGTAATAAATACGGTTACGGTGAACTAGATTGAACTAGGTTAGTTAAGGTTAGGTTGAAGTGGCTGTCGGATCCAAAGAAACCAACACACTTAGACCTATGTAGGTCCATTGTGATACCACGCGGATCTGACTCTATTGCCTACTCGTTGAACCATTTCGAGCTATTAATGAAGCGTAAGAGACGTTTCGGGTCAGTCGTGCTGAGATCACTGAGATCATTATAGAAGAAAGCTCCAATGTGAAGATTTCGGTTCTTGGAAAGAGCGGGGCATGTAGAGAGAAGGTGGAGAGTGGTCTCTTCTTCCTCCTCATCCATGCAGCTCCTGCAAAAGTCGTTGGAATAGACACCAAGCCTTGTCGCGTGTTTGCCTATCAGACAGTGTCCTGTAATGACACCGATTGTAGCACTAATGTGCGATCTATTAAGAGCGATCAAACTCCTAGAGCGTTTAAGATTATGCTTTGGCCAGATCTGTTTCGTCGCTAGACAGGTACTACCACTAGTCCATCTGAGATTTGTTCTTTCTATCGCATCCAATTTAATCATGAGTTTACATGTCGAAATTGGAATGCCTACGGAGCCTTTATCAGGCAAAATTGGGAGGGTAGTTCCAAGTTTGGCGAGTTCGTCAGCCTTGCAGTTACCTGGAATGTCACTATATCCTGGCACCCAGCACAGGAGAATGTTGAACTACTCCGACATCTCCTTTATAGATGAATGGCTGTCTAAGGCTACATTAGAGTTTATAGAGACCGATTCCAGGCACTTGATGGCCGCTTGGCTGTCAGAAAATATGCGTATGTCCTTGGCGGATATAACATTTTTCTTGAGCCAGGACAAGACTTCCTTTATCGCCATAATTTCAGCTTGAAAAACACTGCAATGATCCGGGAGACGGAAAGAGAGACTTAGATTTAGTCGGTCTGAGAATACACCCCCGCCTACCCCATCATTTGTCTTCGATCCATCAGTGTAGAAGTGGATCGATTCACATTCCAGAGGCGCACAGTCCTCCCAGGAAGAGCTGGGGGGGATCGTTGCCTGGAAGTTCTTGTCAAAATGTAATTGGGGTAAGGTGAGGTCCATGTTTCTAGAAGGGAATCTGAATGTGTTCAGAATAGCAGAGTGGCCTATCTCACTATTGGTCCACTGAGAGGTTGCTTTGAGGCGAGTAGCCGTGATGGCAGCAGTTTGTCTGCTGAAGATGTCAAGAGGAATTAGATGGAGCAGGATGTCTAGTGCTGCTGAGGCAGTGGTGCGAAGTACTCCACTCATAGATAAGCAAGCTGACCTTTGGACCTTGCTTAGCTTATCACGATTTACCGCTTTATCCAAAGCATTCCACCAGACAGCTGTTCCATACGTCAGTATCGGCCTTACGACCGAGATATATAGCCAGTGGGTGATACGGGGTTGAAGTCCCCACTTGTTGCCGATGGCTTTTTTGCAGAAAAAGAGTGCTACCGTAGCTTTCCGGACTCTTTCCTGTATATTAGACTTCCAGCTAAGCTTTCTGTCTAAGATGAGACCCAGATATTTAGCTTCCTCAGGGAAGATTAAGCTAGTGCCCTTGATTTGAGGGTGTTAAGGTGCTTCCCTGATACAGCAATGGCAACGTCATCTTCATAAGCGATCACTCTGCAGCCATCTTATTCTAGGATAACCAGCAGTTCGTTCACCGCTAGATTCCAAAGGAGTGGGGATAGGACTCCACCTTGCGGTGTTCCCCTGCTGAGGGATCTTCTGGCAGTTGCCTCACCTAGCTTAGAGTTTATAATCCTACTCGTTAAAAGTTGATTAATTAACTCGCAAAGTGAGCCACTCACCTTCAGAGCCGACAGTGCAGCCAAGATCTGTCAAGAGAAGTGTTGACATTATTAAAGGCGCCTTCTATATCTAGGAAGGCTACCATCGTGTACTCCTTGTGATGAAGGGAATATTCAATGGAACGTACTAGCGTATGCAAGGCTGTTTCTACAGATCTGCCCTTACAATAAGCGTGCTGAGCAGTAGAAAGCAGCCTTTTGTCAATACTAGATCGTAGGTGGATATCGATCAATCTTTCTAGAGTTTTTAGAAGGAATGATGATAGACTTATGGGTCTGAGATCTTTAGGAGTAACGTGGGAGTATTTGCCAGCTTTGGGTATAAAAACCACTTTCACTTCTCTCCATAGCAGCGGAATGTGGACCAGCTCTACGCAGCTTCTCAGAATTGTCTCCAGTGCAGGGAGGATAATGTCCGATGACCTTTGTAGTTCGGCTGGTATCATGCCGTCTGGTCCTGCCGACTTGTAAGGTTTGAAGCTGTTAAGTGCCCAAAGCAGTCTATCTCTCGTTATTAGATCAAATTTATTAGTTATGTGTGGCATTGACCTGTTAAGGTTAATGCTATTGATAACTTCGGAGCTACCTGGAAAGTGGGTGTCCAGTAGCAGGTTTAGCGATTCTGCGCTGGAGGAAGTCCAAGAGCCGTCTGTTTTTTTAAGGTAGCTGGGCATCGTTGGATTAGTAGAGAGGATTTTCCTTAGCCTAGAGGCTTCGGATGTTTCTTCTATTTTACTACAAAAGAGTCGCCAAGATAGCCGTTTGGCTCTCCTCAGCTCCTTTTTGTAGGATTTGAGGGATGTTTTGTAGGCATCCCAGTCTGTAATTGCACGTGTGGCCTTGGCTCTATTGAAGAGTTTCCTGCATTCATTTCTGAATAGGCCCAGTTCTGAGGTCCACCAATGCGGTTTCCCCTTGCCCCTTGGAATTACAAGAGGGCAGGAGGAAGAAAGTGCTTTATTGAGGGTCAGAGTGAGTTCCTTAACCTTGTGATCAAGCTCATTGGTGTCACAAGGAGGATTTAGGAGAGAAGAGATCCTTGAGCGGTTTAGTGAATCTCTGTAAAGAAGCCAATTCGTCCTTCTGTAGTTTCTGAAGGATGATTGGCGAGGAGGTTCATCATCTAAACTGAATTGAATGTATCTATGGTCTGACCAGGAATGTTCAGACGAGACTTTCCAATTACTAACCCGTTTAGCAATGGAATCAGAGACGAGAGTGATATCTAGTACTTCTCGTCGATTTCTGGTTATGGAGGTAGGTTCGCTACCCGTGTTGCAGACAATGAGGTTAGTTTTTAAAATAAAGTCAAAAAGTAACTCACCTCTGTCGTTGATATCGGAACTTCCCCACACTGAGTGATGAGCATTCGCATCGCACCCAATGATGAAGTCAGTATTGCGTAGTTCAGCAGCCTTGATGGCACTCTCCAAGGTTTTACCAGGGGGACTGTCCACCATGTCGTGGGCGAGGTATGCAGAGGCCAGCCAGTAAGTCCCTTTGGCTGCCTCTAGTCTCGCCACGGTGATGTCTCGGTCGCTGAATTCAGGGAGTAAAAATACATTCAGACTACTTTTCACTAGTGCTCAAGATCTAGGCTTACCTTTACCTGTCTCATACAGTGGGTAGTATCCGGGAGTCTTGATTCCGCAGACCACGTTCTCAACAACCCATGGTTCTTGGATCAAGACAATGTCTTCTCCATTTTTGGCGAGGCGGAGAAGAAGGGAGGCCGAGGCCATTGTGGAGTGATGGAGGTTAATCTGAAGTAACTGCTGCATTGCTACGGTCCAGAGAAACATCCACCACAGTGTTGTTGAGGTCCTCTGATTCAGAGAACGAACCCAAAAGTTCGTCCTCACTCAGCAGGACTGAGTTTAGACAGTCTTCCGTCTCCATGTCCGATGGAATGTCAGACACAGGGTCGGAAGGCTGGTTAGGAGCCACTAGTTCCGCGGCGGCGACGTCTTCCAAAACTGGAAAGGTGACTGCAGTAACGGGGTGCGGTAAAGCAGACGCCAGTTCAAGGGGGTGAGGAGGCAACTTGCCAGTCTCTAACTCGTCCTTTTTATATACCTTTAGGGTGATTTGATCCCAACCAAATCTGATGACGCCTTTGGTCTCAGCTATAAGAGCAACAGAATCCTGGTTGATTGCCACAATGGCAGATCTATAGGATCCTTTTTGCTCCTCTAGCTTAGCGACCTTCCAGTCGTGAGTTGGGAGTGCGGGATTGGAAAGTCTTATGACTTCGAGAATCTCGTGAGCGGAGGGGGGTTCAATTGGAATCCGGGTGCGCGTTCTCGGCCTGCTAGGGATGTTCTCCTTAGCGACGACCTCGAGCTTTGCACCTGGCCAAACTTTCCCTAGACTGCTAATCGCGAGCTTGTAGAGATCGCAAGATCTCATGTCCTCGCACGCGATTAGCTTGACATGGCCTTGATGCCAGCCGGCATCAAAGGTTAACGGAGGTGGTCCGGGGTGTTCCCGCATAAAGGCCAAAAAGTTGCTGAAAAGCTTCAATTTGACCATGTTCCACCTTTCGGGAGTTATTGAGCCGTCGAGGTCACTGCGGTCAATCACGGCAACCACGATACGGTCCTTGAGAACATCGCTAAAAGACTTCAGAGGTGTGACGGAGGACGTCTTAGGGGGGGTGATGGTGTTCTTCACCTTGGGACGTTAAGATTCCGAAACGGAATCTTCCTCCGACCTCTGTCGCTTATTTTCTTTTTTCAGAGTGTTCTCTGCCCATTTAAGTTTGGCGATCTGCGCCGGTGTTCTGTCAGTCTCCAGTATATCCCCAAAGGCTTTCAGAGTCCGGGAAGCTTCACGCTGCTTCTTATAGTACGCCCTTGATGGAGCGTGTAGCCGCGATTTTCCATCTTGAGACGCACTGCGGGCGGAGTTCTTTGCTGTAATGAGCTTAGAGCTCTTGCTGGAGCTGTCAGCAGTGGAGGGGCCATGAAGTGCCACAAGCCCACCACTACTGGAAGCTGAAGTTCCTAGTGCTTTATCGAGCGAGGAGCTCTTGCTGGAGCTGCCAGAGGTGGAGGGTCCATTAAGTGCCACAAACCCGCCACTACTGGAAGCTGAAGTTTCAACTGCTTTACAGTCCTTGCTATTGCCCGCACAGGGTGGATCACGAGTGTCCACAATCGCACCACTGTTTGGCAGGGAAGGAGCTGTCCCGGTACACAGTTTTGCTACCGTACTACCGTCCAGCTTTGAAGGCGTGCCGGTCTTACCACTATCTCTATTATTTTTGTTATTTTTGTTAAGTTTTGTCATATTAGTCCCACGAGTAGCGGATAGAGGAGGTCCGTCTATACAGAGATCCGCAGTGTATAGATAAGGCTAGATAATTCGGAGGGCGCCAGGTATCCGGATACTCCGTACGAGACTGGGCTATTTTATAAACTGGGCCCCCAGCCAGGCTGACGCTCGGCACGGGTCGTATTACACCTTCGTCCAGCCCAGGGGAGAAGGGGAGAGGAACAAGAAGAGAGGATAGGGAGGGGAGAAGGAAGGAGGGGACGGGTAGGGTGGAGCGTCCTATGGTTTCAGGCCTCATCTAGAGAAGAGATTCTCTAGCAATGTTGACCTTACTCAGCCCCTACAACTCGGCAAGTTCGACGCTCAGGGTAGGGGAAAGATTGAACTAAGTGTTTGATAAATAAAGATATTCGTTTGTGTTTATCAAAAGTGAAATTGAGTTTTATTCGACGAATCCCAGGAAAAATATAACATTGGTGTCAGAAGGGGGATTTTTTTTTTTTTTTTTGAATACTAGGATGGACGGAGACTAAAACTCAAAAATCTTTCAAAGATACCAATACGCCCACTATAGCAGGTACATAATACCGAAGTAGCCGATATTGGTTATGCCCGATTTTCACGTGCTAAAAAACCACCCATTTATGAGAGACACTATGAAACTGCCAGAACGCACTTCATAGTAGTAAATTTTCGCTCTCTCATAATACTTCTTGACTACAACTAAGTTAACTTAACAAGTAGTTTACGCTTCCATAGTGTTGATCGCATTGGATAGGTTGCTTTCCAGTGAATGCACCTACTAAGCCGTTCATTCATGCGGCTTCACCCTACGTCGCTAGATCGAAGGGTCTTGTTCTTTGTAGTCGTCGCTCGTTGCTAACATCGTTAAGAGTCTCGTTTAGAGTATGGATCATTTCATTGTTGCAATGAACATGAAGGCGAGCATTTAGCTTTCGAGCGAAGTTTGTTACTTCTTCGCCCACGGTAGCTATTCCTAAATCTCTGTGAATATCGCTATTCCTAATATACCATGGAGCATTCACAATTGCTCTTAGTGTTTTGTTTTGGAAAGTCTGCAACATGGACATGTTGCTCGGCTTGGTACAACCCCAAAGTTGTATACCGTATGTCCAGGACGGCTTTAACACCTGCCTGTACAAGAGCAGTTTGTTATGTGTGCTTAATTTCGAAAATCTTCCGATAAGCCAATACATTTCCCTGAGCCTAATCTCGAGCTCGTCACGCTTCTTCTTTACGTGTGGTTTCCACCTTAGTTTAGCGTCCAGTGTCATCCCTAGATACTTCGCTTCATTTGCATAAGGTATTTGTACAGAATTTATGAACAGAGGCAAATTGTTAACCCTTCTGTAAGTGAAATTCACATGCGTAGACTTGTTCTCGTTAAGAGCGATTCGCCAAGTCTTCGTCCAGACACAAATTCTGTCCAATGCTCGTTGGAGGTTTCTCGTTGATGACTCGATTGATTCACCTGGTGCCAGGATGGCCGTATCGTCCGCAAACGTGGCCACGACTGTCTCGTCATCTAGAGGTATGTCTCTTGTGTACGAGGACGCTTCCCTGGGGTACGCCAGCCCGAATTTGCTTGAAACTCGAGTATTCACTACTACACCTAACACGAAAGAGTCTGCTTTCAAGATAATTTTCCAATATTTTAAACATGTCCTCCGGCAAGTTTTGCCGTAGCTTATATTTCAAGCCCTCGTGCCATACCTTGTCGAAGGCTTGCGATACGTCGAGGAAAGCACTTGAACATATTTTTTTCCCTTCTAAGGCTTTTTCAATTTCATGCGTTATTCTATAGACTTGATCTATTGTGGAATGGTTAGGTCTGAAACCGAATTGATGATCCGGGATCAAGCGTCTTTCTGCAATTATTGGTTGTAATCGCTTCAGCAGAAGTTTCTCGAATACTTTCGATATTATCGGCAGAAGCGATATGGGCCTATAAGATTTTTTATCATTTGCGCATTTCCCCGGTTTAGGAACCATAATGACTTCAGCAACTTTCCATTGTCTTGGAACGTATAGAAGTCTAAGAGAAGCGTTTATCATATAAAGTAGCTTGACTAATTTTTGGTAGCTCTTTCAATATTTCGCCAGTGATCAGGACGTAACCCGAAGCCTTATTATTTTTAAGTTTGCTAATTGTCTGTCGGAGTTCAACTAACGAAACTTTTTTCATTCTAAAGCTACCAGGTTCCCCATTGTTGTTTAGAACGTCAGCCAACGGCGGACCGTCGAAAGGCTTGAATGTTTCTTCTAAATGTTCAGCAAACAAATTCGCTTTCTCTTTGTCTTCTCTTGCCCATTCGCCGTTAGCTTTTTTTATTGGTGCCGAGTGGATTATAGGTTTCTTGATATACTTAACTGCTTTCCACAGCGAGTAGTTTGAGCTCCTATCCGCCGACAAGCCTTCAAGGTATTCAGTGGTCTCACGATTTTTAAGATCTTGCAACATTCCTTTCAGTTTGTTAGAGAGGTGGTTCAACAGGGTTTTGTCTGGGGGGGCCCTCGTGCCTTGCCATCTCCTACGCGCTCTTCTCTTTTCACGAATCAATTCTTCGATTTCGAGCGGATATGTTTTACGTACATGCCCGTCGGTGCTAACTGCGTTCTTTTGGGACGAATTGTTCTTCCAAGCAGCGCTCTGAATTGCTTCAATGAATTTGTCAACTGCGGTTTCTAACTCGAAAGGAGTTTTCAATGGCACATTCAAGCCAACACCCTCCTTACAGTCCTTTCTGAAAGCGTCCCAGTTCATGTTTTTGCTAGCTAATCTAGGAGCTCTTTCTATTTTCGCCAGTCTTCCACCCATCTTCAAGATAACTCCTGAGTGGTCTGAGCAAAGATCATAACACTCTTCAATTCGCGTAAGGTATATGGGGTACCTTTTAGCGATGAAAAAATCGACAAGGTCAGGCTTTTTATTCCTATCGGTTGGCCAATATGTTGGCTTACCCGTGGAGAAAAAGTCCACCCCACGCTTCATACTATTTTTGTACAGTAATCTGCCTCTTGTTGAATTGCATCGTGAGCCCAAAGAAGTTTGCAAAGTCACCCCAAATGATAAAATTGGACCCAATGAAGTCATACATACGATCAAGATCGTCTTCCACCAGTCTATATCCTGGCGGGAAATAACAAGATGCAATGTTATAATCTAAGCAGTCAATTTTTACAGAAACTGAACTGATCTGCATAGAGTCTAGCTCAACTTCTGTGTACTTGAAGTGTTTTATGCAGTTCTTAATGTAGAGGGAGGATCCTCCTCTCGAATTTTGCGAAGGGTGATGTGCGTGATAGTCATTGTAACCTTTAAGTTTGGGTGTAGACCCGTTTTTAAGGTGAGTTTCCGTAATCATGCAAATATCAATATTGTTTTTTCGTAGAAATACTTCTAGTTCGTCTATTTTATTCAGAAGGCCGTTTGCATTCCATGTTAGTATTTTAAATAACTGTTTCATATTCATGTTCTCTTGTAATTTTTTCGAGGCTTAAACTCGAGCTTGCTCAGTTTGTCAAATATAACTTTGTTGATTTAAGTCTGATCCTCAAGTTTCTCCAAGATTACAGCGAGGATCTGAGATACTGCATCTGTTGTGGGCGATCTTGCCTTGCTTTCGTTTGCCGCAACCTGTGCGTATGATTTCGGTGCGACCAGTGGTGGTTTCTCCGCTGCACTTGAACTGGCGCCGCTCTTTTGTGGAGCTTTTACGCCTTTGTCGATGCCTCCTTTGCCAATCTTCCACTTTTGATCGGCTTTGGCGTCTTTGGAGTCTTTGGCTTAGGAGTGTCAGCAGGTTTTGGGCGTCCTAGGCTTTGATTCTGACCTCTAGTATTTTCCTTAAGAGGTTCTCGTCCCTTTTGCAGCTCTATGGCTACTTCGCATTCTCGATAGTTCGCGGGGTGCTTTCCGTGGCAATTGGCGCAAACTTCTGGAGCCTTTATGTCAACTTTGCACTCTGTTGACAGGTGTTTTCCGGCACATTTCACGCAACGTGGTTCTTTTTGGCAGTAGGCACTTGTGTGCCTGAATTCTTGGCATCGCTTACACTGTGGTATCAGTCTATTGCCCTTTCATATGGGTTCGATTTTAACCCTGATGTTAAGTATCATTTTTATTTTATAAATATCGTTTATGCTTTCAGTTCTTTCAAAGGAGAGCATAAAAATTGGAAGGCCACGTCTGATCACAGTGTCTCTTTCTCCTTCCGTGCGTTGCTTTTCCTTTTTACGGATACGTTATTTCGGTGCGAGGTAAGCTTATAGTTTTCTGTTCTCACCGTGTTTGCAAGAAGGTTGCGCAATCTCCCAAAGTCTGCTATCCCGACGATGTTTATTGCGGGAGGTGGACGAATTTTCGCTTCTGGTTTAGCCTTGTTTGAGCCAGAGGGCTTATCTTCTTTTTGTATTACTTCGGGAGAGGAATTCGCCTTTCGCTTCTTGCTAGACCTTTTCCTTAAGACTGAATCGGTCTCAAGTGCAAGTTTGTCCTCGTCCGTGAAGTATTCCACTGCTGGTCGGTTCGGTGTTTCACACTCTTTCGTTACCTCACAGTCTTTCGTTAAACGAGTATTTTTAATATCCTCGTTTTCTTTTCGCAGAGAGTCAACTTCCATTTTTAGATCTTGGAAGAGTCGCTCCATTTCAATAAGCTTAGCTCGGAGTTCATTATTCTCCTTTTCTAAGCTCTTAATTTTCACAGAGTCCTGGTTTACCGGTGGACTGCTTTTTCCGGATATGTTCGATCTAGGTGGTGGTGATCGATTTAGTTTTGTCCTTTTCTCAAAAGGATTTATAAGCAATAAAAGGCTCTCCCCAGAATCCGTAGAGCCTGCCTCCGAAGAGGGTGGATTTTCCAGCATAGCTGGGCTGCCACCTGGGGTAATCAAATCTTTCGTTTTGTTCATTGCCATTTTTTTTTAACTTGTAGTTTTTATGAGAAATAGGTAAGTCACTTCTATTTTCATTTTTAAATACAGCCGCCCCTTGGGAGACAGACGCCGACCAGTGAGCCGCACAATGTGTGACAGACGCTTCTGGATTTTAATTTAACCTTCAGATTCATCTATAAGTTAAAACTTTACTGCCAAAAGTTGCCCCAAATGGAGCAGCATCGACAGCATCCGTTGAAACATTAAAGAATATTTCTTCCGGTGGATTTTAGTCGGCTCTTACGACAGGCATACCTTACCTCAAGGCTATTCTAACCCCGACCTTGCAGGGATCATCAGTGTTTAAAATGGAAACCGCGTCGGGTGTCGGTGACTTATATAGTTCTGACTGCGCAATTTCTAACACATAGTTAAGCTAATTGTGCTAATGTGCAAACTGTAAAAACAGTGTCGGTGATAAATTCAAAAGTGAAGTGAATTTTTTTTTAGAAGAGCTGTTAAAAAAAATTATATATAAACTGATTGTGTCGCGAAAATTTGTGCTTCGATAATTAAAAATGGGTCGCGAAATTGGACAATTGTCGACATCCGAACTAAAAGAAGAATTGCGTTAAAGAGACCTCCAGACATCGGGGCTTAAAAAGGAATTGTTGCTCCGACTTTGGGCCAGTATTACTGAGGAAGGTGGAGATCCCGACACGATTCTGTTCGATGTTCAAGAAGACCAGCAAGAAAGCACAGTAAGTACTGCCGATGAAATGCCCGCTTCCATGAAATTGCTGTTGGAAAAATTCGAGAGGCTTGAGAGCGGCCAAAACGAACAAAAGAATGCTTTCTACGAACAAAAGAATGCTCTTGAAAGTAAGTTTGAAGAAGAAAAGAATGCTTTCGACGAACAAAAGTATGCTCTTGAAAGTAAGTTTGAAGAACAACAGAATGCTTTCGACGAACAAAAGAACGAGCAAAGGAATGCATTCGAAATTCTCCAGAAACAACTTAGCGAGCAAAGGGACGCTCTCGAAGACAAACTCGATGCACAGAACGTCCTCTTCGAGAAAAGACTTCAAACTGTTGATGATAAATTTGAAGCAAAACTGGAAAACATAGAAGAAAAGTTCGGCAAGCAAGTGCAAGGCGTAGAGCAACAGTTTGAACATCTGGCTAAGGAACTCGAATTGGTTAAGAATCAAAAAAGTTCGAGAATGTTTGCCCGACGGTCTACGACGAAAAGAAATGCAGCGTCCTGTCTTTGATGGTCAAACTTCATGGCCGATTTATAAGAAGCAATTCGAAGCTGCCGCCATGACGAACAATTGGGACAACGAAGAAAGGTCTATTGCACTCACGCTTGCGCTAAGAGGAACAGCCGCAGAATTGCTGCAGACCATTCCTGAAGAAAAAAAACGGGACTATGACGGCATGGTCAAGGCTATTGAAAAGAGGTTTGGAGACGACCACATGCAACAAGCTTACCGTGTCCAGTTGCGCCAAAGGGTCCAGATAAGAGGCGAAACGCTACAGCAGTTGCAAGCGGACATCGAACGTTTAGCGAATTTATCTTACCCAAATGCCAACAGGGAAATAATAAATGAGCTTGCAACCGATGCCTTCACAAATGCCATCGCGGACGGGGAATTACAAATGGCCGTTAGAATGGCAGGCAAGAAAACGCTTCTGAGGCTTTGGCATTCGCCCTCACTATGGAACTTCGCGGGGCAGAAGTTGGTTGATGGAATCGACGCCCCCAGGACCATCATCCAAGTTTCACAAACAAAACGCCACAACAAAAGTCTGACAGTGGAGGCAGTCATCGCCAACAGAAAATGTGTGGCCACCATCGATACGGGTGCCACGGCCTCCATAATCAGAAGAGACCTTGTCCAGACTTCTTGGATGCATAACACTAGCTGCTACAGTCTTGACAGTCTAGCCGCTACAGTCTAGACAGCTACAAGAGAAGCAGCGAAGGTATATGGGGAGGTGCTTCTACAGATACAACTAGAGGGATTGACCTTCTCACATGCGTTCTTGGTAGCCGACATATGCGACGAATGCATCATTGGAGTGGACTTCATGAAGGCACATGAGGTGTTTTTAGACCTTCGAATGCAAGTATTAAGGTATCGAACCATCGAGATCCCTATGGTATACGGAAACAACGACGCTGTGAGTCTTCGGGTGACTCTGAGAAGCGATGAAGTTCTGCAGCCCTCTTCAGAAACAGTACTCTGGGCGCGTTTGGAAGGCTATCCTGGGAACCACCGATTCTATCTAGTTGAGCCAGATATTAATTGAAAAAGAATTCCAGAAATATTTCGTGGGAAAAATTCTTACGGAACCAAAAAACAACTTGTCAAGCTTAGACAAGGAGAGGTGATTGGAAGATGCGTACCCATTGCAGCAGTTTCGACTATAGCTGAGAGTGAATCTGTGAGTCCAGTCTCGACAACAAAACTGGCAGAACTATGTAAGACTATTCTTAGACACTCTGAGCTAAATCAAGAGCAGAAAACCATGGCGGAGAATTTCCTTGGTGAGTTTGCTGATGTATTTGCATCACAGGATAGAGAATTTGGTCGAACATACCTAGTACAGCACCGCATAGGCACCGGAGATGCCAACCCGATCCGACAACCTGCCAGACGACTTCCTTTGGCGAAACACGCGGAGGTTGAAGAGATGATATCAACCATGGAAAAGGAAGGTTTGATCGAAAGTTCGAAAAGTCCGTGGGCATCACCTGTTGTACTGGTGAAAAAGAAAGACGGCAGTACTAGATTCTGCGTAGACTACCGGAGGCTAAACGATGTCACGAAGAAGGACAGCTACCCTTTGCCTCACCTTGGACACACTCTCTGAAACAAAATGGTTTTCCACCCTTGACCTGAAAAGTGGCTACTGGCAGGTACAGATCCATCCAGAAGACAGAGAGAAGACAGCTTTCACAACCGGAAACGGATTATGGCAGTTTACAGTAATGCCATTTGGTTTGTGTGATGCTCCGGCCACCTTTGAGCGTCTTATGGAACTTGTATTACATGGTTAGACGTGGAAAATCTGTTTGGTGTACTTGGACGATGTCATCGTTGTGGGAAAGACTTTCGCTGAACATCAAGACAACTTGAGAGATGTGTTCACACGGCTTCGAGGAGCACAATTGATACTCAATCCAAAGAAGTGTGCACTCTTCAGAGCAGAAGTAAAGTATCTGGGGCACGTGATATCGTCGGATGGAGTGAAGACGGATCCAGAGAAAAATGAAGCTGTGAGAAGTTGGCCAGTTCCAAAAGACAAACACCAGCTAAGGAGCTTTCTCGGTCTTGCCACATATTACAAACGATTTGTGAAGGACTTCGCCGGAATCGCCAAATATCTGCACCAGTTGGCCGAAAAGGAAAGACAGTTTAAATGGTCAGGTGAGTGCGAAAAGAGCTTTCAATATTTGAAGCAGCGACTTTGTGAAGCACCGATATTAGCTTACCCCATCCCTGGCAAGACGTTTATTGTGGACGCAGTTGCTAGGAATGTGGGTGTTGGCGCAGTATTGTCGCAATTACACGATGGGCAGGAGAAAGTCGTAGCATACTTCAGCAAAGTTCTTACCCGACCAGAGAGAAGTTATTGTGTTACCAGGCGAGAACTCCTTGCTCTTATACCGGCAACGAAGCATTTCCAGAAGTACCTGTGTAGCCAGAAGTTCATCTTGCGTACAGACCACGCCGCTCTTAAATGGTTACCTCAGTTCAAAAATCCTGAGGGCCAAGTCGCAAGATGGATCGAGCGATTGCAGGCTTATGACTTCGAGGTACAACATCGCAAAGGAAGACTGCACTGTAACGCCGACGCGCTATCCCGGAGACCATGTGAGCCTAATTGTAAGCATTGCGTGCGACAAGAAGAAAAGTTCAAGGTAATTCTGTCGAGAGAATAAGATCTGAACCTGCAGAAGGCTGGAGCAGTGAGGAACTTCGTAGTGCACAACAAGAGGATCCTGACATCGAGCCAATCATTTCGTGGAAGGAATCAATTGAAAAGCCGAATGCAAGGGATATCTCTAACAGAAGTCCTACCTTAAAGGCGTACTGGGCGCAGTGGGACTCGCTCCATATACAAGACGGTGTTCTACGTAGAAATTGGGAAATGTCAGACGGAAGATCCTTTAAGATGCAGCTTGTGGTCCCAAGGTCGAAAGTCCAGGAGATTCTACGAGAAATGCACGATGGAGTATCTGGCGGGCATTTGGGAATCAACAAGACACTGGAAAAGGTTCGTGAACGCTTTTATTGGATAAGTGCAAAAAACGATGTCGAGAGCTGGTGTCGGAGGGGCACCACATGCGCTGCTAGTAAGGGACCCAAAGTCAAAACAAGAGGTAGAATGCATCAGTACAACGTGGAGGCCCCATTTGAGAGAATCGCTGTCGACATCGCAGGCCCGTTTCCAGAAACTGAGAACGGCAACCGTTTCATCCTTGTAATTGCCGACTACTTCAGCAAGTGGCCTGAGGCTTTCGCGATCCCAAACCAAGAAGCTTGTTGTCGACCAGATAGTGGACCACTAGGTGTGCAGATTCGGTGTGCCGATGGAACTACATTCCGATCAAGGACAAAACTTCGAGTCAAAGATATTCCAGGAGGTATGTGCGTCAATGGGACTACAGAAAACACGAACCACACCCCTTCACCTGCAAACAGATGGAATGGTAGAACGCTTTAACAAGACCTTGAAGGAACATCTTTCCAAAGTCGTGGACGAGAATCAACAGAATTGGGATCGGCAAATACCCTTGTTCCTTATGGCCTACCGAAATGCGATTCATAGTACAACTGGTTATTTTCCATCTGATGTTCTTTTTGGATGAACTGCCAGGCTACCCAGTGAGCTTAAATTCGGATTTCCTATAGAAGAACGAAAATGTGAAGAGGACTACGTGATGGATCTGAGAGAAAGGATCAAACGACATACACCAGAGGACCAGAAGAAATATAAAAATTGCGAGTGATCGAATGAAGACCAGATATGACGCTAGAGCAACGGCAACGGTGGTAGATACAGTGTGGCTCTACAATCCCCATCGTAGAAAGGGAAAATCGCCGAAGTTGCAAAAGAACTGGGAAGGTCCCTACCAAGTTGTTACGCGAATTAATGATGTAGTCTTTTGAATTCAACGAGGACCAAGAGCGAAAATGAATTGTTACAACGGAAACAATGATGGTGTGCTTGTTCAGGACGAAACAAACTAGGTGGGAGACAATGTGATATCGCGATAGAAATGTTTTCGATTCAATTTATTATAGGACACCCGCTATAATTAAAATATCCCGAAATTTCCCCACCAGTGGAGACTTTAGTGAATACAACAAATTCCAGTCGTCAAACTCCGCCCTCCATCTAGCGTGATGTAGAAGTTTCACGAATTGTCATAATTATTGTATAAATAGCCGATACCCGTGTCCTAGTTTTTCAGTTGTGAATCGGAATACTTGAAAAGCGAACGTCGAGTGTAAAAGTAATAAAAACGGTTACGGTGAACTAGATTGAACTAAGTGTTTGATAAATTAAGATATTCGTTTGTGTTTATCAAAAGTGAAATTGAGTTTAATATAACAATATATATCAAACTGCTCTTGTATAGGCAGGTGTTAAAGTCGTCCTGGACCTATGGTGTACAACTTTGGCATTGTACCAAGCCAAGCAACATCGGTATTGCAGACTTTCCAAAACAAGACACTAAGAGCAATTGTGAATGCTCAATGGTATATTAGGAATAGTGATATTTACAGAGATTTAAGAATAGCTACCGTGAGCGAAGAAGTAACAAACTTTGCTCGAAAGCTAAATGCTCGCCTTCATGTTCATTGTAACAATGAAATGATCCGTACTCTCTATATATATCTTTGAAAGATCTAAAATATCTTTGAAAGATCTAAAATATCTTTGAAAGATTTTGGAGTTTTAGCCTCCGTCCACCCTAGTATTGCGTAAAAAATGCGTACTACTATTGCTAATCACTTCACCCTATTGATTGAACATGTGTACTGACTAGCAATAGTTAGTACACATGAAAAATTTTTTTATTGTTTTAATACAAATGCTGGTTGCGGCTTATTAAAATCCATGCACAGAACTCTACAGTAGCTGAAATAAGTATAAAGACACTCATTGTCACACTGTTCAATTTGACGTGGAGGCTTAACGCCTGAACATATGCAAACATAATGACCCCAAATTTGTAGGTTAATCCATTAACCAAAATGCTGCCGTTACTTACAACAGAATTTCAGAAACAAGGTGATTCGTCATAATGAACTAAAAAAGCAGCGCAAAAACTGCGAAATAAGTATAAAGACACTCAAGATATTTCATTTTTTTTGCAAGTTTTTCTAATTTTTTTTTTACTTTTAAGTGTGTTAAAATATTAAAACGGTATTTTTCAAGGTTACCTGAGCAAATTCGAACATAAAATGACGACAAAAAACTACTTACTTAGTAACGCCTCGCGGAACTCATTTGACACCGAAAGAAAAGGTAAATTATTGCAAAACACAAAGAGCACAGCTTATCAGACCGTTCAATTGTGATTAAAATAAGGTGATCTCTTTCCGTTATCTGTATTTTAAACAAATAGATGAAAACTGTGCCACTGCCAGAAGTTATGATCGACCACGTCGTTTGACCTTTCACAGCTAAGATGCTGTTTCTGACGAAGCAAGGCGAAATAAGCTGTTAACCGGTCAAAAGTCGAAAGTTAAATCTTCCAGTAACAATAAAAACAGAGTAGAATTTGTTTAAGGCGAATCGTAATTCAAATTGTACGAAAATCATGAAAAATACACATTTGCAGCAGCATTATAAGAAGGCCAGGCTAAGGTTTAACATCACACTTCCGCATCAAAAGTGCCTTTTATTTAAACAGTGTTTTTTTTTGTCTCGAAACACTCGAAACACTCTCGCCCTATGCTATGCGATCCCTTGAAAACCTTAACCCGACGTCCTAATAATATGCTGCTGCATCTGTGTTTTTTCATGAGTTTCGTGCAATGGGAGTTAGGATTTGTCCTTAGCACATTCTTCTATGTTTTTACTGTTACTGGGAAGATTTTAGTTCCGATTTATCAGATCGGTTAACAGCTCATTTCGCCTTGCATTGTGAGAAACAGCATCTTAGTTGCAAAAATTCAAACGTCGTAGTCCATCAGAATCCATCGACATTCCATTTTCACCAAAATTTTTTTAAAACACAGATAACAAAAATAGATCACCTTACTTTTATCACAATTCAACCATTTGATACACCGTGCTTTTTGCGTTTTTAATTATTAACCTTTTCTTTCGGTATCAAATGAATTCGGTATCAAATGAATAAGTAAAAGCACACAATTAATGACACTCATAAGGATTTTTGATTTAGAAATTGCTGTAAAATTTTATTGGTGGGGGTATATGAAATGTTTCATAGATATATGTTTAATTTAAACAATTGAGTTTGATTTTGTTTTAATTAAATAGGGAAAGAAGAATCCGATCATGGTTTAATTACAATATTAAAAAAGGCTTATCGAATTGTACAATAATTGACACCTATGCACAATGGTTGACATCATGTTTTAGTACAATAGTTGACAGTAAGGTACAGCTATTGACACCGCCTAATGGTATAGTTATTGACATATGTTTTTTTTTCATCTATGCAGAACAGAAGCAAAAACATGCGTTTACCGGGAGTATTTTAGAAAAGGACAATGCTAATGCCCTATGCAATAAGTAAAGAATAATCAAATTATGGTAAAATTTTCCTTATTATAAATTTCGCGCTTAATCGAAATAACGCCGTTCGAGGGTCATTAAAATACTTTGCGGCTGCTCGCTTAGACGTATTACTCCATTTTTTTTTAAAAATCTTATATGTATATAATGAACGAAATTCCATTTATTGACACTCTATAAGAGTATAATTATTGACGTAGTGTCAACTATTGTACTCCCATAGAAAACAGTTATTGGAATTATGATGTCAATAAAAGGATTTGTCAAGAAATGCTCACAAATGCTCACTTAATAACGTTTATATGGATAAAAAAGTTATTGAAGAGACTAAAAATACAAATTTAAGAAAAGATCTTTAATGAGAAATCAAAATTTTAATAAATTTTTATAAAAACAATCATCAAAAGGCACTTTCCCTTTTCAATTCCTTAACGAAAATCAGTAGTTTTTGCGTAACATTCAAAAGCCACGAACAACGATGCTAACTACCTCCAGTTTCAGACAATATTGCACAGTTACCTACCGCATATATATGCATTAAGACAGCAAAGAAATTAACAAACTAGATTAATTAAACCGTTGCTAGAACTGGTGATCATGAAAAAAATGAGAGCTTATTTTCGAAGAGGGTGCCAATAACTGTATCGAAATTTTACAGTGTCAATAATTGTATGCGCTCCACTCTAAAGAAAAATCAAAAATTAACTACAATAAATGTAGTGAATTTCACTCGATTTTTGGAGTACAGGTTTTTAAATGTTGTGAAATATTCGCAGCTAGAGCAATTTACCAATTTACACAAAAAGAATGCTTAGTTACTCAACTGCAGTGATTTCAGTCTGAAACGCTACGAATTTCATCCTTTTTACATTTAAAAACCTACTTTAGAAAAAGCTTTCGTCTCTGTGTAAAGTTCCTTTTGCGGCTGTGCATGGTGCCGGCTTCATTTAGTTTGGAGTGCGTTGCGCATAAAGAAGTAACGTGTGTGGTTCGTGATTTCAGTTCCTGAGTCAAGGATTTTTTCTTTCTACATAAATAGTAATTCTGCTTAACATTCTGCATAACATTGTTTGCAACTTTAACTAATCCTTTAGTGTGAAATGTGTTCCCTTTATTTAGTGTTTTTTTGTATAGAAGAGAAAAAATAAATAAAAAAAAACTTTCTGTGCATTTTTCTGTGGTATATGCTATGCGAACATATACCACAAGAGACTAGTGAATTCATTTGCAAAAAGTGAAAAATTACTCTCAATTTGGAGTGAATTTGCTATAACGTGCCACAAAAAAATGTGAATCCCCATATAGAAAGAGTAAAATAACTACGGTTTTGGAGCGATTTCACCTTATTCACTACAAAAAAGTGTGAATTCGCTCGTAAGAAATAGTAAATTACCCTTTTCTTGTGGCAAATTATCTCTATTGAACACAAAAATAGAGCAAATTCCCTCCAAAAAAGTGTAAAATTAGTGTTAAATTTCAGAGCGAATTCACTCTTATTTTTGCCATCCCTCTTTGCTGAGATGTCACTACAATTATTGTAGGTTATCGGTTTCCTACATTAATTGTAGTGAAATCACATTAAATTTCTTTAGAGTGTACGCTAATTTTTTATTTAGGTCTTAGATCTGAATTTGATGAGGTTACCTTAAAAAATACCGTTTTAATATTTTCACACATTTAAAACTAAAAAATATTAGAAAAACTTGCAACAAAATTGAAATGTCTTAAGTGTCCTTACACTTATTTCGTAGTTTTTGAGCTGCATTTTTAGTTTATTATAACGAATAACCCTGTTTCTGTAATTCTATTGTAGCTAACGGTAACATTTTGGTTTTGTTTGAGAGAGAATGGATTAACCTACAAATTTGGGGAGCATTATGTTTGCATATGTTCAGGCGTTAAGCCTTCACGTCAAATTAAACAGTGTGACAATGAGTGTCTTTATACTTATTTCGGCTCCTGTATGCTCGAATCGAGCATCTGTGTTTTGGTCATTATAATTCACGTTGTATTTTTTTAGCAAAAGTTTTAATTCATGTTCGGCAATAGTCGAAAAGATGTGTGTCTGTGTGGACTTTCTTGGACTTTCTTGGCAAAACCCTCTGAAGAGTATAGAGAATGCCAAGATCATTGAACGAAACACATATAGATCAAAAGAACTGGGGTTAAGACCAAATTATCTTACATATGATCGAACATATGAACTGCAATAGTTAGTACTAATGAAAAACCTTTTAATTGTTTTGATACAATGTATGCTGGTGTGTTAATTTCTTTGTATACAAGGGGACCTACAATTTTTTGCCGAATTCGAACGGCACTTTAAGAATTTTTTCAAAACAAATGATACTCCCTCCTACTAATGATATGATAGGAGGGCTTGTCAGACCCTCGCGGTGATGTCGGAGTCAACGTTTAAAATATAACTGTCCCATATGTGCCTGTCACCTGTGTATTTATATAAATTAACATAGAAGAACAGTGATGTAGCTGTAGCGGTAGTTGTAGCGGTAGTAAGAGCTGTCAAGAGTTAAAATACATGTATTCAGTGTATTGCGCACGGAATGTTTGTCTGTGGCGGTAGCTCGTAGCTGTGGCGGTAGTAAGAGTGGGCCTTTTAACTTTTAACTTTCGTAGCGCTACACGGTTGACAGTTGGATACAAGCAAAGTAAAGAATGCAGGACTAAATCTAACTCAACTTAACTCAGAGTTTCGGCCATTGTTTATAAGCGAGGTTTTTGTTCGACATAGCCGCGCTACACCATTGTCATAAATTTAGTCCAATTAATTATAGTGTTAATCCAATAATTAACACAGCATCAAATCTCATTCGCAAAGTCATGACCCTGAGCGATACAAAATTCCACGCCGAAAACAAAAAAATCATCAACGAAATTCTACTTACATAGCAACGGCATACACTACAACTACAACTGCATTTCACTACAAAAGCATACACTACAACTGGCTCAAAGTTTTAAAAAATTAGCGGTAAAAAATACCAAAGATATATTCATTGCCCAGAATTCAAATAAAACACTTGCCTCCGTATTTAGCAAATTAAAACGCAAGATAGAACAGGAAAAGAAATGCAATGCTATTTACAAAATAAATTGCACTGGCAAAAAACAAGAGCCGTGCAACATTTACTACATTGTTACGACGAAGCAATTTTTAAAACAGAGGGTGGCAAACCACAAATCGGATATAAGATCATCCAATCCTCAATATTTCTTTTTATTTTTCAAGGTTACCTGAGCAAATTCGAACATAAAATGACGACAAAAAATTACTTACTTAGTAACGCCTCGCGGAACTCATTTGACACCGAAAGAAAGGGTAAATTTTTGCAAAACACAAAGAGCACAGCTTATCAGACCGTTCAATTGTGATTAAAATAAGGTGATCTCTTTCCGTTATCTGTATTTTAAACAAATAGATGAAAACTGTGCCACTGCCAGAAGTTATGATCGACCACGTCGTTTGACCTTTCACAGCTAAGATGCTGTTTCTGACGAAGGAAGGCGAAATAAGCTGTTAACCGATCAAAAGTCGAAAGTTAAATCTTCCAGTAACAATAAAAACAGAGTAGAATTTGTTTAAGGCGAATCGTAATTCAAATTGTACGAAAATCATGAAAAATACACATTTGCAGCAGCATTATAAGAAGGCCAGGCTAAGGTTTAACATCACACTTCCGCATCAAAAGTGCCTTTTATTTAAACAGTGTTTTTTTTTGTCTCGAAACACTCGAAACACTCTCGCCCTATGCTATGCGATCCCTTGAAAACCTTAACCCGACGTCCTAATAATATGCTGCTGCATCTGTGTTTTTTCATGAGTTTCGTGCAATGGGAGTTAGGATTTGTCCTTAACACATTCTTCTATGTTTTTACTGTTACTGGGAAGATTTTAGTTCCGATTTATCAGATCGGTTAACAGCTCATTTCGCCTTGCATAGTGAGAAACAGCATCTTAGTTGCAAAAATTCAAACGTCGTAGTCGATCAGAATCCATCGACATTCCATTTTCACCAAAATTTTTTTAAAACACAGATAACAAAAATAGATCACCTTACTTTTATCACAATTCAACCATTTGATACACCGTGCTTTTTGCGTTTTTAATTATTGACCTTTTCTTTCGGTATCAAATGAATTCGGTATCAAATGAATAAGTAAAAGCACACAATTAATGACACTCATAAGGATTTTTGATTTAGAAATTGCTGTAAAATTTTATTGGTGGGGGTATATGAAATGTTTCATAGATATATGTTTAATTTAAACAATTGAGTTTGATCTTGTTTTAATTAAATAGGGAAAGAAGAATCCGATCATGGTTTAATTACAATATTAAAAAAGGCTTATCAAATTGTACAATAATTGACACCTATGCACAATGGTTGACATCATGTTTAAGTACAATAGTTGACACTAAGGTACAGCTATTGACACCGCCTAATGGTATAGTTATTGACATATGTTTTTTTTTATCTAAGCAAAAACATGCGATTACCTGGAGTATTTTAGAAAAGGACAATGCTAATGCCCTATGCAATAAGTAAAGAATAATCAAATATTTTCCTTATTATAAATTTCGCGCTTAATCGAAATAACGCCGTTAGAGGGTCATTAAAATACTTTGCGGCTGCTCGCTTAGACGTATTACTCCATTTTTTTTTAAAATCTTATATATAATGAACGAAATTCCATTTATTGACACTCTATAAGAGTATAATTATTGACATAGTGTCAACTGTTGTACTCCCATAGAAAACAGTTATTGGAATTATGATGTCAATAAAAGGATTTGTCAAGAAATGCTCACAAATGCTCACTTAATAACGTTTATATGGATAAAAAAGTTATTGAAGAGACTAAAAATACAAATTTAAGAAAAGATCTTTAATGAGAAATCAAAATTTTAATAAATTTTTATAAAAACAATCATCAAAAGGCACTTTCCCTTTTCAATTCCTTAACGAAAATCAGTAGTTTTTGCGTAACATTCAAAAGCCACGAACAACGATGCTAACTACCTCCAGTTTCAGACAATATTGCACAGTTACCTACCGCATATATATGCATTAAGACAGCAAAGAAATTAACAAACTAGATTAATTAAACCGTTGCTAGAACTGGTGATCATGAAAAAAATGAGAGCTTATTTTCGAAGAGGGTGCCAATAACTGTATGGAAATTTTACAGTGTCAATAATTGTATGCGCTCCACTCTAAAGAAAAATCAAAAATTAACTACAATAAATGTAGTGAATTTCACTCGATTTTTGGAGTACAGGTTTTTAAATGTTGTGAAATATTCGCAGCTAGAGCAATTTACCAATTTACACAAAAAGAATGCTTAGTTACTCAACTGCAGTGCTTTCACTCTGAAACGATACGGATTTCATCCTTTCTACATTTAAAAACCTACTTTAGAAAAAGCTTTCGTCTCTGTGTAAAGTTCCTTTTGCGGCTGTGCATGGTGCCGGCTTCATTTAGTTTGGAGTGCGTTGCGCATAAAGAAGTAACGTGTGTGGTTCGTGATTTCATTTCCTGAGTCAAGGATTTTTTCTTTCTACATAAATAGTAATTCTGCATAACATTCTGCATAACATTGTTTGCAACTTTAACTAATCCTTTAGTGTGAAATGTGTTCCCTTTATTTAGTGTTTTTTTGTATAGAAGAGAAAAAATAAATAAAAAAAAACTTTCTGTGCATTTTTCTGTGGTATATGCTATGCGAACATATACCACAAGAGACTAGTGAATTCATTTGCAAAAAGTGAAAAATTACTCTCAATTTGGAGTGAATTTGCTATAACGTGCCACAAAAAAATGTGAATCCCCATATAGAAAGAGTAAAATAACTACGGTTTTGGAGCGATTTCACCTTATTCACTACAAAAAAGTGTGAATTCGCTCGTAAGAAATAGTAAATTAGCCTTTTCTTGTGGCAAATTATCTCTATTGAACACAAAAATAGAGTAAATTCCCTCCAAAAAAGTGTAAAATTAGTGTTAAATTTCAGAGCGAATTCACTCTTATTTTTGCCATCCCTCTTTGCTGAGATGTCACTACAATTATTGTAGGTTATCGGTTTCCTACATTAATTGTAGTGAAATCACATTAAATTTCTTTAGAGTGCGCGCTAATTTTTTATTAAGGTCTTAGATCTGAATTTGATGAGGTTACCTTAAAAAATACCGTTTTAATATTTTCACACATTTAAAACTAAAAAATATTAGAAAAACTTGCAACAAAATTGAAATGTCTTAAGTGTCCTTACACTTATTTCGTAGTTTTTGAGCTGCATTTTTAGTTTATTATAACGAATAACCCTGTTTCTGTAATTCTATTGTAGCTAACGGTAACATTTTGGTTTTGTTTGAGAGAGAATGGATTAACCTACAAATTTGGGGAGCATTATGTTTGCATATGTTCAGGCGTTAAGCCTTCACGTCAAATTAAACAGTGTGACAATGAGTGTCTTTATACTTATTTCGGCTCCTGTATGCTCGAATTGAGCATCTGTGTTTTGGTCATTATAATTCACGTTGTATTTTTTTAGCAAAAGTTTTAATTCATGTTCGGCAATAGTCGAAAAGATGTGTGTCTGTGTGGACTTTCTTGGCAAAACCCTCTGAAGAGTATACAGAATGCCAAGATCATTGAACGAAACACATATAGATCAAAAGAACTGGGGTTAAGACCAAATTATCTTACATATGATCGAACATATGAACTGCAATAGTTAGTACTAATGAAAAACCTTTTAATTGTTTTGATACAATGTATGCTGGTGTGTTAATTTCTTTGTATACAAGGGGACCTACAATTTTTTGCCGAATTCGAACGGCACTTTAAGAATTTTTTCAAGACAAATGATACTCCCTCCTACTAATGATATGTTAGGAGGGCTTGTCAGACCCTCGCGGTGATGTCTGAGTCAACGTTTAAAATATAACTGTCCCGTATGTGCCTGTCACCTGTGTATTTATATAAATTAACATAGAAGAACAGTGATGTAGCTGTAGCGGTAGTTGTAGCGGTAGTAAGAGCTGTCAAGAGTTAAAATACATGTATTCAGTGTATTGCGCACGGAATGTTTGTCTGTGGCGGTAGCTCGTAGCTGTGGCGGTAGTAAGAGTGGGCCTTTTAACTTTTAACTTTCGTAGCGCTACACGGTTGACAGTTGGATACAAGCAAAGTAAACAATGGAGGAGTAAATCTAACTCAACTTAACTCAGAGTTTCGGCCATTGTTTATAAGCGAGGTTTTTGTTCGACATAGCCGCGCTACACCATTGTCATAAATTAAGTCCAATTAATTATAGTGTTAATCCAATAATTAACACAGCATCAAATCTCATTCGCAAAGTCATGACCCTGAGCGATACAAAATTCCACGCCGAAAACAAAAAAATCATCAACGAAATTCTACTTACATAGCAACGGCATACACTACAACTACAACGGCATTTCACTACAAAAACATACACTACAACTGGCTCAAAGTTTTAAAAAATTAGCGGTAAAAAATACCAAAGATATATTCATTGCCCAGAATTCAAATAAAACACTTGCCTCCGTATTTAGCAAATTAAAACGCAAGATAGAACAGGAAAAGAAATGCAATGCTATTTACAAAATAAATTGCACTGGCAAAGAACAAGAGCCGTGCAACCTTTGCTACATTGTTACGACGAAGCAATTTTTAAAACAGAGGGTGGCAAACCACAAATCGGATATAAGATCATCCAATCCGAACAAAACCGCGCTAGCCAGTCATATATTAGAGACAAACCACACACCCGATTTTCAGAATGTCAGAATCCTTCAGATTGAGCAACACCCATCAAAGAGATTCACTTTAGAGACGCTACATATTCTGAACAACAAGGACAACATGATCAGGAAACAGGACGTACAGAATATATCCTCGATATACTGCTCACTCATAGAACCTGCAAAACCAAAACGTCAAATCCAACCACCATAGCCAAAGTCATAGATCTCCATGTCAGTCATAATTATAAAAGACAATTCAGTTTTGTTCGTAATTTTTCTTTTGTTAATTTTGTAAATTTTATAATGAAAGTCAGATTAATGGCATGTTTTATGTATAATTTTATTTAAAAACCGAACCATTGTAAGTCTTATATTCCTATTGCTATTTTACCGATACATATTAAGGTACCATACTTCTATATGTTTACTAACGACGCCCAAGAGATCTTGGTCAAGATTCTTGTCAAAAATTTTTTTTTTTTTTTTTTAATACTAGGATGGACGGAGACTAAAACTCCAAAATCTTTCAAAGATACCAATACGCCCACTATAGCAGGTACATAATACCGAAGTAGCCGATATTGGTTATGCCCGATTTCCACGTGCTAAAAAACCACCCATTTATGAGAGACACTATGAAACTGCCAGAAACGTAAATTTTCGCTCTCTCATAATACTTCTTGACTACAACTAAGTTAACTTAACAAGTAGTTTACGCTTCCATAGTGTTGATCGCATTGGATAGGTTGCTTTCCAGTGAATGCACCTACTAAGCCGTTCATTCATGCGGCTTCACCCTACGTCGCTAGATCGAAGGGTCTTGTTCTTTGTAGTCGTCGCTCGTTGTTAACATCGTTAAGAGTCTCGTTTAGAGTACGGATCATTTCATTGTTGCAATGAACATGAAGGCGAGCATTTAGCTTTCGAGCGAAGTTTGTTACATCTTCGCCCACGGTAGCTATTCCTAAATCTCTGTGAATATCGCTATTCCTAATATACCATGGAGCATTCACAATTGCTCTTAGTGTTTTGTTTTGGAAAGTCTGCAACATGGACATGTTGCTTGGCTTGGTACAACCCCAAAGTTGTATACCGTATGTCCAGGACGGCTTTAACACCTGTCTGTACAAGAGCAGTTTGTTATATGTGTTATTTGTTAATCTCGAGCTCGTCACGCTTCTTCTTTACGTGTGGTTTCCACCTTAGTTTAGCGTCCAGTGTCATCCCTAGATACTTCGCTTCATTTGCTTAAGGTATTTGTACAGAATTTATGAACAAAGGCAAATTGTTAACCCTTCTGTAAGTGAAGTTCACATGCGTAGACTTGTTCTCGTTAAGAGCGATTCGCCAAGTCTTCGTCCAGACACAAATTCTGTCCAATGCTCGTTGGAGGTTTCTCGTTGATGACTCGACTGATTCACCTGTTGCCAGGATGGCCGTATCGTCCGCAAACGTGGCCACGACTGTCTCGTCATCTAGAGGTATGTCTCTTGTGTAGAGCAGGAACAGGGTCGGACCGAGGACGCTTCCCTGGGGTACGCCAGCCCGAATTTGCTTGAAACTCGAGTATTCACTACTACACCTAACACGAAAGAGTCTGCTTTCAAGATAATTTTCCAATATTTTAAACATGTCTTCCGGCAAGTTTTGCCGTAGCTTATATTTCAAGCCCTCGTGCCATACCTTGTCGAAGGCTTGCGATACGTCGAGGAAAGCACTTGAACATATTTTTTTCCCTTCTAAGGCTTTTTCAATTTCATGCGTTATTCTGTAGACTTGATCTATTGTGGAATGGTTAGGTCTGAAACCGAATTGATGATCCGGGATCAAGCGTCTTTCTGCAATTATTGGTTGTAATCGCTTCAGCAGAAGTTTCTCGAATACTTTCGATATTATCGGCAGAAGCGATATGGGCCTATAAGATTTTTTATCATTTGCGCATTTCCCCGGTTTAGGAACCATAATGACTTCAGCAACTTTCCATTGTCTTGGAACGTATAGAAGTCTAAGAGAAGCGTTTATCATATAAAGTAGCTTGACTAATTTTTGGTAGCTCTTTCAATATTTCGCCAGTGATCAGGTCGTAACCCGGGGCCTTATTATTTTTAAGTTTGCTAATTGTCTGTCGGAGTTCAACTAACGAAACTTTTTTCATTCTAAAGCTACTAGGTTCCCCGTTGTTGTTTAGAACGTCAGCCAACGGCGGACCGTCGAAAGGCTTGAATGTTTCTTCTAAATGTTCAGCAAACAAATTCGCTTTCTCTTTGTCTTCTCTTGCCCATTCGCCGTTAGCTTTTTTTATTGGTGCCGAGTGGATTATAGGTTTCTTGATATAATTAACTGCTTTCCACAGCGAGTAGTTTGAGCTCCTATCCGCCGACAAGCCTTCAAGGTATTCAGTGGTCTCACGATTTTTAAGATCTTGCAACATTCCTTTCAGTTTGTTAGAGAGGTGGTTCAATAGGGTTTTGTCTGGGGGGGCCCTCGTGCCTTGCCATCTCCTACGCGCTCTTCTCTTTTCACGAATCAATTCGTCGATTTCGAGCGGATATGTTTTACGTACATGGCCGTCGGTGCTAACTGCGTTCTTTTGGGACGAATTGTTGTTCCAAGCAGCGCTCTGAATTGCTTCAATGAATTTGTCAACTGCGGTTTCTAACTCGAAAGGAGTTTTCAATGGCACATTCAAGCCAACACCCTCCTTACAGTCCTTTCTGAAAGCGTCCCAGTTCATGTTTTTGCTAGCTAATCTAGGAGCTCTTTCTATTTTCGCCAGTCTTCCACCCATCTTCAAGATAACTCCTGAGTGGTCTGAGCAAAGATCATAACACTCTTCAATTCGCGTAAGGTATATGGGGTACCCTTTAGCGATGAAAAAATCGACAAGGTCAGGCTTTTTATTCCTATCGGTTGGCCAATATGTTGGCTTACCCGTGGAGAAAAATTCCACCCCACGCTTCATACTATTTTTGTACAGTAATCTGCCTCTTGTTGAATTGCATCGTGAGCCCCAAAAAGTATGCTTCGCGTTAAAGTCACCCCCAATGATAAAATTGGACCCAATGAAGTCATACATACGATCAAGATCGTCTTCCACTAGTCTATATCCTGGCGGGAAATAACAAGATGCAATGTTATAATCTAAGCAGTCAATTTTTACAGAAACTGAACTGATCTGCATAGAGTCTAGCTCAACTTCTGTGTTCTTGAAGTGCTTTATGCAGTTCTTAATGTAGAGGGAGGATCCTCCTCTCGAATTTTGCGAAGGGTGATGTGCGTGATAGTCATTGTAACCTTTAAGTTTGGGTGTAGACCCGTTTTTAAGGTGAGTTTCCGTAATCATGCAAATATCAATATTGTTTTTCCGTAGAAATACTTCTAGTTCGTCTATTTTATTCAGAAGGCCGTTTGCATTCCATGTTAGTATTTTAAATAACTGTTTCATATTCATGTTCTCTTGTAATTTTTTCGAGGCTTAAACTCGACCTTGCTTTGTTTGTCAAATATAACTTTGTTGATTTTAGTCTGATCCTCAAGTTTCTCCAAGATTACAGCGAGGATCTGAGACAATGCATCTGTTGTGGGCGATCTTGCCTTGCTTTCGTTTGCCGCAACCTGTGCGTATGATTTCGGTGCGACCAGTGGTGGTTTCTCCGCTGCACTTGAACTGGCGCCGCTCTTTTGTGGAGCTTTTACGCCTTTTGTCGACGCCTCCTTTGCCAATCTTCCACTTTTGATCGGCTTTGGCGTCTTTGGAGTCTTTGGCTTAGGAGTTTCAGCAGGTTTTGGGCGTCCTAGGCTTTGATTCTGACCTCTAGTATTTTCCTTAAGAGGTTCTCGTCCCTTTTGCAGCTCTATGGCTACTTCGCATCCTCGATAGTTCGCGGGGTGGTTTCCGTGGCAATTGGCGCAAACTGCTGGAGCCTTTATGTCAACTTTGCACTCTGTTGACAGGTGTTTTCCGGCACATTTCACGCAACGTGGTTCTTTTTGGCAGTAGGCACTTGTGTGCCTGAATTCTTGGCATCGCTTACACTGTGGTATCAGTCTATTGCCCTTTGGCATGGGTTCGATTTTAACCCTGATGTTAAGTATCATTTTTATTTTATAAATATCGTTTATGCTCTCAGTTCTTTCAAAGGAGAGCATAAAAATTGGAAGGCCGCGTCTGATCACAGTGTCTCTTTCTCCTTCCGTGCGTTGCTTTTCCTTTTTGACGGCATGATGATATTGACGGCATCAATAATTTTAAGGCCTTTATTTTTTACGTCTTTTACAACGTCTTCTTTTGTGCATGATGGGTGGAGCCCCCTTACAATGACTCGCAGTGGTTTCTCGTACTTATTTTGATAAGTATACCACTCGATTCTTTCTGCATTCAGTCTAAGAGACAGTGCGCGATAGGAATCGGCGTTGTTAACATTTGCTTTCCACACGTTATTTCGGTGCGAGGTAAGCTTATAGTTTTCTGTTCTCACCGTGTTTGCAAGAAGGTTGCGCAATCTCCCAAAGTCTGCTATCCCGACGATGTTTATTGCGGGAGGTGGACGAATTTTCGCTTCTGGTTTAGCCTTGTTTGAGCCAGAGGGCTTATCTTCTTTTTGTATTACTTCGGGAGAGAAATTCGCCTTTCGCTTCTTGCTAGACCTTTTCCTTAAGACTGAATCGGTCTCAAGTGCAAGTTCGTCCTCGTCCGTGAAGTATTCGACTGCTGGTCGGTTCGGTGTTACACACTTTTTCGTTACCTCACAGTCTTTCGTTAAACGAGTATTTTTAATATCCTCGTTTTCTTTTCGCAGAGAGTCAACTTCCATTTTTAGATCTTGGAAGAGTCGCTCCATTTCAATAACGCCGACCAGTGAGCCGCACAATGTGTGACAGACGCTTCTGGATTTTAATTTAACCTTCAGATTCATCTATAAGTTAAAACCTTACTGCCAAAAGTTGCCCCAAATGGAGCAGCATCGATAGCATCCGTTGAAACATTAAAGAATATTTCTTCCGGTGGATTTTAGTCGGCTCTTACGACAGGCATACCTTACCTCTAGGCTATTCTAACCCCGACCTTGCAAGGGTAGGGGTTAGAATAGCAGGGGTTGTCAAAAATAATCTTCATATTCTTTCATTCATGAGCTAATGATACTTATATGGGTTTCGTTCAACGATAAGCTGGTGTGAATAAAAGAATCTCGAGAATCTCGAAGTCTTTCCCTAAAAGAAAGCTAATTGTTTACTAGCAAGCATAGAATGACTTTTTTGAGAGATTCACTTTGCTTGGCTAGTCTATGGCTTTATCGAGGGCGAGAGTAACTTGGTTACTTAAACTCCGCCTGTTCACCATCAGAGATGCACCCAATGCTGGCACTTTGACGGTGTTCAGCTGGTCCCAAGCCCGGTCCAAGGAGGAGGGGGACCCAAGCTAAGGTGTGAATGACGAGACCTGCGTGGCTGAGCGGATGCTCAGTCGTAAGTGCATACCTGGGAACCTCTAGTTTTAATTCAAATTCTACTTATCTGTATACAGGGGGTGAGTACAGACGGACAACATCTTCCCCCTTACTCGTGGGAACAAAATTAATTCTTCAAACAAAAGATATTCAGTAATGGGAGCGAGTGAGTCGGGCATTGCCAGCTTAAAATCAACCAACTCTTAGTTAGTGTCAACCGACGAATTTAGTGTGGGGACAGTTGATTTCAACATTGGAAAACTATTTCTCAGTGATGATGGCAACTGCTCGGTAGCTAGCTCGTCCAGATTCTCCATCTCGTCAACCAAGTCAATTCACAGCAGAGTACAGAACAGCAAATTGACGGTTAAGAGACCAGGGAAACAGCAGCAGCTTAGTGAAATTGAGCAGAGAAGGCTTAAAAACGCTCTGGACTTCCTTGCAAGCTTGTCGACGGGGCATTCCTACTGCCCGTCTCTCACCGGCAACTAATAATCGTCGGAATAATTTTCTTGTTGGCCAATATGCCATTGACTCGGTGTACAATCCACCAGCATGCACCAGATCCCTGGCTCTAAAATGCCAAAAAGTGAAGTGGAACCTCATGCTATCTACGAATCTCTACGCGTTCCAGGCTGTCAACTCGTCGCATAGTAACGGAAACTAAGCTAAGCTGGGCAATTGACTCTTTTCATCCATTTATCCACTCTCATCATCCACCTGGCTGTGATGGCCTGTACCTGTATCCTATTATCTTAAAGAAAAGCAAGCCAATTATTTTATCCGTACTTAAAAAACTTTTCTGCCGCTGTCTACAACTTAGAGTCAAGACAAGTTAGAGTTACCTTCATTACAAAAGCAGAGAAATCGAGCCACACGACTGCCAAGGACTTTATGCTCAAAATATTAGAAAACCTAATGGATATGCACATTCGCAATCAGATTGACCCTTCATTGGTATCAGCAGTCCAACATGCCTACATTAAAGGTAAGGGTCAGCGTTATTGAAAAGTCACTTCAAGACAAGAAATATACCCTTACAGCCTTTTTTGACGTTGAAGGTGCTTTTAATAATGTCGAAGCCTGCATAATTAAACGCAATTTAGAAAATTTTTACGTTGACCAAGCTCTAATCAATCTGATTATAAATATGCTCAACAATAGGGTGATCAATGCATCCATAAGCGAAAGATTTTTTAAGGTGACTGCCTCCAGAGCCACCTCACAAGGAGGAGTCATCTTCTAGGAGCCACTTCTATGGGTACTGGAAGTCAATGAGATACTTATAAGACTGGGCGTGGGAGGGATTCACGTGATGGCCTCGCCGATGATATTGTTATAAAGGATATTGATCAAAGGAAAATTCTTACCCACTATCAGCGAACTACTAGGGAAGGCTCTAGCGAAGCTTAGTTCGTGGGCAAAGCAGTGCGGTGTGGGTGCCAAATCACAAACAACAATTCACAAACAAAAAAAACATACCGCAATTCTCTCTACCGGCGTTTAATACACCTCTTCAACTCTCCGATAGAGCATGCTAATTAAGGTTGATTCTTTACAGGAAACTAAGCTGGAAACTCAACGTTGAGGAAAGAGTAATGAAAGCCTCAACCGCATTCTATACTGGCAGTCGCATTATCGGGAAAAATTGGGGTCCTAGACCCAAAACTATCCTTTGGATGTATACTGCAATTGTGAGACCTATTCTGACGCATGGGTATTTAGTCTGGTGGCAAGCAGCTGGAAAAAGCACAAACCTACGCTACATGTAATAGCGTAGGTTTTATACATAATAATTCATGTTGGCAAAACTTGATCTATCAAAGTGGAAGCAAAAATTTATCTCTCGATAAAAAAAATAGCAAAACAAAGTGTTTAAAGTGCAAATAAATAATGAAAACTCATTCATTTTATAAACAAAGAAAATTCTATCTTAATAAATGAAGATTTAAATAAGTTTTTAGCTACTAAGCTAATTTTAAGCAAAGAAAAATTTTATTGAAAAGTTAACCTATAAATGGTCAAAAGGAGGTTATCCCACACGTCTCCAGAACACCCAGGAAACGAAAAACGCCACCAAAACCCGAGTAAAATCAAATCAATACTCGAAATGGAATCTTCTTCTGGCCTATGTGTTGAAACATTGCAGGAAATTCTTCTTGAAAACAACAAAAAGCTTGTCGAACAGTTGGCTTCAAAGGCAGACATGCAAGCTTTCTGCAATCAAATGTCAGCCCTGAGTGTGCGACAAGAAGAACTTGAACAAAAGGTTGCCTACCTGGAAGAACGTAATAAACATCTTGAGAACCAGCTTGACCGACTTCTACAGAGGAGCACTGAAGCAAATCTTGTAGTTGACTTGCCTACGGAAAGTCATATTGACATGAGCGAGAAAGCTAAAACCTTCTG
Source organism: Neoascia interrupta (assembly GCA_947623515.1). NCBI lineage: Eukaryota > Metazoa > Arthropoda > Insecta > Diptera > Syrphidae > Neoascia > Neoascia interrupta. Next base: position 77,700,346 of record OX392463.1, on the reverse strand, counting down.
CGCTAGTTTGGTTGACTCAACCCCGAACCTAGTCGTTGAGTCTGCGTATGGAATAAATAGACGTGGCGCAAACAAATCAACAATAATCCTTAAAATTAAATCTAGAGAGTCTGCGTGAAACATACCTTTAAACTAAAGGGAACCAAAATAAGCATCCAAAGGACTTACCCTTTAACGTGGGACAACGTCTCACAAAAATGATGAACATTATGAAGGTGCTGCGTCAAAGGGACTCATCGATAAAAATGTCTTCTACACTTGGTTTGAGGTGCGGTGATAGAAATGGTTTAAATATTATTAATTCAATTTATGGAAACATTTCGCAGTCTATCAGAATGTTGAAATAAGTTTAGTGTATAGAAAATAAGAATTTTAAGCTACAATGTATCAGGTTTAAAAACAAATTGAATTTTGTAACTTATTTTAATTATGTTAAAAGTTTTGATATTTTTATATTATTTGAAACTCATTTATTAGAAATTGCAAACATCAAATTTAAAAAAATATTCTCGAATTATGAACTATCCTGGGCCCTTGCTGTGAAAACTAAGATTTTTGGAAGAGGAAGTGGTGGAACACTGTTCGGTTTTCGAGACAATCTCGAAGGGATTTATAGCTTTGAAAAGGCTGGCAAAATAAGTGTTATTAACTTAAAATCTAACTCAGTTGATGTCATCTTGGTGCCGATCTAGTTAAACTGTAGTCACTGACAGTGCGACTTCGACAAACTCTACGACTCACTTCATTCCTTAGATAACATTGGAGATTTAATGGTCTATGGCTTATTGGCTTGGCTTTTTGGAGATTTAAATGGTCGAGTTGGTCTCTCACAAAATAACTTTGCATCCGGATATAACAGCAGCTTAATGGAACCTTACCCAAAATCTAAGGACCCAACCTGTGATAGCAAAGCGACAAAAATTCTTGAACTTGCCGATGAATATGACATGCGTTTGTTGAATGGTAGTTGTAAAGGTGACTCTGAAGGTGAGCTAACATTTATTAGGGGAACTACGTACTGAAAAATAGATTATTGCTTTGTGTCGGGAGCCTGGTGTAAGCTCCTTAACAATTTCCAAGGAAATTGGAATCGAGATCTTTTCGGACCATACGCCCCTGGAAGTAACTCTCAATTTTGCTGCCAGCGAAAACTTTGATGACACGAGCTCACTAAGCCTTTTGCCAAAATTTGTTTGGAACAACCGAATGCTCGAAATTTATCAGCGAAACTTGGATGAAAACCTTACTTCACTGAGCTCGCAACATTATTCAGCCGATATGGAAGCCTTAACGGAAATCATTAAGAAATCTATTCCGCAACACAAGCCTTTTAACCCATATGAGCAAAAATGGTTTGATTTCGAATGTTTGAGAGCAAGAGACAAGTCTTTTAAATGTTTGAAGCTTATGAGAAGAAATGACTCCAACATCTTCAAAAAACTCTATCAAGATGCCAACAGGGAATATAAGCGCATTTGTCTAAGCAAAAAAGGAGATCTTGAACAGAAAAATATTGCACTCATAAAACTTTAAAGTCTTCGGCGCAATTCTGGAAAGCTGTAAAATACATAAACGGAAACACGTCAAACATTTCCTTGTCCCTTAAAGCCACACAACTAAGGACTCACTTCGATAAACTGCTCAACGCCTCACTAACCTCCCCGCTATTTCATTATGCAGCCTTTCTACTCATAGATGAAAAATTGGACTCTTCGTTTACTCTGGAAGAAGTCACAGAAGTTATAAATAACTCGAGATCAAACAAAGCTCTAGGCATTGATCGCATCCCGTTCGAGTTTTATAAACATTGCACAAACGAGTTTACACACTATCTCACAATGGAATACAATTGAATCTTTACTTCCAAAAGTGTCCCTGATGCATTCAAAAAAGCAATAATCTATCCACTTCATAAAAAAGGCGATTATAAAGACCCGAAGAACTACAGAGCAATTACATTTTTGAACACTGCAGCCAAACTGTTTGCTGCATTGATATACAAAAGACTGTACGAATGGATTCTAGAATATAACATTCTCAAAGAATTTCAAGCTGGATTTATTAAAGGATATTCTACAATCGACCAAATATTCTGCCTATCTAATATCGCTGATTCTTTCAAGAGCGAGAAAAAAATGTTTTACGCTTTTTTTGTAGATTTTCGAGCAGCTTTCGACACAATATCACGTGAAGCTCTATTTTACAAACTCTCCAAAATCAGTGTATCAAGCAAAATCATTCAAATTCTGCGAGCCTTGTATGAGAATAATATTGAGTACGTTTGGGATGTAGATGTAATCTCTTAAGAATTCAAGACGTCAATGGGAGTCAAGCAAGGCTGCATTGTAAGGCTGCACCGATGATGTCAAAGGTGGAATAAAATTCTGCGAAATAACAATCCCGGCATTGATGTAAGCGGATGATATCGTCTTCCTGTGTGACACTATCCAAGATATGCAGTTAATGATAAACAGACTTAGTACATATTGCAGATGTTGGAATCTTACTGTTAATCTTGAGAAGTCAAAAGTCATGATATTTAGAAAATCAGGAGGGCGTTACTCTCGTTTGGAAAAGTGGAAGTTAGATGGTGAAGAAATTGAAATCGTATCCAGATACAAATATCTAGGCATTCTGTTGTCGACTTCCTTAAGTTTGAAACCGCATTGTTGAGAAATTAGCTGATGCTAAAAGAGCCATCTGTTCAATTTGGGAACGCTGTTTCGAAAATAAGCAATGTATCTCTTAGCGCGCGCTAACAAACTTTGTTCCACTCGTCTGCAGCCTCGATAATGCTCTACGGAGCCCAAATATGGGGTTGCAAATATTACGATGAGGTAAAAAATTTCTCCGCTATTTCTTGAAGAAGATATTCCGGTTACCAAAAAACACCCCTAACCATATGCTACACATTGATACTGGAACTCCTCCCCTACGCTTGTACACTCTCAAAATGCACTTCAACCATACTTTAAAGTAACTGAAGATGAATGGATCCATAATACCGAGCCTAGTGTTAAAAAACATAATCAGAACAAATGGAAATATCTACGAGGAAAAGCAGAAAGTAGCATCCGAATGTGGAATGAATCTCACAGTTCAGACGGATGAACATCCCTATCTTTTGAGCGAAAAATTCAATTCAATTTGTAAGAATCTTGGCAGACATATGTGTGACCACTTTATCAAGGATGCCGAATCGTCACTTTTCAGAAATTACTATAGCAAACTCAACCATTTTTTAAATGAAAAAACGTATTTTCTTAACAGCTACACAGCTAAAAAAATTAGTACTATCTTCAAAATGAGAGGTGAACTGATACATTTAAATTTCGTGCCATATCGACCTGATTTACCAAAACTTTCTGACCTCTGCAACATTTGAGAGAGAGAAGTTGTCTTGCACCAAATGAACACCTTTTTCCCACACAAAGACATTCACAAATGCACATGGTACAAGCACAGTTTAAATCAGAAGTCACTGATTGATTTCTTTGTTGTTCCATCGTGTGTTCAAAGAATGATTTGTGATGTTCGAGTTTTCAGGGGAGCTGATTTGTCAACTGATCACCACTTAGTGCTGTGTAAATTGTTTTTCAGTGGCATTATTCCCTTGCCACCCAGGCGAAAACCAAGACTGGTGACCCGCATACGGTGGGAAAGGTTGCAGGATGATGACTCTGATTTCAGAGAGCGTTTTGCACAGCATGTTTCGGAGAAGTTTGGAACAAATTTGACCTTTTGAATGTAGAGGAGGAATGGCAGCTGTTTTTATCGGCAGTCATTGCCTCTGCAGGAAATCTTTGTGGAGTGATGCGGCTTGGGGTAGCGGCTGGTGGTGAGAAAAGAACTGCTTGGTTTAAAACGCCTGGAGTTCAAGAAGCCATCAGAGAGAAGAAGAGAGCCTACATTGAATGGATCCAATGTAGAAACTCAACTTCTCGAGCCCGGTACAATGAGGCGCGAAGGGCTTCCAATCTGGCAGTCAGAACAGCCAAGGAACAGTCATGGAAAAAGTTCGGCGAGAAGTTGGAGCACGATTACAGATCTTCCAACACGACATTTTGGCAGACCATTCGCCGGCTCAAAGGAAGGAAGTTAAATATCATTCAATAGGTTAAATCCAAGGACGGTACACTTCTTTCAGATGAGAGCGATGTCTTGCGCAGATGGAGAGAGCACTTTTCGAAGTTGCTCAACCCCCAACAGGATACTGAAGATGGCATTCCCACTGCTGACGAGATAAGGGCGGAGAATAGTCCCACAGTAGACGAAGTCACTGAAGCGATTAAATCGCTAAAAGTTGGCAAGTCTGCTGGAATTGATGAAATCCGGCCAGAAATGCTCAAGCCAATGGGTGAAGTGGTTATTAAATGGCTAACACGTGTCATTAAGGTGGTCTGGGATAGCGGGAAGGCACATAGCGATTGGCAAACGGGAGTTATAGTGCCCATTTTCAAAAAAGGGAACAGGAGAGATTGCGCCAACTATAGGGGCATATCTCTCTTGAGTCTTCCGGGAAAAGTATTCGCGAAGGTGTTGGAAACCCGTTCCAGAGCTGTAATCGAGCCTTTGTTACGGGAAGAACAGTGCGGCTTTCGGCCTGGCAGAGGCACAACCGACCACTTTACTCTGAAGGTTATTCTTGAGAAGGCCAGGAAATATGCCAAACCGGTCTATGCGTGTTTTGTAGATCTGGAAAAGGCGTATGACCGAGTCCCTCGGGATACACTGTGGAGAGCTTTTCAGGACAATGCGCTGAGTGGGCCTCTTCTGAGAGCCATCCAGTCTTTGCATGGAAACTGCAGAAGCTGTGTGCGGATAAGTGGCGTCAAATCCCGTCCTTTTGATGTGCGCGTTGGACTTCGCCAGGGCTGTGTTCTGTCGCCGCTCCTTTTCATAGCATATTTTGACTGGATGGTGAAGCGCAGTCTTAGCGAGCAATACTTAGAATTGGCTGGCATCAGGAGGAACCATCTGCTTTTCGCAGATGATTTGGCCATCCTTGCATCATCCAAAGAGGAACTTCAACGAGCACTGGATAGTTTTGCAGCCATCTGTGGTGATGCTGGGATGAAAGTAAACGTGAACAAATCGGAAGTGATGGTTGTTTCCCGAACTCCTGTGCAATGTACCCTGCACATAAATGGAGTTCCATTAAAACAGGTGGAGAAGTTTAATTATCTCGGGGTCTTTTTCACGAAAGATGGGAGGAGTGATACTGAGTTGTCCTGTACAATTGGCCAAGCTGGAGCAATAGTAAAGAAACTGCGCCGGCCGGTCATCAGGAAAGCTGAGCTTGGAGTGAAAGCAAAGATCTCAGTTTTTAATTCAGTGTCATGAAATTTAGGTAATGACTGAAAGAATTAGATCGCGGGTACAAGCTGCCGAAATGAGATTCCTGAGGTGCGTTGCTGGTGTTACTCTAAGGGACAGAGTGAGAAACGTCAGTATTCGTAGGAATCTTAATTTGAGCAGCTACTTCTCCGAGTGGAGCGATCGATTCTTCGATGGTTTGGACACGTTGTTCGCATGCCCCCTGACAGATTTCCTAGACAGATCATGCTAGCCGAGATGGGAGCGCGTCGCCCCCCTGGTAGGCCAAGAAACAGGTGGTGGGACCAGGTAAAGAACCTCTCTGAGTCCCTTCTAGGGATTGCGCCAGGGTCTCTTGAGTTGGTGGCCATTCAGATGGAAGGACCATTTAGCCACCCTCGCTTCGCGACCCTCTTAAAGGATAAGCGGCATTTCGAAAATGATGATGATGATGATGATGAAGTTGTCTTGCACTTTCTGGGTGTTTGCCTAATTCTAAAAGAGTTTCGAATATTGATGTTTGGAAAACGTGTCTTGGAGGTAGATGAGACAATAAATATCTTAAATGGTGAAAAAGGATGGGATTCCTTATAGTAGTAGCACTTCGTTATAGAAAGCGTACTATAGAAGGAGATTTTTAATGTAAAAGTTTAGCTTATATGATTGTCAACCTGGTAGACGGCCATAGGCCAAACCCGTTTTAACTTAGATTCTTTATTTAATTATAAAATTTTTGTTGAAATAAAAGTTAATTTAACAACCTAACAGAGAGTTTCATGTATCGGTGCGAAATCTGCAATGAAAACGACACCAACCTCAGGGCTGGAGGCAATTCTCAACATGCTACCCCTCGACCTCTATATGCAAGAATCTGCTGCCAATAGCGCCTTGAGGTTAAGTCAGTCACCTGGATGGATTCCAAGCTCACTTGGGCATGCGCAGATTCTTCACAGCGCTATAGAAGCCGACACCTCCTCCGACTACCTTACCCGCTATCTTGGCTTCGAAATGCCTTTTAATTGCATGTCTCCTAGCAGGGATGAATAGGAATCGGGGGAACCGCTATAAAACCAATCAAAAAAGAACATAGGCACGGGTGCGGGTGTCTACTATGAGAACCTACACATAGAAAAATACATAAGATTGTCCAATTATTGCAGCGACTTCCAAGCGGAGGTCTCTGCAGTCAAAGAGGCAGCCAGTCTACTTTCAGGATACCAAAGGATGATATAACCATATTTATAGACAGGCAGCCATAAAGGCAATAGTTGCCACAGAAATCAAATCCGAACTTGTTAAGTTTTGTCGCAAGGAGCTAAGGATTCTTGGCTCACAGCACAATGTAAGACTCTGCTGGGTTTCTGGCCACATGAACTTTAGAAGCAATGAAAAACTTGATGAGCTTGCACGACTTGTATCAACATTAGAACCTGAACGAGCCCTTCAATGGATAAAACCCCCATTCTGTGACCTAAGAAGGCGGGTGGAAAACAAGATCCGGATGAAAGCAAATACCAGATGTGCATGTTTTTCCACCTGTGAAATCTCAAGACAAATGTGGCCTAAATATGATAAGTTCCGAACTAACGCGCTCATCAAGAGCAACAGGAAGACTCTGTCGTTACTAGTAGGTATACTTACTGGTCACAATCTTTTAAGAAATCATGCAATGAAACTAAATCTCGACAATGACGACATCTGCAGGATGTGGCGATACGGATTGCTGCGAGGACACACCTCACTTTCTGTGCCCCTGTCCCAGGCTAAGTCAGTTGAGTAAAGGAACTTTAGGAAGCTACTTCTTCCACGACATTTCAGAACTTCCAAACTAACTTCTAACGTCCCTTTCCAGGTTTGTTGAATTAACAAGGTGGCTCAAGAACTTAACACGGTGTAAGAAGGAAGTGAAAGCATTCAAACAGCAAGGATTATTCCCCACTGGGTATCACAATGTGTCACAATGGACCTAAGTGCGATTATGCGCAGGTTATCTCGCTTCATCAATCTTATAACCTAACCTAACCTAACTTGGCAAGGTTTGGTGCGGACAAATGAATTTAATGGCGTATTCTTTTCAACACCGAATCGTGAAACTGGTGTGTAATACAGAAAAAAATTGGTCGACACCGAACTCGAATTTTCGCCACCGTAGTATTTGACGGTTTAGGCTGGGTGCAGTTTTGATTGGGTATGTGAAGTGACGTTTCGACTCAGTTTTCATTCGTTATTTCTTACAACGGCTGAAATTGTATGAAATCGACAAAAATTACAAAATATTTATTTTTAAATAAAAATGTTACTAAATATCACAAACCCAAAGCTATCAAATCAACTTAATTTTAAGTAAAACGTAAAAAAACAACCGACGCCAACAAAATCACGCTTCGAAATGAAGAAAAGGTAATCAAAATGAAGCCAAAGCCATTTGACACCCTGGCTCTAAAATGCCAAAAAGTGAAGTGGAACCTCAATCAAGCCAACGGAACTTCAAAAGTGCCGTCAACAGTAGAAGTACAACAGAGTCAGCTCGTCTAAGGAAAATGCTATCTAAAGAACCAGCGATTCCAAGCTATCTACAAATCTCTACACGTTCCAGGCTGTAAGCTCGTCGAGACTCACAGCCAGGAAACAACTAACCGCTAATTGAAACTACAATCCCAGAAGGCATAGTAACGGAAACTAAGCTAAGCCTGGCTATGATGGCCTGTACCTGTATCATATTATCTTAAAGAAAAGCAAGCCAAGGCAAGCTGTCTACAACTTGGTCACATACCCAAAGTATGGAGACAAGTTTTACCTTCATTCCAAAAGCAGAGAAATCGAGCCATACGACTGCCAAGGACTTTATGCTCAAAACATTGGAAAAACTAATGGATATGCACATTCGCAATCAAATTGACCCTTCATTGATATCAGCAGTCCAACATGCCTACATTAAAACAGCACTGCACAAAGTAGTCAGCGTTATTGAAAAGTCACTTCAAGACGAGGAATATACCCTTGCAGCCTTTTTTGAAATTGAAGGTGCTTTTAATAATGTCAAGACCTGCGTAATTTAACGAAATCTAGAAAATCTTAACGTTGACCAAGCTCTAATCAATCTTATTATAAATATGCTCAACAATAGGGTGATCAATGCATCCACAAGCGATAGTGTTTTTAAGGTGACTGCCTCCAGAGGCACCTCACAAAGAGGAGTCATCTTTTAGGAGCCACTTCTTACCCATAGAAGGATAAGTCAATGAGATACTTATAAGACTGGGCGTGGGAATGATTCACGTGATGGCCTCCGCCGATGATCTTGTTATAAAGATCAAAGGAAAATTCTTACCCACCACCAGCGAACTATTAGGGAAGGCTCTAGCGAAGCTTACAGTGCGGTGTGGGTTGACCACAAACAACCGTTATCGTGCTGTGCACAAACAAAAAAAACATACCGCAATTCTCTTTACCGGCGATTAAGAGACCTCTCTTCAACTCTCTTATAGAGCATGATACTAAAGGTTGATTCTTGATAGGAAACTAAGCTGGAAACTCAAATTGAGGAAAGAGTAAGAAAAGCCTCAACCGCATTCTATACCTGCAGTCGCATTATCGGGAAAAATTGGGGTCCTAGACCCAAAAAATTATCCTTTGGATGTATACTGCAATTGTTAGACCTATTCTAACGCATGGGTGCTTAGTCTAATGGCAACCAGCTGGAAAAAGCACAAGCCTACGCTACATGCTAATAATACTGAGAGCTCAGTGTATTGGTACGACATCTGCAATGAGAACGACACCAACCTCAGGGCTGGAGGTAGTTCTCAATATGCTAACCCTCGACCTCTATATGCAAGAATCTGCTGCCAATAGCGCCTTGAGGTTAAGTCACTCACCTGAATGGATTCCAAGCTCATTTGGTCATTTGGTCTTATAGAAGCCGACACCTCCTCCGACTACCTTACCCTCTTATTCGAAATGCCTTTTAATTGCATGTCTCCTAGCAGGGATGAATAGTAATCGGGGGAACCGCTATAAAACCAATCGACAGCCATGTATACAGATGGGTCAAAAAAGAACATAAGCATGGGTGTGGGTGTCTACTCTGAGAACCTACACATAGAAAAATACATAAGATTGTCCGATTATTGCAGCGTCTTCCAAGCGGAGGTCTCTGCAGATCCCAATCTTTTGAGATATCATGAAGTGAAAGTAAATCTCGACAATGACGACATCTGCAGGATGTGGCGATACGGATTGCTGCGAGGACACACCCCATTTTCTGTTCCACTGTCCCAGGCTAAGTAAGTTGAGGAAAAGCTTCTTCTTCCACGACATTTCAGAACTTGCAAACGCACCTCTTACGTCACTTTCCAGGTTTGTTGAACTAACATGGTGGCTCAAGGAACTTAACACGGCGTAAGAAGGAAGTGAAAACATTCAAACAGAATGTGTCACAATGGACCTAAGTGCGATGAGGCGCGGGTTATCTCGCTTTATCAACCCTATAACCTAACCTTACCTAATTTGGCTAGGTTTGGTGCGGACAAAGGAATTTAATGGCGTATTCTTTTCAACATCGAATCGTGAAACTGGTGTGGAATACGGAAAAAAATTGGTCTTTTCTCGTTCACCTGAACGGAATGGTGCTCATGTAAATGTTCTCTCCGGTGTCGACACCGAACTCGAATTTTCGCCACCGTCGTATTTGACGGTTTAGGCTGGGTGCAGTTTTGATTGGGTATGTGAAGTGACTTTTCGACTCAGTTTTCATTCGTTATTTCTTACAAAGGCTGAAATTGTATGAAATCGACAAAAATTACTATATATTTTTTTTTAAATAAGAAAAGTTACTAAGTATCACAAACTCAAAGCTATCAAATTAACTTCATTTTAAGTAAAAAGTAAAAAACAACCGACGCCAAATTGAAATTAAAGAAAAGGTAATCAAAAATAGTGGGAGGGTTACAATCCGCTTAGGCGAATCGTTGGACACCCCATCCCAATTGACCACTCCCAAGCTCCGAATTGTATCATAAATCTTGGTTGTTAAATTTCAATTTCAATTAATTTCGATTGTATTTAGAATTCCTCAATTAAGAATCTCCTCACTAAGAAAGGGGCGTGGCATCCACCCCTTCTCAATAACATCGTATTTCTGTTTATATGTTTGATCAGAAATGGTATACACGTGTTGATTGCATTTTCATACTAAAAATTTGGTTTATACTTAAAAACGCCCCCCCGCGTGGCGAAAGTTTATTCACTTGAGTTGAAAGCTTACGCACATATCTGAACATTTTATGGTACAAGTGTTTTTGGATTTAAAGCAAATATATCAAATAAAAACCGTTTATAAGAATGCATATTCAGTACGACCACGCCTACTAGGGGGCGGTATTCGCTTTTTTTTTAATGCCAATCACAAAACATTTAAGCGAGGATATCGCATACAAAATTTCAGCTTCCCACCAAAATGATTGCAAATGATGACACCAACTGACTGCACCGGTGGAGTATTTCTCGTTCTGAACACAATGAAACTGAGTGTACACATTTATGAGCTACGTCCAAAGTTCTTTCGCATCCGTGAGCATGCAGCTCACCAGCAACTCCAGATTCGTGACAATCAATTAAATTTATTTAAAACGAGTTCAATCCTGGAGTAATAGTTTTAAATGGACAGCAAACAAAAATTGCACATCCCTTCCACTATTTTTTTTATATTGTAAACACAATTTTTGACACGTTCAATGACTTTTCAACTAAAATATATCTGTCCTTGTCTGGCAAAATCTATCTTTCCTTCTCTTACTAGGCTGACACATTGGTCGATTTAATCCGGAAAAAATGCAGAAAAAAGAAGTATCATACGTTCACTTAACTAGATGTTCAACTTGCGTCCCTCTTGCCATCCAACGCCCATTTATTTACGTTTTTTTTAAAGCCTTCAAAGCTTTTATAAAGCTTCAATAAAAGCGTTCCCGTACCTTTTCCAGTGTCTTGTTGATTCCTAAGTGCCCACCACGTTCTCCAGCGTGCATTTCCCGAAAAAATCTCCTGGACCTCCTCGACCGTTGCACCACAAGCTGCATTTTGAAGGATTTTCCATTTGGCATTTCCCATTTTGTACGCAGAACACCCTCATGTAAGTGGAGAGAGTCCCATTGCGCCCAGTATGCCTTTAAGGTAGTACTTCTGTCAGAGCTATCTCTTGCATTCGGCTTCTCCATAGATTCCCTCCATGCAAGGATTGGCTCGATGTTCAGCAAAGTTCCTCAGTACTCCAGCCTTCTGCTGGTACAGCTTTTATTCTCTGGGCAGAAAAACTTTCGTCTTTCCCTCTTGTCGCACGCACAATTGGGCTCACATGGTCTCCGGGATAATGTGTCCGTGTCGCAGTGCAGTCTTCCTTTGCGATGCCGTATCTTAAAGCCATAAGCTGGCAATTGTTCGATCCATCTTATGACGTGGCCCGCAGGATTGTTGAACTGAGAGCGGCGTGGTTTGAGAGCGGCATAGATTGCTCGCAAGATGAACTTCTGGCCACTCAGGTACTTCTGGAAATGTTTCGGCGCCAAGGAGTTCTCGCCTGTTAGCACAGTAATATCTTTCTAGTCGAGTTAGAACTTTGCTGAAGTCTGGTACCTCTTTCTCCTGCCCAACGTGTAACTGTGACAATACTGCGTCCACAATAAATGTCTTGCCAGGAATGGGATAAGCTAGTATCGGTGCTTCGAAAAGTCGCTTCTTCAGATGCTGGAAGCTTCTTTTGCACTCACCTGACCCTTTGAATTATCTTCCCTTCTCAGTCATCTTATGCAGACACTTTGCAATCTCGGCGAAATACTTGACGAACTTCCTATAGCACGTAGCAAGACCGAATAAGCTCCTTAGCTGGTGCTTGTCTTTGGGAACTGGCCAACTTCTCACAGCTTCGATTTTCTCTGGATCCGTTTTCATTCCATCCGTCGACATCACGGTCTTGTCGACATCACGGAAGACTGCCCCAGATACTTTACTTATGCTTGAAGACCATACACTTCTTTGGATTGAGCTTCAAGTGTGCTAATCGCGATATTAAGTTGTCGCGATATTCAGCAAACGTCCTTTCCAAAACGATGACGTCATCCAAGTATACCAGGAAGGTTTTCCACGTCAGACCATGTAAGACACGATCCATAAGATGCTCAAAGGTGGCCAGAGCGTTACACAGACAAAATGTCATAAACTGCCATAGTCCATTTCCAGTTGTGAAAGTGGTCTTCTCTTTGTCTTCTGGATGGATCTGTACCTGCCAGTTGCCACTTTTCAGGTCGAGGGTGGAAAACCATTTTGCTCCAGAAAGTGTGTCCAATGTGTCATCTATTCAAGGCATAGGGTAGCATCTTTAAGCCGCCGGTAATCCACGCAGAATTGAGTGCTGCCATCCTCCTTTTTCGCCAGTACAACAGGCGACGCCCACGGACTTTCCGAGCTTTCGATTAAACCGTCTTTTCCCAAGGGCGATATAATCTGGGCGGCCTCATCCTGTTTCGCCAACGGAAGTCGTCTAGCAGGTTGTCGGATTGGTCTCACATCTCCGGTGTCTATGCGGTGTTGTATCAAGTGTGCTCGACCATAGCCTCCAGCCAGTGAAGCGATTGTATCAGTAAACTCGACAATGAGACTCTCCGCTATGGTTTGCTTCTCCTGATTTAGCTCACAGTCTCCGAGTATTAGTCTTACGTACCACGGTAATTTTTGATGGAGAGACAGGAATCGTAGGCTCACTCTAAGTTAGTGCCGAAATGGCTGCAATGGGTACGCATCTTCCCATCAACTCTGCTTGCCTGAGTTTAACGGGATGCTTGTTAACGTTCATCAGTCTTACCGGCACCATGCTGTTCTTGGGCTCAGCAAGAACATTTTCCAAGACGTAATTTTTAAATTTACATTCGTTATCTGGCCCGATGAAATAGAGCAAGAGGTTCTCTGGATCACCCTCCAAACGTGTCCAAATAACTGTCTCTGAAGAGATCACCCCTCAAAAATCTCCGAAGAACTGTCTCTGAAGAGGGTTGCAGAACTTCATCGATTCCCGTTATCGCTCGAAGATTAACAGTGTTGCCATTTCCGTACACCATAGGAATCTCGACCGTTCGGTACCTTAGCACCTGTACTCGATGGTCTAGAATTCCCTCGTGTGCCTTGAAATCTACTCCAATGATGCATTCGTCGCATATGTCGGCTAACAAGAATGCGTGTGAGAAGTTCAATTTCTCTGGTTGTATCTGTTGTATCCATGATTGCCTCCACTGTTAGATTCTTGTTGCAGCAGTTTGTTTGCGGAGCTTGGATGATGGATGAATGCCTTGTCTGTGTGGCCTTAAAGTTGATCGTTTAGATGAAAAAATTCAATGTGCCAAGTGTCATATACTGTTTCATCTTAAATGTATGAACCTTAATCTAATAGACTGTGACTACATGAAAAAAAACCACATTCCATTTCTTTGTGCACCGTGTAAAGTCATCAGACGCAACTCACTACGCTCGCCGCCACCCAACCAGCATGTACACATTCCCGATGATTCACCGATTACCACTACACCACAGCTATCGTCACCCGCACTTGCGGAGGAAGATGCTCTCTATTCTTCCGATGTGCCGCTGCCTTCGTCATCACTCACTGCCAGCGGCAAAGATAATAGTACTTCTCCCAAAGTGATAACCTTGGATCTTTTGTACCAAGAGATTGTCTCTCTAAAAACCATGAATTGCAATGCGCTGTTGCAAATAAACACACTGCAAGCCGAAAAACGATCTCTTAAGGAAAAAATGAAGAACCTACATCGCTTAGTCAACTCGCTGCAACAAAAACCTCTTCGCAAATGCATTGACATAGTGGGCATACCTAATGTCAATAAGGAAAATGCGTTGAACTCCGCTATAAAAGTGCTGGCTGAAGGCTTTGGTGCTGAAGTTTGCCCAGATGACATCAAATCTCACTATATAAAGAATATTATTGACATAAAAAAAACAGGAAAGAACCCCAATCTGTTTCTGGGAATTCAACTGCTGCCGCGTCATCTCACGTCGTTTGCCTGAAGTTTAAGAGCATGGACTGCAAGCAGAATATTATGAAAAAGAAACACAAGGTATACTGTAGTAGTTTATTCGGTCAGCAATATGGCAAAAAACAGATTTATGTAAATGATAGTCTTTCGAATTTCAATCGAGCGCTTTATAATAAAGCTGTAATAGCTAAAAAAGAACTTCAATTTTCTTTTTTGTGGGTTAGGAATGGTTCAATCTTAATGCGAAAAAAACAAGGGGATAAGTATTTTATAATTTCTTCATTTGATGATATTGAAAATTTGTCTAGAATTTAACTTATGCTTCCATTAGCCATGAACAATCTACATAACTCAATTGAAGATCCTTTTGTAAATAACTTTGTTTGTTCTCCTTTTCCTATTCACTATGATACAGATGCTTTTTATAATGTTTTGCATGGAAAAAATTGTATAGACAATAAGTATATCATTATTCATCAAAATATCCGTAGTTTGCGAGCGAATTTCGACTTACAAATAGAATACAAATAGAATAAAGAAACTCCAGCCTTGGATGTCGAATGATTTGCTACAAAAAATCCAAGCTAAAAAGAAATTATATTTAAAGTGTAAAAAATATCCTGGTAATACTCGATTTCGCAAATCTTTTGAACTTATATGCAAAGACGTAGCCATAGAGGTTCCCTTATGTAAGGAACGCTTTTACATTGAGAAATTTAATTTGGCTAAGGGAAACGCTAAACAAGAGTGGAGCATTGTAAATGAAATGTTTAACAAAAAATCTTCATGTGATGTACCTTCAAGCATAATGTCCAAAGAAAGCGTTATTACATCGTCAGCTGATATTGCGAATACTTTTAATGAATACTTTGCTAACGCTGCTTTAAATACGCTGTCTGTTGCTGGTTTAGATTCAACTTCTCAGTTATCTTTTTCTTACCAATGTGTCGGTGATGATTACGATTCACAAAATAGTTTTGTCTTTGAGCCAATTACTTCTTTTGAACTTTACAAAAGTATTCAGTTATTAAAAAAATCGAATTCATCCACCCAGAACAGCTATTCAAATAGTTTCATTAAGAACATTTGTCTGAATATTGTCGATGTCTTGGCATATATATATAACAAAAGCATTTATCTCGGTGTTTTTCCGGAGAGTCTAAAAAATGCCGAAGTGATACCAATTTTTAAGAAGGGTGACAGGATGGACTTAAATAATTACCGGCCGATATCTCTTCTTCCGGTTTTTTCTAAAATATTTGAAAAGGTTGTGAAAACTAGAGTTATTTCCTTTCTTGATAGAGGCTCTTTCTTTAGTTCTTGTCAATTTGGCTTTAGGGTTGGAAAAAATACGGAAGACGCACTACTAAACTTTTGTAGTCATGTTCATAAGAGCTTAAACGATAAAAAGTTTACTGCGGCTCTCTTTATAGATATCAAAAAAGCTTTTGATACCGTGAACCATGAGTTGTTGTTGTCGTATTTGGAAAAAGCTGGTTTCCGAGGATTTATTCTCAAATGGTTTGCTTCTTACCTAAACGAAAGAAAACAACGAGTTAAAATAGGCAATGCTTTTAGTAGTTCTCTGTCAATTACAATTGGTGTCCCACAGGGCTCTGTACTTGGTCCTATTTTGTTCCTTATATTTATTAATTCAATTTTTTACCTCTGTTTGAAAGGAAAGAAAGTCGGGTTTGCTGATGATATCGCTTGCTCTTATGCTAGTAATTCTGTGTTGGATTTAGTGGCAGATATAAACCATGATTTGGATCTCTTAAGGCACTGGTTTGCCTCACATAAACTTGTCATCAGCGAAAAAACCAAAATCATGTATTTTAACCCTTCTTCCTTTGAAATGCAACCTCCAAATTTTATCTTTCACAGCAACACTTGTACTAAATTTATAAACTGTGCTGATTGCCATTCGACCTTCAACTGTGAGGTAGACTGCTGTCCTAAGTGCTTTCCTATCGAGCATGTATCCGAATTTAAATATTTGGGTTTAAATGTCGACAATAATTTGAATTGGGGCGTACATACATCCCTCTTAAAAAAATACTTATTGACAACAACTTACATCATGTACCACCTTCGACAATTCTGCTCTCATAAGCTTCTGGAAACAATATATTATGGGTTGGTTCAATCTAAGCTGCAGTATGGCCTCATTTGCTGGGGAGGTACTTATAAAAATAAACTTCAGCCTTTGCTAGTCTTACAAAAGCATGTGTTGAGAATAATGTTGAAAAAAAGGCGTCGTGAACATAGCTTTCATTTATTCTTCAAATCGAAGATTCTGCCACTTAAGCACCTATATTTTTACAAGGTTCTAAAAATCTTTTTTCAAAGAAGTGGCTATCTATTAAATCAAAACTTAGTGTCCCGTAATCTCCGTAGTAATCATCGCTATCTG
The DNA here is from genome assembly GCA_947623515.1 of Neoascia interrupta. Classification (NCBI taxonomy): domain Eukaryota; kingdom Metazoa; phylum Arthropoda; class Insecta; order Diptera; family Syrphidae; genus Neoascia; species Neoascia interrupta. Next base: position 77,683,579 of record OX392463.1, on the reverse strand, counting down.
GCTTCTATTCCCCCTCATAACACTTATAAGTATTTCAACTTTTACACATCAGTAGCACCTCGTGTTTTTAATAGGCTGCCTTTTTCTATTCGAAGCATTCGTAATCCTTTTATATTTAATAGAAAAATTAAAGAGTGGTTATTTACTTTTGATAATAGTCAAATTTATAGTCTTGTTCGAACGTTAGTATGATCCCCAAATATTAATAAGTATAATTTTGATTCTGCATGTGACTTGCTATTACTATTTTTAAATTTATAAAATTAAACTTTAATTACTTTAAAAAGAAAAACACTATAGTATAACTTAAGCGCTAGCACCCCACTGTAAAAATGTATTTTAGTTTTTTATATTTAATAACATCCGATACTAGTTCTTAACTACAGGATGTTTCTTGTAAGTTCAATGAATTATCTTTTCAATATTAAGCGGCTTTTGTAGCCTGTATTTATAGACTTTGTTATTCTTAAGTAAATCTTAATTCTGAAATTGTATTCATTGGATGAAATAAATCAAAAATAAATCAAAATCAAAATCAAATGGTCCTGAGGGTGTCGATTTTATCAACTTACTTCTGCGCTTCGTCATTCTTTCCTATTCAAGCACTGTGGGGGCAGTTTGCTTATCTTGATGGGGCTCGGCACTGTCGCTGTAGGTGTCTCAGCTGCTACTTCCATAGTTAGGTCAAAATCTAGTGCTTCAGCGAGTGTCTTATTTTCTGCCATTCTTACAGCCATTTGTAGCTTTCCATCCGCAATGGCATTAACAAACGCATCGGTTGCCAACTCGTTTATAATTTCCCTGCTGATGTTGGGAAAGAACAAATTCGCGAACTGATCGATTTCGGCTTGCAACTGTTGAAGCGTTTCATCCCTTGTCTGATAGTTTCGGCGCAACTGGGCCGGGTAAACTTGCTGCATGTGGTCGTCGCCAAACCTCAACACGATGACCTTCATCATGGCATCATAATACTTCTGTTTTTCTTCAGGAGTGGTTTGCAGCAATTCGGCAGCTGTTCGTCTAAGCGCAAGCGTGAAGATACAGAATTCTCGCTGGGATCAACGATGCCTGCAAGGCCAGTGGTAATAAACCACGCTTTGACACGTTGGTCACTATTAAGAAATTCAAAATACTAAACTGTTGTGACAAGTACACACTCGACTGGCTTAACAACTTTATAAGCAATACTGATGCCCCGTGGGCTGGCGCTGACTTAAGGGTTGTTAGCCTGAAGGAGGTACTTGAGTACACCAGACCGAAGGGTCTCATCCGCATCCCTGGAGCTCACATTCCCAAGGACTTGATCAAGAAATACCTTCGGAACCTAAAAACATAACTTCACACCGAGGACTGGAAAGTAATTGAAGTGGGCGAGTACACGGAGAACGGTACAACCGCCACGGTGCTGCTCAACCACAAATCGATGCCGCTACTCCACAAAAACAAGTTTAAAGTACGCGTTGGAGTTACCACCTGCAGAGTACAAGCTATTGGGGAGTCAGCGAAGAAGGTAGAAGGAGAGGATGCTGGTCAGCATGAAAGTGGTGCAGATAAACCTGCACCATAGCAAGGCGGCCAGCGCCAATTTTGTCTACCTTTTTAATAAGATAGACATTGACATTGCTCTAATCCAGGAACCATGGTTAGTCCGTGGGAAGGTGAAGGGTCTAGAGAACAAAGACCTAAAGGACTATCATACATTGAAGGTAGGATGCAAGATTAGAGCATGCATTGTCGCTACAAAGCAGATTAAACTTAATCTTTTATCCACCCACAGCAACGGGGATCAGGCAGCGGCGAAATGGAAGTGACGTCGGAATAATCCACTCATCTTCTCATCGACCTTCATGCCTTTTGACTCGGTGGATAATCCACCAGCATGCACCAGATCCCTGGTTCTAAAATGCTATAATGAGAAGTGGGGCCTCATCCTTGGCTGTAATGCTAACGCCCACCACACGCAGTGGGGCAGTTCCGACATCAACAAGCGAGGTGAGTCACTTTTTGAATTTATCTTAGAACAAAATCTACTAGTATTAAATAAGAGCAACGAACACACCTTTGCGACAAGAAATAGAAGAGAGGTGCTTGACGTCACGTTGTGCAGTAACTCTCACTCGCTCTCCTTAGACAACTGGAAAGAAGAATCTTTCTCAGATCACAAAATAATTGAATTTTGTTTAAACACAACCAAACCCAGGCCTGCTACTTACCGAAATCCTCGGAACACTGACTGTGAAGTTTTTCTCAGGGAGATAGGCCTAAACAAAACAAAGTTACATGAGCATCAAACAACAACTACGAATGACGTCGATGCCGTCGCCACAGAGTTATCTAGGAATCTACACAATGCATTTAACAAAGCGTGGTGGGCAATAGATCTACTTGCAATTGGGAGGAAAATTAGGTCACTTTTCAATCGGGCAAAAGCCAACAATAGGCCAGAGGACTGGGAGTTGTACAAATCAAGCCAACGGAATTTCAAAAGTGCCGTCAACGGTGCTAAATGCAGGTGCTGGCGCACTCTCTGTGCAAACATTGAAAGTACAACAGAGTCAGCCCGTCTAAGGAAAATCCTATCTCAAGAACCAGCGATTCTAAGCTATCTACAAACCTCTAACGGCTTGTGGACGCAATCCTGTTCGGAAACGCTTGAGCTTCTAATGGAAACACATTTTCCAGGCTGCCAACTCGTCGAGACTCACAGCCAGGAAACAACTAATCCTGTAACTGAAACTACAATTCCAGAAGACATAGTAACGGAAACTAAGCTAAACTGGGTAATTGACTCTTTTCATCCATACAAGTCACCCGGCTGTGATGGACTGTATCCTACAATCTTACAAAAAGGCAAGCCAATTATTTTATCTGTACTTAAAAAACCATATAGCCGCTGTCTACAACTTGGACATATTCCCAAAGTATGGAGAGAGGTTAAAGTCATCTTCATTCCAAAAGCAGGGAAATCGAGCCACACGACTGCCAAGGACTTTAGGTCCATAGCCTATCATCCTTTATGCTAAAAACTTTAGATAAACTTATGGATAAGTACCTTCGCACTCAAATTGACCCTAAATTGATATCAGCAGCCCAACACGCTTACATTAAAGGTAAGGGCGTTGAAACAGCGCTGCACAAAGTAGTCATTTCAGGACAAGGAATATACCCTTGCTGCCTTCCTTGACATTGAGGGTGCCTTTAATAATGTTAAGACCTGTGCACTTAAACGAAATACAGAAAATCTAAACGTTGACCAAGCCCTTATTAATCTGATTATAAATCTGCTTAAAAATAGGGCGATCATTGCATCCATAGGCGATAGTGTTGTTAAGGTGACTGCCTCCAGAGGTACCCCACAAGCAAGAGTCATCTCACCACTTCTATGGGTACTGGTAGTCAATGAGATACTTATAAGACTGGGCGCGGGAGGGATTCACGTGGTGGCTTATGCCGTTGACCTTGTTTTAATGGTCAAAGGAAAATTCCTACCCACTATCAGCGAACTATTAGAGAAGGCTCTAGAGAAACTTAGCTCGTGGGCAAAGCAGTGCGGTTTGGGTGTTAACCCACAAAAAACCGCCCTCGTGCTGTTCACAAACAAAAGAAATATACCGCAATTCCCTCTACCGGCGATTGAGGAAACCTGTCTTCAACTCTCCGATAGAGCATGCTACTTAGGGGTGATTCTTGACAGGAAACTAAGCTGGAAACTCAATGTTGAGGAAAGAGTAAGGAAAGCCTCAACCGCATTCTATACTTGCAGTCGCATCTTCGGGAAAAATTGGGGTCCCAGACCCAAAATTGTCCTTTGGATGTACACTGCAATTGTTGGACCTATTTTGACGTATGGGTGTTTAGTCTGGTGGCAAGCAGCTGGAAAAAACACGAACCTACGCTACATGACAATAATACAGAGAGCTGCTTGTATTGGTACGACATCAGCTATGAGAACGACACCAACCTCAGGGCTGGAGGCAATTCTCAATATGCTACCCCTCAACCTCTATATTCAAGAATCTGCTGCCAAAAGCGCCTTGAGCCTCAGTCAGTCACCTGAATGGATCCCAAGCTCATTTGGTCATACGCAGATTCTTCACAGCGTTATAGGAACCGACACCTTCTCCGACTACCTTACCCCCTACCTTGACTTCGAAACGCCTTTTACCTGCATGTTTCCTAGCAGGGATGATTGGGAATCGGGGGAACCGTTAAGAAATTTATCGATAGCCATATACACAGATGGGTCAAAAATGAGCATAGGCACGGGTGCAGGTCTCTACTCTGAGAACCCACTTATAGAAAAATCTATAAAATTGCCCGATTCTTGCAGCGTCTTGCAAGCGGAGGTTCTTGCAGTCAAGGAGGAAGCAAGCCAACTGTCAATAACGGCAATACCAAAGGATGATATTACCATATTTATAGCCAGCCAGGAAGCCATAAAGGCAATAGCTGCGACTGAAATCAAATCCGAACTTGTTAAGTGCTGTCGCAAAGAGCTAAAGGTTCTTGGCTCACAGCACATGTAAGACTCTGCTGGGTTCCTGGCCACAGGAACTTTCGTGGCAATGAAAAAGCCGATGAGCTTGCACGACATGGATCAACATTGGATCCTCATCAAGCCCTTCAATAGATCAAACCTCCACTCTGTGACCTTAGAAGGCGGGTGGAAAACAAAATTCGGATGAAAGGAAATACAAGATGGATATCCTTGTCCACCTGTGAAATCTCAAGACAAATGTGGCCTAAATATGATAAGTCCCGAACTAACGCGCTCATCAAGAGCAACAGGAAGACTCTGTCGTTGCTAGTAGGTATACTTACTGGTCACAATCTTTTGAGACCCCATGCTATGAAACTAAATCTCGACAATGACGACATCTGCAGAGGATGTGGCGATACGGATTGCAGCGAGGACACACCTCACTTTCTGTGCTACTGTCCCAGTCTAAGTCAGGAAAATAACTTTAGGAAGCTTCTTCTTCCACGACATCTCAGAACTTTCAAACGCACCACTAACATCTTTCCAGGTATGCTAAATCAACAAGGTTGATCCAGGAACTTAACACGGCGTAAAAAGGAAGCGGAACATCCACAAAACCAGGATTATCCCCTACTGGGTATCACAATGGGTCTAAATAGCCCTAAGTGCGATGAGGCGCGGGTCACCTCGCTCCATCAGCCCAACAACCTAACCTAACCTAAGCGCAAGCGTGGGAGCAACCAACTTCTCGGCATTGTTCCAATTGTTCGTCATCATGGCAGCATCACACTGCCGCTTATAAATCGGCCATGACGTTAGGCCATCAAAGGCAGGAGGCTGCATTTCTTTACGCCACACTGTGGTCCCAAATGACTCTTTTCGTTGCAAAAATCATAACTATCGAAAGCATAAAGGTATCGGCACAATTTTCTCGTCTTCTTATTATTAGACATTTTAAAGGTTTTTCGGATTGAATCGCGTATTAATTAAAACGAGCGAGTTACTGACAGACAAGGCAAAGTTTTGAAGCGATACGGGGTAAAATCGACATTCTTACATCCAAAAAAACTTCCCACTTCAAACACCTGTCGTGTTTTCGGTTCCCTATAGCTGTGGGGCATCATATGTTGGGCAGACAAGAAAAAACATCGCCACCCGCTTCAAGAAACACATTAGTGCTGTCTGCAAACGTCAACGGGAGAAATCAACAATATGCGAACACATCCTGGACAATACAAACGAACACCACTGGATACGTTTTGATGAGACAAAAGTTCCTGCCCGCGAGCCGCATTATATCCCTCGCTTAGTTCGGGAGGCTATTGAAATGAAACGACATAAAAATTTCAATAGGTACGACAGTTTTAAACTCTCGAAAACCTGGGATCCCATAAATAACACCACACGGTCGATCGAGGCTTGCGACACCAAGGGATATTGTGAGCACGGCTTGCTCCCAACAAAATCTACCGTATAACCGAGGGAACAATTCACCGTCTACGCACCGCCACAACCTGCATAGCGTAAATCGCCAATAGCAGCTCATTTTTTAAACGCGATAATATCCGAAAAACCTTTAAAATGTCCATTAGCCACCTCGAAACCTTAAAAGTTATATTCTTATTATTAATTTCAGGAACTATAAATAAAGTCAGTTAAGGAAATTGGCTGCACAGGGTGTTTCGAAATAGTTTGCTGAAGTGAGATTTTTTTAGAAAAAGGAATTATCAAAATAAGGCATTAAAGTAAAACTATAAAAGCAGTCCTAAAACTTGTGAAAAAATGAATTTGAAAAAAAAAAAAATGTCGACGAGCACTTGAATCGTCACCTCAGTATTGGAGAGACATAAATGCATTTTTCCCGTTTTTGAGTTAGGAATGTTTTCTTTGTGAAAAAAAGTTTTTGTTTACTATGTGGTGTAACAAAATCTCCCCTATCTCTATTATTTCAAAAGATATCGGTATTACAAATGACATATATGCACTTTTGGGAAGAAATGCAATGTATTGATCTGGCACATAAGCCTTTGTATAGAAATGTCATATATTTGTATGAACTTTTTCGATTTTTTTTTCAATGTTTTAAATGCCCCATGCGTACAATTGGCCTCGGCTATGCTTTATTTGCAAACACATGATTCAGTGCTGAAATGCCCTATACATACAATTATTGAAGGCAAACACAACAACTCTACTTCAATTGGTGGTTTATTAAGAACTAAAACATGATTTGAGTGTCAAGTAACATTATGGTTACAAATGAATGAGTGAGTTTTAAGGAAGTGTTCAACTTTACAACACTCCCTCTCAACACAAATGCTTCGCTTACATTCCATTGTTTTGCTTAGATTATTTCATTAATTTACAAAAGAAAAATTCAATATAAATTCATTAAATCAATAAATTGTGAATGCTTTGTATTGCACAAATTTTTCGTTAATACGTCTGCAATCATGTCACTCGATTGAACATAATTTAAAGTTATTTGATTGCTTTGCAGGACTTCTCTAACATGTTGATACCTTATGCCTATGTGCTTACTGCGCGCATGGTATACTGGGTTCTTCGCAAGATGATTCGCACTTAGGTTGTCTCCGTTGATTACGATTGGGCAATCACCAACCAGGGAAATCGATCTCCATCAAAAGTCTTCGTAGGTATATAGCTTCTTTTGCCGCAGTTGATAGCGTCATATACTCAGCCTTGGTGCTGCTTAAGGCGACTGTGTTCTGCTTTCTGCTCTCCCAAGAAAATACACCACCAGCCAAGAAAAAATCGTAGCCAGTGTAGGTCTTTCGATCCGTCTGATCGCCACCCCAATCGGCATCAACGTAGCCATGAACCGGATGACCTTGTTTCCTGTAATGCAGCTTGTAATTTATTGTTATGGCTAAATACCTTAAAATCTGTTTTGCTCTGGCTTCATGTTCGACTTGCGGATCCATGTTTCGCTGTGCCAACTTGCAAGCCGAGTGCAAAATGTCAGGACGAGTTGAGTTGGCCAAATGCATTAAAGCGCCAATTATTGATTGGTAAGGCGTAGGATCCACCTTCTTGCAGCGTTCGTTGTCACACTTAATCGGAAAACCAACATCAAGAGGTGTAGCAGCTGGGCGGCAATTTTCCATTCTATACTCCTTCAAAAAGTTATTGATGTACTGCTTCTGGCACAGGGTGATAGCTCCCGTTTCTCCCTCTCGCTCAATTTCCATTCCCAAGAAGTGTTGCAACGGACCCTTATCCACGACCTCAAATGCGTTTGCTATCTCAACTTTGATTTTCATTAAGTCATCTTTTCTCGAACAGGCTAAAATAATATCATCAACGTAAATGGCACAGAGATTAAGGCTACCTTCGTAGTTCATTTTGTACAGGCACGGTTCATTTTTACAAGCGATAAAACCTATATTTCTGAGGACCATATCGAGCTTAGAGTTCCATTCGCGGCCTGACTGCTTTAGGCCGTAAATGGCTTTATTAAGCCTCAACACTCGATCAGGAAAATTTTCATCTACAAGCCCCTCCGGCTGACGCATATATACCTCATCCTTCAAATCGCTATTAAGGTAGGCTGTGGATACGTCCATCTGATGAAAATGTTTGAAACGCTCAGTCGCTACAGCCAAAAGCATCCTAAGAGTTGCATAGCGCACCACTGGGGAGAAGGTTTCGGTGTATTTAACTCCAAACTGTTGACTGCAGCCCTTGGCAACAAGTCTGCACTTAAAACGTTCATTCGTCCCATCCATATTCCTCTTAAGGCTGAACACCCACTTGCTACCAATCGCTTTCTTCCCAGGGGGTAGTTCAGCTAATGATCCCGTGTTATTCGCAATAAGTGCTTCATATTCCCTTTGCATGGCACCCTTCCAATCCTCAGCGTTCGCAGTTAGCATTGTCTCCTTCACAGTCTGTGGTATTTCGTGTTTAAGTCTGAGCTCATCAGATTAAGAATATTGAATTGCTTTCGTGGACGACCTGGTGCTCCGTTCCGAATAATCCTTGGTCTACCTGGTCCTATTTTAATATTTTCCTCAGGATTACTTTTCAAATTACCTTTTTCTTTTCCAGGCTCGGTGGTTGGTTGTTCTTCTCAGTAGTGGTGTCTTCTGTGTCTTTCTTTGTTTTGGTAGCTGTTTCCTCATTTTCTTCGCCGTAATCGTTCTCGCTATCTTCAGACTCATTTTTATCTAAGGAAATAAGTTCAAATGAGTTTTCATCTTTAAGACTAGATATTATTTTTTCATCAAACATGAAGTCTCTTCTTTCAACTATTTTTCGTGTAGAGTGGTCAAACAACCGATATGCTTTAGATGTCAACGAATAACCAACCACTATGGTAGTCTTTACCTTTTGGAGAAAATTTACCCTTGCGTGTTTTATCCAATGCTATCGCTGTTGCGCCGAAAACTTTGAAATGATGTACAGTTGGCTTCCTGCCGGTCCAGGTTTCATGCGGTGTCTTATCCACCAAAGCTTTTGTCGGCGATCTATTCCGAATATAGACTGCAGTTGCGATTGCTTCTGCCCAAAGAGATTCCTCCATTTCTGCATGCAGCAACATACTCCTTGCCATTTCCACAAGCGTCCGGTTGGCACGCTCCGTAACCCCGTTCTGCTGTGGTGTTTGGGGTACGGTGAGTTGACGTTTGATACCCTGTTCATTGAGAAAATTATTAAATTCATTGAAAACATATTCGCCGCCATTGTCGCAACGCAACGCAAAGCTTTAATCTTTCTACCAGTTTGGCACTCTACCATAGCTTTAAAAAGTTTAAATTTCTCAAAAATCTCATCCTTAGTTTTCAAGAAATAGACAAATACGTGACGTGACATATCGTCTATAAATGTGGCGAAATATCTGGAACCTCCTACTGATGGTTTATTGATTTGGCCATATAAATCTGTATAAATCAGATCTAACAAATTTTCAGATCTACTCTGAGATGATCGCGGAAATGGTTTTGTACTAATTTTACAACGCATGCAAGTTTTACAAGCTGTGCTGAAGCTTGAAAAATTCAAGTGTTTAATTCCATGCACTAATTTTTTATTAGCTAAATCATGAAAACTTGAAAAATTAAGGTGTCCATACCTATCGGGCCATTTTAGTCTTTCGTCAATAGATGAATAATAGCATGCGTTTTCAATATTTTCGAATACGTTTAAATTATTTTTTCTTTAACTGTTATCTTTTATCTCAGCAAATTTCTTATTAAATGACACAAATAATCCGTTTTCCACCGCTTTGCTCACTGACATAAAGTTTCCTTGTAATCCAGGAACGTAAAGAACGTCTCTCAGAGTTATGACACACATAGCTGTTTTGATGATGACTTAACCTTTACCCGCTGAACCCATACTACGCTCGTTGCACACATGTGTTGTCGCTCCACTGTCGATACACCAACTTGATGATTGTAGCCCTTGAAGGTCTAATGCTGCCAAGATAGAATAAGATTATGCTTGCACGTGAGAGTTTTGTTGTTGCCGTTTTGGCGCACTAAAAATTCTTCGTTCATAGTGATGTTGATTTCTGCTAATTTTTCCACTATGTTTGAAAATGTATTGATGTGCTGAGAAACATTATCATCTTCAGCCATACTTGCCTGTATTAATTGTTCAAACAATAATACCTTACGTGCAGGTCCTCTGGGCTGATAAATTTCTCGAAGAGTTGTCCACGCTGCCGCTGCTGTTCTGCTGTGCTTAATATGATTGATCTGAGAAGGCTTCACACTAAGCCCAAGCTTTTTCATTTTGCAGGTCCCATTTAGCCGATTCATCTGGTCTCATACCCTCAGTTTTCTCAACTTTGCCGCTCACAATCTGCCACAATTCCGAATGTATCAGAATGCTCTACTTTTGAACATGCCATGAGTCGAAATTATTTTCGTCGAGCTTCTCAATTTAATAAAGAGACGAACTCATTTTTTTCACAAAAAAAATATAGTCTAAACTTTTTAGAGCTAAAATTTAATTTAATTAATTCCTTAATAATGATTTTTAAGGAAGTGATAAAAGGAAATCGATTACTGAGATAGAGCATACGAATCATTTGCGTTGCATTTTACTTGTTAATTCAACTTTACAACAACAATTCTCTACAAAACATGCTTCATATGCATGATTATTTTTCAGTATTGAAATGCATCATAGCAACAAAATTGTGAGTTGAAGTTTCAAGCATAAGTACAATTGTCTTCAAACAAGTATTACGTATGTTGTTTTGTTATTCAGTGTTGAAGTGACGCATGTATACAATTTATTTTCCTCAAAGCAATTTTTAGTATTTCCCAACCCCTAAAAAAGGATGTGGGGGTGCCGTGGCGTAGTGGTTAGTGTGTGTGCTTTCTACGCCGGGGGTCTGGGTTCGAATCCTGCCATCGTCACCTGAAAAAAAAGACTTGTTCTTTTTCACGGTCCCCACCTCCGCGAGGGTTTGACAAGCCCTCCGAGAGTATTAATTGTCTTGAAAAACTTCTCAAAGTGCCGTTCGGATTCGGCAAAAAATTGTAGGTCCCCTTGTATGTAAAGAAATTAACACACCAGCATACATTGTTGAGAAGTTGGCCCTGGTTCACCTCGAGCTGTTGCGCCACTCTATTTATTTATTTATAAAAAAGGATGTGGGTTAGATTAGGTTAGGTTAGGTTGGGTGGCTGTCGCCGCTGGGCAGGGACACACTTAGACCAAAGAAGGTCCATTGTGATACTACTTGTAGGACCGGAGTTGCCAGCCCGGGACCTAAATGATGACTAGGTCCCCTCACTGGGTGGGAGGGGTCTAGACAACCGCTGACAGTATAAACCTATACCGAGGGTCACCAACCAGAGTTTGATTGGTTGAGACATACCCGAGGGTAATGAATGCTGGGGGTAACCGTTTCGATGTCAACCGTTGCCAGCAGAGTTGAGGGGGGCCAGTGACAGACTTTCTTGAAAAAGGGTGGTCTCGTTACTGCTGGACTCCAGATGGGAATTCGTCTTGTTGATACGGATTGGGGGGGGGGGGGGGGGAGGGTGGAAACCTGTTGCTTCTCTGCTAAGAATTATCTTCGGGGATGGGAAGTTGCAGGGGTAACCGATTCGGTGTGAACCCTTGCAGGGGTGAATTCTCAGCCAAGAAGCTGATGTGGTCTAAAAATGGGCGGAGTCCATTAATGTACATTAATGTATTGTGTTGCGCAAACTTAAGGAAAAGTAATATGTATGTATTTGTAATATTGTCCATTCAAATTTTTCGGTTTCGAAGGAATTTTTCGGAGGAATTTTTGTAACATTAAGTTTTTAAAGATCTGATAAAGAACATGGTAAAAGTGGGCTTGGTCGACTGCGTGAGTGGTCCAATTTTCGTCTGGTTGAAACCAATGGCCGACTTCAAAGCGAACCAAAATTGTGCACACCAAACACCGACCTTCGTTTCAAATTTCAGCTCTCTATCTCGATTTTAAAGACTTAAAAAATTTCGAATTCGGACAGGCGGATTTTTAAATCCAAATTGTCATCAAACGTGTTAATTTTTTATGAAATTTTCCTCTTAAGTGTAAGCTTACTTTTATTTCTAACAAAAAAAATAAAGTTTTAGAAAAAAAACAATGTAAACAAAAAACAACACCTGTTTAAAAAAATTGTACGAAAATATGACACAAATGCATCTATTATGCGCAATCGCGTTCAGTATTTAAATGACCCAATGTTTATCTAGAAGTGCCACATACCACACAAATCCGCACAATTTGGAAAAAAAAAATATAACGCCCTATATGCAATTTTCTTTTTTCCAATTTTGATTTAAAAAAAAAAACTATTATCCCGGTTTCAACAAAAACCGGAATATAAAAAAGCTCACCGGCTCCTACTTTAATAAATTTTGCCTATGATTGTTGTTCATAAGGTTTCTGTTTTATTCGCATTCAAACTTCAAACGTTCTTTTCTCAAAACTAGGTTTTTGTCGTTTAGGTTACCTCAATACTGAGGTGATGATGTGCTAAAATTAAACTGGTTATAACAGTGGATGCTAAAAGTAAACGAATCAATTTGTAAAATGTTTCTTTTGCAGGTAACATAAAACAGCATTTTTTTCATTTTACTAAGGATCAGTAGGGTCCCATAAACTATTTGAGTAATATGTTTTATATGAAACAATGTAGAAAAAAAGTAAAAAAACGAAAAAATATATTAAAATTAAATACAAAATACTAGTAGGAGTGCTCAAGGTTAATAACAAAAAAAAAATGCTTTTTTTCTTTGAAAGGTTGTTTAATTTATTTTAAAAAAGGGGCGTGGCATAACCAGTCCATATAACTAGAAATCAATATTAGCATAGAATATCCAGGTTTTCGGCTTCAATGTACATAAATATGTAATTTTTTGGTTCGGTTTCAATAAATCCTACCTACCATAAATCAATCCACGGACCCTAAAAATGGGCGTGGCTAAAAACTTTGATTAAAAAATTCTAGAATATAGTCTGGTGTACCTCACATGCTACACTTATTTTCTTATTCTTTCCTTAATTAGAGATTATTCTTGCACTCTGACTCCAAATGTGGGCGTGACCCAAAGCTTTGTTTTAACAAAATGTAGAACAAAGTGTTTTCTACATAAAATATCAAGTAAAATTTTTTCGATTCCGAACAAAAATATGGAATTGGATGCATTTAAAAATTATACTTTTAGATTTACCCTTTAATCAATGCCACGCCCACTAGGTGAGGCCCACTGACATTACTTTTCTTTTTTATGTCACAATCCTTAAAAGATGCTATTTGCCATATTTCAGCCAATTACGACGTCTCTCAGTTCTGAAAGCACAGGAAATGAGACAAATGAGATAAGAAAATGACAGAACTGGGACCACGATTTTTTTTAAACAAATTACAATCTCTCCGAAGAGTGCAAAAAGTTGCGGCTACAATTTTGCATACGGTTTAAAAAATATCCAGTGCCAACTATCCTAGTCAATTTTTCGCGTGAACTTGGAAGACTTTTCTTGTAGCTCAACTCCAAGTAAAATAACTTTTACAAAACTGTGTACTTTTCTTTTATTTATGAAAAATAGTAGAAACATTTTTTTTTTTTTGAATAAGATCTTAATTTGCCTCTAAAAAAGGCTACTAGACAATGTTAAAGAAAATTAAGTATCTCAAAAAACAAAAAACTATTAGTTAAAAATATATTAAAAACATATTTATTTTTTTATGTAAGGCGTTTCTCTAGAGCAAAGTGGACCAACTTTGAAGATCTCTATAAGTCAAAATAGTTAGCCGAAACTTATTTTTGAAGATGCTTTTATAGATCTTATTTTTGAAGATGCTTTTATATATCTATTACATATAAAAAAGAAAAACAATAAAAAAACATCGAAATTAGTATTTTTGCCACGAGTTTTGCCTTTTGGGACCACAGTGGCCGTGGACCGTCAGGCAAACATTCTCGCACTTTCTGTTTCTTAACCAATTCCAGTTCCTTAGCCAGTTGTTCTACTTCCGATTGAACTTCGGTGAATTCTTCCTCCACGCTTTCAAATTTTTGATCTATTGTTTGGAACTTTTCCTCCAAAAGCGCATTCTGGGAATCGAGTTTACTTTCTAGTGCACTCTTTTGTGCATGAAGGTGCTTTTCCAGAGCATTCTTTTGTTCGTCAAACTTACTTTCGAAAGTGTTCTGTTCTTTCTGGAATATGAAATTCAGTTTCACCGCATTGCTCGAACATGTGAACTGACTAGCAATAGTTACTACGTATGAAAAACCTTTTTATTGTTTTAATACGAGTAAGAATTTAGTTCGAATTGAGCATCTGTGTTTTGGTCATTATAATTCACGTTGTATTTTTTCAACAAAATTTATAATTGATGCTTGGCAATAGTCGAACAGATGTGTGTCTGGGTCAGGCGCGGATC